>VWZO01003822.1:30401-88236 GCA_013396975.1 Bucco capensis | reverse complement strand
AACTCAACCACCTCCCTGGGCAAAATTCCTCACACATCCACCCAAAAATCCCCAAACAAACCAACCCACAAAGAGCTCATTGCTGCTTTGCAGGGCCTTGTGTATTCCTGACTGCCAGAGCCACCTGTGCCTCAGAATCCTAATCAAGCTGTCTGCAAAGCCAGAGGCAGGAACAGACATTTCACTGTTGGAAAATGTAATTTAGAGTTGCATTTCATCAGGTATTCTTCAGTTAGCATTTCCATTTCATCATCATGAGTCAGAGCTCTTTTACTAGGATGAAATTGCTAACCTCCTGGCAGAGATCTGAGTAGTTCTGGCAGCTAAGGGCACACACAGTAATAGAGGTATGGATCACAGTTGCAGAGGGCTCATTGCCTTTGTCTGGCTGCTGGGTTGTCCCAGGCTGGATGCCAAGGGCTCACCAAAGCCACTCTGTCACTCCCCAGCTGGAGAGGGGAGAGCACACAGAATGAAAGCTTCATGAGTCAAGGTAAGGCACAGGGAGGTCACTCAGTAACCACAGTCATGGGCAAAACCCCCTCAAGTAGGGGAAATGAATTTAATTTATTACCAATTAATTCAGAGTAGGCTAAGACTCAGTTTTGTTTCTCATTAAAATACCTTCCCTCCTCCCCTCCCTTCTTCCCAAGCTCAGCTTCCCTCCTGCTATCTCTACCTTCTCCCTGCTGTTAGCACAGTGGGACAGGGAATGGGAGTTATAGTCAGCTCATCACATGTTATCTCTGCCACTCCTTCCTCCTCAGGAGGAGGACTCCTCACACTCTTCCCCTGCTCCAGCATGGGTTCCCTCCCATGGGAAACAGACCTCCATGAACTTCTCCAACTTCTCCCTTCCCAGGGGCTGTAGTTCCTCACAAACTGCTCCAGTGTGGGACCTTTCCATGCTGTTCAGTCCTTCAGGAACAGGCTGCTCCAGCCTAGACTCCTCTTTCAGGTCACAAGTCCTGCCAGCAGACCTGCTCCAGCCTAGACTCCTCTTTCAGGAGGTCACAGGTCCTGCCAGGAGCCTGCTCCAGCCTAGACTCCTCTTTCAGGAGGTCACAGGTCCTGCCAGCAGACCTGCTCCAGCCTAGACTCCTCTTTCAGGAGGTCACAAGTCCTGCCAGGAGCCTGTTCCAGCCTAGACTCCTCTTTCAGGTCCCAGGTCCTGCCAGGAGCCTGCTCCAGCACAGGCTTCCCATGGGCTCACAAAGAGCTTTGGACATCCAGCTCCTCTGGTATGGAGTGGATATCTGCTCCTCCATGGGCTGCAGGGGCACAGCCTGCCTCACCTTGGCCTTTATCCCAGGCTGCAGGGGAAGATCAGCTCTGGCACCTGGAGCACCTCCTCCCTGTCCTTCACTGCCTCTGGGGTCTGCAGAGCTGTTCCTCTGCCATAANTAGTGCAGGCTCGAGGGTGCTATCTGCTATCCTCTTTTTATCAGCGCTTGGAAAAGGCACTGAGGAGGAGCATGGATGGAGCCCTCCCTGGAGCTTCGTTCATGAAGCCTAGCCACGACCTCACTCCTCTGCAGTTACACAGCCTGTGGTGGTTTTGCTCCTTCCTCAGTACATTATCCCAGAGATGCTAGCACTGTCCCTGATGGCTTTGGCCAGCACTGGGTCTGTCTTGGAGCTGCCTGCCATTGGCTCTACTGGACAGCAGGGAAGCTCTTTGCAGCCACCTCTGTAGCATCCCTCTCCCCCGGCCCTTGCCACACAAACCCAATGCATTGAAGTCAGGCCAAAAGAACCTTTTCCCTATTTCTAAAAAGGAAATGTTTGTTGGACCTGAATCCTTAATAGCAGTATGGAAATGGATTTAAAATGACTTTTTATTTCAACATTATTCTGGTTTTTGTTTGTTTTTTTTTTCCCTTTGGCCACAACAGTCTGGCAAGGCTCTGCCTTCCCTGTGACAGCCAAAATGTGTCAGACAAGATTCTCCACATTAATGACACCCATCTATCTTCTCTCACCAAGCAAAGTGCTCTCCTTGCACAGTTTTAATTTAAATCCATAAGAAACCCCTTTTCTCTCCTGAGTAATGTCAAAGGTCTCTTCACCTCTATTTTTATCTTTGTCCTCATCTCCCATTCTCTAGCAGCATAGGTGCAGCTCTTTCCTCTGTGCTTTAGCATGTTTTGATGATTTTTGGCTTGTAAATGATGAGGGTACCAGAAACTTGATCTTCCATTGCAAAATATATCCCATTGCTTCATCTTCTTTTCCACCCAGACAGCAAAGCATATTTCTTACACACCTGGCCTCATCTGCCTGGGTGGTACAACAGCTTTGTGCCTTTTCCAGGGTCTTCAGTTTCTAGTCTTTTCTGAATTTACCCTTTTTATTGATTAGTTTGGTTAAGATCTGAGGCCTTGGCAAGCCTTGCTTGTAAAGTAGGTTTTGGTGAGGACTGAGAAAGCAGTTCAGGAATGTGAGCTCTAGGCTCACTTTGGCAGTGATTTCTCTGAGGGACAATCCAATTCACCTGCTGTCTTTGCTTCTGGCAGGGTTACCAGAGGGGGGTTGAGATGGTGAATGCAGAGAGGCACATCCTCTCCAGGACAGGGAACAGTGTGAAAGCTTGCAAGTGTCTGAGATGTGGAGAACCTCAGTGCATGGAGAGTGGTGCCTGTTACCTCACCAGATGGCTCTTGCCTTGCTTATGTGGTTGCTCAGTCATTAAGCATAACAGGAAAACAACTCTTCTCATAGGGAGGCCTAGAAGGTTCCTGCTGGGCTTGCTCTGAAAGGAAAGAGTTTTTTCTGCTGCTGCTATCAGCATTCCCAAATGCTCCATTAATATGCAGAGAGTGAAAAATCACGGAGTAGTCCCTTTCTTGTTCATCTCTCAGGTGAGCTAAGAGGGGATTTCAGCCCAAACTGACTGGCAGAGTAGGGGCATGGCATGTGCCAAATGCTGGCATCATGGATGTTGGTATCCTCCTGAGCTGCAGGAGCAATGAGTCAATCATTTCATAGTCTCCCAAGGGCTTCTCTCAAGTCTCTTTCCTTCTATCTAGAAAGAGATGTGTTTTCCTACAGTTCATGGAGAAAATCATTCCTGGAGCAGCTCAAAGAGAGGAAAAGCAGTGAGCTGTGCCTGTGCAGTGCACAGCTGAGTGGCCATGATGCCCTAGCAGACCTAGTGGCTTGGTGCTTCCCTCCCTTGAGTGCTGATGCTCTGGCTCAGTGCTGCAGTGCCAAGCTGCCCTGGCTTAGGCAGAGCAGCACGAGCAAGCAGTGTCACTGCTCCCTTGGCACTAGCCAGATCTGGCAGAGAAATTAGCAGACCCTTGAGAGAGAGTCTTCAATCCTTGCATACAGGAATTAAGTCTTCCTCATTAATGAAGTGTTCACAGTTGGTACCTGCAAGAAGAAAATGCAGTTAAATAGCTTTGCTTTAATCTTCNTCTTTTTATCAGTGTGCTTGGAAAAGGCGCTGAGGAGGAGCATGGATGGAGCCCTCCCTGGAGCTTCGTTCGTGAAGCCTAGCCATACATACAATCTTCACTGCAGTGATCAGCCAGAACTCCTCAGTCTCTTCCTTTGCCACTTCCCAACTTAATTCTCTCCAGACAAACACTATGCTGGAAGGATAGCTCTTGTGGAAAACCTGGCCAGGAGAGACACAATGAGAAGTGTTCCAACATAGGGAGCTTTAGCTGCTCTCTGCCACTCCTCTTATGGACAGGCTTCTTACTCCTGTTGTGCTGAGCAGAAGTTTGAAGACAGACCAAGAGAGGAATGCAAGGGGCTCCTAGGATCCAGTGTTGATGCTAGGGAGTCCCTGATAGGTTATAAAATATCCTCAGACATGATCACAAAGTCTATGTCCATGCTACGAAGTGCCTTACTCCCAAGGGGACAGTTGCAATAAGAAACACCAGTGCCATGCTCAGCACAAGCTGCCTGGCCAGCTGTGCTCTGGATGGCAGCACAGCACTCTGGGGATCAGCCCCTCCTCCCAGCTATAGCAGCAGTTGAGAATGCTCTCACCTTTCTGACTATTGCTGCCTTATGGAAGCCTCAGTGGTGGAACTACAGGGCTTTTTATTTACCAAGATCTTAGCAAGCCTGCATTTTATTTTTTTTTTCACCTTAAGGTAATTTTACTAATCATTCTTGTCCTGGACTGTTGCCATCATTTGGGTGGCTTTGCTTTTCTCCTCTAATCTCTGCACCTATTTGGAGGAGGAAGTGTTGCCAAAGGAGTCAGGTTATGATACAGCCCCTGAATCATTTATTTCACAGGTTGCTGTGTTTGGAAGGTGCTATCATACAGAATTAAACTAAAGCTATTGCAATTCTGGGAAACTAGTGTCAAGTGCTCAGCCCAGATTCCAAAGAGTCTCTCTGGCCTTGTCTAGACTGCCTCAGAAAGGCTGTGTCTGTCCTAGATTGCTAAAGTGCATTAGCAGAGGATGCTTCAATTCCTGTCTTAAGATGCACTTTTCTTTTCCTGTGCTGTCAAGAGCCTAGCTCCCAGCACATCCATTCCTAGCCTAGACAAGCTAATGTCCATAAACCTATGTTCCAGAAGCAATGGGTGAACTCTGGCAGACTGAGTGGCTGTTCCTTCCCCTCCTAACAGAGAGTTTCACTTGTGCAAGTGCAGCACTCTTAGTGGAGGTCACCCTTTGTCCTGGAGTGATTAAAATTTAAGAGTGTACGTCATGTTCCCTTTTGAACTTTTGAGTTTGGATATGGACACTGTTTCTTTAAAAGAAAAGGACTCAGTAGTTGAACTCTTTCCCCCTCCCCCGAAAGAATTTGCCAGGAGGAGCCGAGGATCTGATAAGAAAGAAAAACGAAACCCCGGTCATGCGCAGTTGTAAACCATCATTGCGGCGTCTCTGGACAGNGCCCTAGCTTCTGGTCAAACCAGGACACCCTTGCTGCAGCTAGGCTCAGTGAGAGGAGTGGGACTGCCCTGAGCTCTGATGTACACAAACACAAGAGATCCCTCCTTGCTCTGAAGCCAAGGCTAAGGAGTCTCTAACAGTTGTCTAGTCTACCCTAAAAGATGTATTTAAAGCCTGATGGCTTCACTATCCTGTTCCAAAGGTGAAGCAGGCAGGATGCCTGTGTTCTGTGGTTGTGGCCTGGGAAGGCTGGAGTGGCCAGCAGCTCTGTGCAGAGACTGAAGGAGCCTAGCAGCTGAACTTCACCCAAACCTGGGAGAAATCAAGGGCTACACAATCAGCATGTGCCTGTAGCTCTTGTTTATGAGCATCAGCTAATAAAGAGCTCTGTTCATTCCCTCCCACCGCAGGTTAACTGGCACTGGATGGCTTTAAAGGCTTGGGAGCTTGCTTAATATGTCAGAATTGGTGGAACAGACTGTTTAAAATTCACACAATCCATTTCCATGTGAAATCTGTGTGGGATTTGAGCAGTATCCAAATTCATGCATGGCACATTTGAGTACTGACTAATTAGACTTAACAAGTCAGTATGAATTGGGCACTGGTGAGAAATAAACCTTTTAAAGAAACACAGCAGCAGGTGTTGGGTTGTTTTTTTTTCCCCTTTAAAAATAAAAAGAGCCCTGCCACTTTGTGCAGTGTTTTCCATTTAGAGAGATTCTGAAAGGCCAATTAAACATGCAGGGACCTCTGGGCTGAACCCTGGCTGTGATATACAGAGCAGCAAGGTAATGTCTGAGTGAGACAATAAGAGAATTAAAGCCCAAAGCTTGGGTCCATCACTGCTGAGGGATTTGCTTTGCAGGCAGCAGCAACAGAAACTGAGTAATTACTTAAATGAGAGAGAGAAGCTGTATTAGTGCTGGTTTAAAGTGACCCTACACATCCTTGCAGGACACAGAACTATTTGGTTTTATGCTGTACTAGGTTGCTTTGAACATCTGAAAGATGTTGTCCAAGGAGTTTCTACTGTCTGTTTTCTTGATGATTTTTGGAATGCTTAAATGCTTCCCTAATAGCAAGTGTCCTAAAACTCAGGATAAAGCCTCCCAGGGAATGCAGCAATGGAAAAAGACTTCAAAAAAGCTTCATTTGCTGATAGTAAACAATGTGGTTTGGAGAGCTGCTGTCAGAATTGTCTTGTACCCTGGATAAGGATGTGTCTGAGGCTGATTGACTTGAGCTTTCTTGCCAGCAGTCCTGCAGAAAGGGGTTCTCTTTGGAATTGTGCAGCTCCAAATTGTCAAAGGGAAGTTCTACATCTAGGTATCCTCCATGTTTCTAGGAGAAATGTTTCAGTGGCTCTCTTGCTGTCCCATGTGTCCAGCATTTGAGCAAGAGGAGGATAACTGTTTGTACCAAGGGACAGGGACCTGGGGGTGGGACTTTGGCTGGAAAAGCAGGATCTGCAGTTAGGCCACACGTAAGATGATTTGCACTGCTTATGTCTGAAGGCACTTGAAGATCTGAAGGAGTAAAGAACACATGAGCTCTTTCCATAAGGATGCCAGGGGGAGCTATGGCTCTGTTGCCTTGTGTTATAACCCCTGGAGGTTGAAGAGCTTGCAATGGGACAATAGTCTGCAGAGAACTAGGAGCTGATGTGCTTTCATCCATTCACATCCCCTTGACTCCAGCAATGCTTTTCACTGGGAATTCCTTGCTAGGAAGGTCAGACTGCAGCCAGTTTTTGGCAAGACAGTGAAGTTGCCTCATTTTTGTACCAGTGCCCTGATTTGCAAAGCCTGTGAGCAACCAAGTCATTGCTTTCCAGCTGCTTTTCATCTGCCATGTGTCAGTTCTTTGCCACCATCAGCACCAGTGAGCATCTGAGCATGTCTGG
Organism: Bucco capensis; assembly: GCA_013396975.1. Classification (NCBI taxonomy): domain Eukaryota; kingdom Metazoa; phylum Chordata; class Aves; order Piciformes; family Bucconidae; genus Bucco; species Bucco capensis. The sequence goes on along the minus strand of VWZO01003822.1, from coordinate 81,459 downwards.
GTCCTGTTGAGAACTGCCATGTGTGCTGCAGGAATGAACTCCCTCCCTTTGTTCTTTATTTCTGTCTTAGTCTTAGGAGGATGCCCATGAGGCAGCAATGTGCCCTTGTGGCCAAGAGGCCAATGGCATCCTAGGATGCATTAAGAGGAGCGTGGCCAGCAGAGCCAGAGAGGTTCTTCTCCCCTCTCCTGTGCCCTGGGGAGGCCTCCCCTGGAATGCTGTGTCCAGTTGTGGGCCCCTCAGCTCCAGAAGGCTAGGGAGCTGCTGGAGAGAGTCCAGCACAGGGCCAGCAAGATCCTGAAAGGAGTGAAGCATGTGCCCTAGGAGGACAGGCTGAGAGAGCTGGGTCTCTTCAGCCTGGACAAGAGGAGACTGAGAGGAGACCTCAGCAATGCTTAGAAATATGTGAAGGGTGAGTGTGAGGAGGAGAGAGCCAGGCTCTGCTCCATGGCATCCAATGGTAGGACAAGAGGGAATGGGAGCAAGTTGGACCACAGGAGGTTTAGTATTAACATGAGGAGGAACTTGTTTGCAGTGCAGGTGCCAGAGCACTGGCCCAGGCTGCCCAGGAGCCTGTGGAGTCTCCTTGTCTGGAGCCATTGCAGAGCTGCCTGGACACATTGCTGTGTGAGCTGGTCTAGGTGCTCCTGCTCTGGCAGGGGGGTTGCACTAGATGATCTTTCTAGGTCCCTTCCAACCCCTGACATACTGTGATTAGTCCTTACTTATTGCTCCCCTGAACTGCTCTCCTCTGGCCTCCACTCAGCAGCTCTGCACACACACTATTTTCAATGCCGCCCATGGTTTGGAGCAGGCATGCAGGATCACTCTGGAGGAGAAAAGACAGCGTAGAAAGAATCGTGTCTTGCAGCTTCTACCTCTTGAGGAGTCCTTGTGCTGTGCCTTTTGCAACTGCTCTTGTCTGTCCTGCATTGGCCTTTGCAGCCAGCAGTGCTTGGAAAAAGTGTGGGTAGAGCCCTCCCTGGATCTTTGTTCCCAAAGCCTAGCCATGATGATGATGAGTCCTTACTGCCCCCCAATAGGATCACACCATTGCACCTTTTGTCTGGCTCAATATCATAACACAGAAGCAATGCAGGCTTGGAGCATCACTGCACTATGAACCATGCTAAGTGCTGGCCAAGACCTCTGTCCTCCTGCTGCTGGGGAGGTTGTGTGACTTCCAACAGAGCACTGGAATGAGGGGAGAGTAAAATTCAGTAGTGTGATGGGGCACTGCTTTGAACTATGCTTTCTGCTCTTTGTCTGTTTGTTCCTATTCCTAATTTGGCATCCCTAGTGGATCTAAACTGGAGGCAAGGCAGGATGCTGTTGGGTGTGTTATGGGTGAAGTGAAACAATCCCAAGAGAGACACAAGGCAGTTCTGCTCCAGGATATCTGAGACTTCCCTACACATGAAGTTCCTCACCAGACCTGTGAGGATGCAGCTGTGCACATGTGGGCTGTTTGCATGGCTCCAGGTCACCTCCCTGGATCATGGGAGCACAGCCCAGCCTGTAAGCCCAGCCAAAGTGGGATTTCTCCAGCAGATTATGCTCTAGTGGCAGATGTGGATGTTCTTCCTAGCCTCTCTGCTGGAGCAGCTTATGAAGCATAAGAACAGATGCAAGCCCCAGGATCTGAACAAAAGGCCAGGATTCTCACCTTCCATCTGTGAGGCAACCCTAAGGAGGGCACAGGCCTGCACAGCTCCTCTGCACAAGAGATTCATTTTACCCCCACGACAAGGAGAACTGCACCAGGTTTGCCTTCTCTAGATGTTGCTCTCATTATCTCAGGAGGAGTTTATTTTTGCTTCTATGGATCTGCTGTTTTTCTTTAACAACTGTTACAGTTTTTTGCCTCTCCGCTTTCCCTCAGTAAGTTAGATGAGGTAAAGCAGCATTTAATTTCACAGCCAAGCAGACTGCCTTTCATTTCCCTGCAGTCCCTTTGGCTGTCCCTGGGCTCTGGCAGACCCCTTGTTGGACACAGCAGGCTTTCCCACTGGAGCACCTCAGCTTTTCTCAGAACTGAAGCTTTGCTAATGGAAGGCACAAGGAATGTACAGTAAGAGAACCAAAAATCAATTAGATTTCCGTGCTTGGCTATTTCCCAGAAGGCTAAACACAATATATTACCAATCTGAACTGCACCCATAAAGTCAGTAATTGCCTCTAAGGTGCCAACACCTTTAAGGAGCACTTGCAGTAAGTGTTTTCATGAATACAACCACACTGCAAAGCAGAACTCTCAACAACTACTCTGATTACTGATAGGCAGAGGCATTGCTCCTCTGCCCAGCTAAGGCTGCTCATCTCAGATGGTCTGGGATTTGCTCTTCATAGAAATAAATCTATTTCAAGAGGGATAATTGTGTAGGGTTTGCTTGCTTCCTTGGACAGGACTGGGAATCGGAGCTGTGAGTTTTAACCCAGACTTGGAAAAGAAGTGCCTCTGCTGTAAACTCACTTCATGATGTACCTGGTGCACTACAGGTGAGATGTTGTGTGATGTGCAGATCAGAGTTTTCAACTTGGCTTTGGGTAGATCTGTTTCAAAAGCACATGCCAATTCCATGGTGGGAGCCTAGAGGCCTCAGTGAAAACAAGATCCTTTAGGATTAGGCAAGGCAAAATAGGTGGAGCATGAGAAATATGGCTGTACAAATGTCAGTGAAGAGAAGCAGGTCAGAACAGTCAAGGGCATGAAGGTGCAATGGAGGAATTTCATCTAGTATCTCTGTAAATAGCTTGTGATGCTGCTGTTGTTTAAGGTTTGTATGCAAATCAAAATGGAATAGGAACAGCCCAAACTTTCACAGTATCCCAGTATGTCAGGGGTTGGAAGAGAACTAGAAAGATCATCTAGAGCAACCCCCCTGCCAGAGCAGGATCACCTAGACCAGCTCACACAGCAATGTGTCCAGGCAGCTCTGCAATGGCTCCAGACAAGGAGACTCCACAGGCTCCTGGGCAGCCTGGGCCAGTGCTCTGGCACCTGCACTGCAAACAAGTTCCTCCTCAGCTTAATACTAAACCTCCTGTGGTCCAGCTTGCTCCCATTTCCTCTTGTCCTACCATTGTATGTCATGAAGCAGAGCCTGGCTCTCTCCTCCTGACACTCACCCTTAACATATTTCTAAGCATTGCTGAGGTCTCCTCTCAGTCTCCTCTTGTCCAGGCTGAAGAGACCCAGCTCTCTCAGCCTGTCCTCCTAGGGCACATGCTCCACTCCTTTCAGGATCTTGCTGGCCCTGTGCTGGACTCTCTCCAGCAGCTCCCTATCCTTCTGGAGCTGAGGGGCCCACAACTGGACACAGCATTCCAGGGGAGGCCTCCCCAGGGCACAGGAGAGGGGAGAAGAACCTCTCTGGCTCTGCTGGCCACGCTCCTCTTAATGCATCCTAGGATGCCATTGGCCTCTTGGCCACAAGGGCACATTGCTGCCTCATGGGCATCCTCCTAGCCACCAGCACTCCTAGAGCTTTTTCCCAGGGTGATAGAACTTGGCTTGAGAAATGCAGAGACAGTGGGGGAAAGAAATCTGGAGCAGGTGTGATAACACATCATCCCTCAGCTAGCAGCTCTCCAAATTCACTGTTCTGTGCAGGGGAGCATGGAGCATGTCTGTGAGCTCTCTGCCAGTCCCACACCCCTCCTGTGCTCTCCAGCCATGCCATTAGCTGCTGTGAGGTTGTAGCTCCTATGGAGAATGCCTTCCTTGCTGCTGGCAGAGCATTGCTTGAGAGGGAACAAACACCATGTGTTATTGACTGCTTCCCTGGCCCCATGGGGTGCTTCTCATCTGACAAAGACACAGAGCAATTTGCACACAGTGTCCAGGCTTCCCTTTTAGAAAGAGACATTCAGTCCACCCTTCTCCTTACACCAAGAGGTCAAGGACTTATTCCTTTGCAGTGAAGCATGTGGGTTATGTGCACCCAGCCTAGCCAGACCATGCAGCGTACCAGGCTGCTTTGTCCTGCTGGGTGTCTTCTCACAGCATCATGCAGCTTGGAAGAGACATCTGAGATCAAGCCCACCATGCCACTAAACCATGGCCCTATCTATGCATTTTCTGAGTATCTAAAATACCCTTTGTTTGAAAAATCCTAAAGGATCCTGATGGAAGTGAACAGTTAATCCCCAGTGCCTTTGGGAAAGGGCAAGATAGCTTCCTGCAATGGAGCATGTATCAGCACCTGGCTGCAGCCTGCAGCTCAGTGCAATGGCCACACCACTGCTTGTCCTCTAGAGCAGCAAAAAGACAACCACTGTCCCCAGACTGTTCTCCTACTCTCATTCCCAGGTAGGAAAGCTCTGTTCTCTTCTCCCAGTGCAGCCAGCTACTTCTGCTTTCCCTCTGCCCCATCTAATTACAGAATTTTCTTATGATCAAGGACAAGAGGAGACTGAGAGGAGACCTCAGCAATGCTTAGAAATATGTTAAGGGTGAGTGTGAGGAGGAGAGAGCCAGGCTCTGCTCCATGGCATCCAATGGTAGGACAAGAGGGAATGGGAGCAAGTTGGACCACAGGAGGTTTAGTATTAACACGAGGAGGAACTTGTTTGCAGTGCAGGTGCCAGAGCACTGGCCCAGGCTGCCCAGGAGCCTGTGGAGTCTCCTTGTCTGGAGCCATTGCAGAGCTGCCTGGACACATTGCTGTGTGAGCTGGTCTAGGTGATCCTGCTCTGGCAGGGGGGTTGCACTAGATGATCTTTCTAGGGCCCTTCCAACCCCTGACATACTGGGATACTTGCTCTGTGAATTGTGCTGTTATCTTTATTTTAAACCTGCATTGGTGTCAGTACTTAATGCTGGGAGAATCACATTAGGGCCGTGGTTTAGTGGTATGTTAGAGATAGGTATGGTTGGGCTTGATGGTCTTAGAGGTCACTTCCAACCTTAATGATTCTTTATTGCTGGGCACTGGTGAGGGATTTGGAAGTCCAGGGTATTTGGGGCTATTAAGAGCAAGGTATCATTGTCACCTGCAAAAGGTACCTGCATCCTCACCCCCACTTCTCACAGAGGCATGAAGAGCCTTACAGTACTAGCTGTGCTTTTTTTGGAGCTCAATGCATCCTCTTGACAGCTTGCAGTTGGCTTTGATAAGTAGCTGCTCACTGTAAGCAGAGTTGGTTAAAAATAACCCAACCCAAACCCCACCAAAATCCATCTTGAACAGTAAGCTCTACCCTTACCTTTCTGCATTGTGATGTGAAAGCTTCCTGCAGCCTGAGGAAAAGCTGTCATGTCTGTCACAAAGTGTATGAAGGTTATCCACACAAAATGCCAGGAGGCATCTCCTGCTCCAGCAGCATCCCTCTGCTGGCTTTGCTTTCAGAGTAAAGCTCTGCAAAGGCAGTGCCTCCTTTTAGCTTTAGTGGGGTGAGAATGTGCTCATAGCCTTGAAGGGAAGCTGCAGCTGATTTGCCATGTGGGCTCTTTGCAACCAGTAAATGCAGATATACCTTTGCTGTTGTTTCTTTTTTCTTCTTTATTAAATGTAGCAGTCCCTCTGGCTGTCTGCAGATGAGTTTTGTTGAAGGATGAAGCTCTCTGTTGTGGCATGATCAGCAGCTTCTCCAGAACTTTAAACACTGCAGTGTCCCTGAGGTCTTGCTGAGGTTCCATCTGAGGGAGTTTCCTTGCTCTGCCCTGGAGTGCTCCTTCACTCTGGGAGCAGATGGAGCAGCTTGGTGCATGGGCTGGCAGCTCAAGAGCAGACACTCAGTGGGCTAGCTGTGCTCTATTAACTCTCTGGCAGCAAGGTTACATGGAGAGAAAAGCTTTGCATATATTTATTTTGCTTTTTTTTTGTCCAAAGAATTCACCCTTGGCACTTCTTTCTGGCCTTGACCTGCAGCTTTCCTTGGACCTTCTTTCCAGGCAGCACACAGACATGTGCAGCTCTGTGGGCTCCATCCAAAGTGTCAGCCCAGAGCTGCCTGTGATGTCACCTCAGTGACTGGAGTGCCATGTGTGACTGGGATAGCCCCGAGTTGTTGGGCTTTGGTGTGGATCCAGTAGCCCTGCTTCACCTCACCCTTTGCTTTCTTCTAGTTCNGAGGTGAGGCCTCCCCAGAGCTGAGCAAAGGGGCAGGATCAGCTCCCTGCTCCTGCTGCCAACACTGTTCCTGCTCCAGGCCAGGATGCCATTGGCCTTCTTGGCCCCCTGGATCTAGAAAAGTGTCCTTTTATGGATCCTTTTAACCATGCCTTCCTAGTGCATGCCATGGAGCTGGCTGCTGTCTCCAGGCTCTCCTGGCTTTAGGAGATCTCTCTGGAGGAGGATGGTGATGGTGACAGCACTCTCTGCACCTCCTGTAAAGGTGAAGATGTTCCATTTGTTGTGGGAAGGTGGTAGCCTATGGCTGTTAGCAACACAGCTGAGGGGTAGTCAGAAACACTTCATGAACAGGGAAAGTTATTGCAATCCAGCCCTGAGAGGTTAATAACTGAGGCTGTAATACATCCTGAGGTGGGGATGCTGATTCTGGCAGGAGATGCCATGTCAAGGCATCTTGTGAGCAGCAGGATGATTTTTCTCTCCTTTTCCACTGCTGCTTGCTCAGGCCTGGGAGAAAGGGAGGGGAGAGACTCCCAGGCAGGTACATCTACTATGGGTAATACAAACCCAAAGTGTGTGGCACACACAAGTTACCAGAATCAGATGATAAAAACCCAAAGGAATGGGAGTTGCCAACATATCCAGAGTAACCCCAGTCCCATCAGAACAGGAAAGAGAGAAAAATGTTCACTATGTGCCACTGTTGGAAGACTTCTCCAGTCTTTGGGAGCTTTGCATGTAGGTTAACACTGCTGAGGATGCAATCTAGCCCAGTGCCTTCTGGTGCAAAGTGAACACCTCTCTGGAGGATGCACTGCCAACAGCACTGGATGGATGCTTCTTCCCTTATTGGTTTCCCTTATGGGAAAGTGTAGTGAAAAAGATGATTCCCTTCAAATTATTTACATGTAGCCCTTGGGTTTCAGAGGGACTAGAAAGATTGACATGAAATTGATCTTTATTAGCATTAAACCCCAAAGCAATCATATCAAAATAGATCTGAGGAAACCCCCAGGAGCATGAGAAGTGAGGAAGAAATTGCTTTTACATTGTTAATTCTGCCTGTTGGCTTTGGTCTCCTCCTGCATGAACTGTACATGTTGCAGAGACAGCAGCATCCCCACAGTGACACCCAAGGTGACTGCAATCTCCTAAGGGAAACTCCATCAGTTTGGTAGGTTTTCCCCCAAGTCTTTTTTCTTTTCTAAGGAATTATGGCAGAAAGTTGAATGAAGGTATCATTTGCATAGGACTTGGAGAAGCCCTGCTCTGCCACAGCCTTCCTGTGTGATGGTGCTGAGTCCCTCAAACTCAGTTATTCTAAATTACCAAGGTATCTTTTGGAGCTTCCAGGACAAGAAAGAGCTGGAGGTGCTGGAGTGTGTCCAGAGCAGGGCCATGAGGATGCTCAGAGGCTGGAGCACCTCTCCTGTGAGCACAGGCTCAGAGAGTTGGGATTGTTCAGTCTGGAGAAGAGAAGGCTCCAGGGAGACCTTCTTGTGGCCTTGCAGGATCTGCAGGGGCTACAAGAGAGCTGGGGAAGGACTTGTTAGGATGGCAGGCAGAGCTAGGACTAGGGGGAATGGATCCAAACTAGAGGAGGGGAGATTGAGGTTGGCTGTTAGGCAGAAGTTGTTGCCCAGGAGGGTGCTGAGCCACTGTGCCAGGTTGCCCAGAGAGGTGGTGGCAGCCCCAGCCCTGGCAGTGTTGCAGGCCAGGCTGGCTGGGGCTGGGAGCAAGCTGCTCTAGTGCCAGGTGTCCCTGCCCATGGCAGCCACAGGGCTTGGGATAGAGGAGCTTTCAGGTCCCTGACAATTCTGTGATTCTACCTCCCTCTTGCCCCAGTACACAGATGTAGTCATCATGCCTTGGACCCTCACTGCTACAACAGGGATACCAAGTACATCCAAGAGCATGAGCTGGACAGTAGCTAAGGCAACAAAGCAAGAAACTGAGGTCTAGTAACATACTGCAATGGCCTGTGAGAAGTTGTATCTTCTACAACATTCATGACTGACAGATACTGACAGATGCTCTCCCATGAGGTGCATTTAGAAAATCCCATGCTGAAGTCTTAGGGAACCTCTGTAATGTCTGAGGCCAGTGGGAGCCTTTCCATAGAGGTGATGACTGGAGCAGTCTGGCTCTTTGTGGTAATTGGTTGCAGTGAAATGTTCCTGGCAGCATTAACAGAGCTAATCCTGTAGCTCCTCTTTGTGAAAGCAAGATAGCTGCTAGCTAGCTAAATGTGCCCAGACCCAGCCTAAACCTCTTGGAACAGGATTGCTGCCAAATGTTCTAGGTGTGGGTGATGTGTCCTGTCATATTGAAGGTTCAACTGATCATCAATTTCAGGTTAGGAACAAGTGTTGATGCTCCCCTGAACTGGTCCTGCTGCAGCTTGTGTCTCCTCCCCAGCATGGCAGTTGCTAGTGCTGCTTTAGGAGCAGCAAGTGACTGTTGAGGTTTCTGCAGGTGATGCAGGAGCCTTGGCTGGGGGTGGGGAATGAGGGGCATTTGGCATTCTTGGTCCATCTGAATCCAAGAGCTAGGGAAAGCAAGCTCTAGGATGGGCACAGCATAACCATGGATCTGAACAAGGTCAGCTGGAAATGNTTGGAGTGAGGAGCCCAAAACTGGATGCAGTACTGGAGGTGAGGCCTCCCCAAAGCTGAGCAAAGGGGCAGGATCAGCTCCCTGCTCCTGCTGCCAACACTGTTCCTGCTCCAGGCCAGGATGCCATTGGCCTTCTTGTCCCCCTGGGCACACTGCTGGCTCCTGTTCAGCTGGCTGAACATGATTCTTTCCACTCTTGCCATCCTGGGCTGAAGATCAAGTTGTGTAGAGGAAACTTTGAGCTTTTAGGAGAATAAGATTGTTCTTGCCTGTCTGAATGGGTTAGGTGTAAGAAAGCTGAAAATAGCAATCTCTTCAGGGAACCTTCCTGGATCAAGGCAGACTGGTAAAAAAATCACTGCTGTAAGGCTAATAGTTTTAAGCAACTCTTCTATGTCTACTAGGTAGCAGAATTTCTGCAGCAAAGCTGGAGTGCTTTGTGGTTTTACATGCAGTGTAGCTTGGATGATCTATTTTTTTCCATAGCTGGTGTTAAATTGTCCCTGCCAAGTCCTCTGTGACACTAGGATGTCATGCAGGTGTGTGACTAATGTGCAGTCCAAAGCAAACTGAATGGCTGTTGCAGCTGCTTCCACTCCTCTCTCTCTGATTTTGGGATCAGAAAATGTATTTTATAGAGGAAAACAGTTGCTCCTTGCTTTAAAGAGCATCATGGGATGGTAGAAAGAGAGAGGGCTTGAAAAATTGGTGGCCAAGAAAGTTAGGGGGAAATTTTTTCTCTCTTTCTGCTCCCCAATGGATCCTTGTACCTGTAAATGGCTTTATGCTCAGCATTGCTCACATGTGCAAGCAAAGAGTCCTGCTGCTCTCCTAATGCTTTAGACATTGCCTGTGAGGGCTCTGAAGGTAGCCTGGCATCTGTGTTTTTGGCTAGAATTCCAGACTTGAACCTAGGAAGCAGAGCAGGTCCTTGGAGTTAAAAATAGCAGGGAAGACTTGCTTTGCCTTTGCTGAGCAAGAAAACATCCTTTCCAGGCTCCTTTGCCCACATTTCTCTTGCTTTTTATTGCATCCTCTGTTGCAAGGAGGTTATGGAAAATCCATTGCTAAGGCAATAGGAAATGATGAAGCCATTGAGCACCTTGACCTGCTCCTGCTTAGAGAAAGCAGAGTCAGTGTGTGCTGTGATCTCCCATGTCCCAGTTGCTCCTGCAAGCAGTGCTCTAGCTGATGGAGCAGAGAGAGCAGTGAGCAGTCTCTGCTGGGCTGGGCAGGAGGAGAGGGGAAACAGGAGAGCTTGGGGGGAGCATCACTTGTGGCTTTACCCCCAGACACTGGGAATGAAGGCTAAGCATGCAAGGGTTGCTGCAAGGAGCAGAAGTTGCTCTCACAAGGCCAGTAACCCAGTCAGGGAACTTCCAGTGCTTCAGCTATAGCAAGCTACATTCATCTTGCTATTTGAACATTTTCTTTCCTTAGATCCAAAGACCTTTATGCCTCTGCCATAAGTAGAGGGGAGACACTTGCAGAAGACTGAGGGTCATGACAGGTCTCACAAGCTACAAAAAGGCAGAGACTGTGCTGTTTCATATGGCACTGATGTACATCCTGGGCTGAGTCTGAAATCCAGATCTGCCCATACTGCTGCTTCTAGATGCTTCTGTTTGCTCTGTCTGATCTGTTGAGTTAGTTGCTAACCTATTGATCCAAAGGAACTGAAGTGTAGCTGTTGGTTCTCAGCAGAATGGGGGCTTAGATTCAGAGAAAGCTTGGAGATGCTGCTGGAAATGCTCTACCCTTATATCTTGATGAGCTATATTAAGACAGATTAATTTGTGTGCAGCAATGCTGTGCCTTCCTGTAACCCTCATGTAGTTCCACACTCCTGTTGCACACTCTCCAAATATGTTGTTGCTTCAAAATACAGCTCTGAGTTTTGCTGAACTTCTTTCATGGGGGTGGGAAGAAAACACTTTTCATTTGAAAAGAAAGGATAGTGCAGGAATTTATTTAGGTTTAACAAATNCTGAGAGGAGACCTCAGCAATGCTTAGAAATATGTTAAGGCTGAGTGTGAGGAGGAGAGAGCCAGGCTCTGCTCAATGGCATCCAATGGTAGGACAAGAGGGAATGGGAGCAAGTTGGACCACAGGAGGTTTAGTATTAACTTGAGGAGGAACTACTTTCCAGTGCAGGTGCCAGAGCACTGGAGCAGGCTGCCCAGGAGGCTGTGGAGTCTCCTTGTCTGGAGCCATTGCAGAGCTGCCTGGACACATTGCTGTGTGAGCTGGTCTAGGTGATCCTGCTCTGGCAGGGGGGTTGCACTAGATGATCTTTCTAGGGCCCTTCCAACCCCTGACATACTGGGATACTGTGAAACTTTGGTTTGCTTTAGTTTTTCTACTGGAAAATAGAAAGTAGAAAAGCTGGGTTATCTAAGCATATGGAGGAACTTGTTTGGTGTGAGGGTGCAGAGCCCTGGCCCAGGCTGCCCAGAGAGCTTGTGGAGTGTCCTTGTGTGGAGAGATTCCAAAGGCCCCTGGAGGTGATGCTGGGCAAGCTGCTGTGGGTGAGCCTGCTGGAGCAGGGGGGTTGGACTGGATGATCCCCAGAGGTCCCTTCCAACCTCTAACATTCTGTGGTTTTGTTTGATTCTGTTATCTAAAGGAGAAGCTGTCAATCAATAAGCTAACAGCTGCTTGTCCTGGCACTAGCCAGGGGAGAAGCTAGAGCTCAGAGGCTGCTCTAGGTAAATGGCAGCTCATGCATCTCTAAGGCAGCTGCAAAACAACAGCCTGTGCCTTTGTCCATCTAAATGACCCCAGCAGGCACACAGGAAACACTCCCTGGAGAGAAATAGCACTTAGCAGTACACACAGCAGCATCTGTAAAGCACTTGCCATCTTCCAATTAGAAGAGGATAAATATCTTCTTTGTTCTTTGCCCTGAAATGAGGCTGCCAAGGAAATTGGATAGGAAATGGTGTATTTTGTCCAAGGTACAGCACTTTAGTACCCAAAACAAGCTCCTGGACTACTAGTCCCCTGTCCCAGCAGCATCACCAAGTGGGAGCAATTCCAATATTCCTGTAAGGTTTATTTTGCAGGATGCTCCCCTGCTGCTCACACCACAGGCTGCCAAGGTCAGCTCCTGGGGTGAGCTGCTAGTACTGAACAGGGCCCTCCTCATCATCAGTGAGTGAAACACAGAGACAGCAGAAGGAAAACTCAATCTGTAAGCATGTTCAGTGTTAATTATTTAGCATATAGGGCTAGGCATGCATTGCATCCCTTACTGAGCTCTGGCAGTCACTCCCTGAATGCTCTGAGGACCAAGGCAGCAGGAGAACATGATGCAGCTAAAAGCTTGCTTTGGCTATTTCCAAGTTACCTGACTAGGTGAGCCAGACTTCTTTTGTCTAAGCTCTGTTTGCAGTGGCAATTGTACTGGAAGGGATAGAAGAGGGAATATGTTCTTCCCCTTGCTTTTTGTTTTAAGATGTAGGCATGAGCTAGAGCAGGATTTGTCCCAGGTTATGATGGTAAGTTCAATTAGATGGAGGCAAATCCTCCTGTTGGAAATGTATATGTTCCATTAGTTGCTCCTGGCTTTCTGTTGGCATATCCATACTAGTGTCATACAGCATTAGAGCTGGGCCACAATCACCTTGTAGTTGTCTTTACAAGCAGTGCAGTAATTCATTAAAGAAACTGGATATTGGGTATGTTCTGTGCTTCAAGTTGCACCAGGGGAGGTTTAGATTGGATGGTAGGAAAAATGTCTTCACTGGAAGAGTTGTTAGGCACTGGCCCAGGCTGCCCAGGGAGGTGCTGGAGTCACCAGCCCTGGAGGGGTTTAAGAGACATAGAGATGTGGTATTAGAGCCATGGTTTAGTGGCATGGTGCTGATAGGCAGATGATTGGACTTGATGATCCTAGAGATCTCTTCCAGCTTTAATGACTCTGTGATTCTAGATCAAGTCTTATTTCTCCATGGAGCATCTCACACACTTAATGCAGCAGCAAACTGCTTCATATATCTCTGGCACCCTTCCCCCAGACAGCCCCAAAGTAAAGCATGATATGTGTAATCCACTTACCCATGCAAGGCTCTTTTATAGGCAATCCCAGGATTACAGGAACAGGATTGTTTTACCTGCCTACTACTCTGCTGCTGCATCTCTTTGAGGAGACTGTCCCTGTACTGGTGTCACTGTGTTACCTGGCTTTGTAGGCACCTCCTGAATTCTTCCCCCTGCCATGTTTAGGCTGCAAGAGGAGCAGGCTGATTCCTTAGGAACCTGCACGTGCTTAAGCTTAGGAAGGGCTAACCCAAGGTTAATATCTCCTCTGAAAACCCTTCTTCTCTTTCTGCACAACCAGGCTTACAAACAGCAAAACCAAGCCAGGCTTGTCTAGTTCAACCTGGACAAATTCCAGATGCCATTGGGAGGCTCTTAGGGCTCAGGTTCTCTTTAGGCACTAGATTTTGCTAGGGGAAGGCTTGCCTTTTCCTGAGCCAGAACTAGCACAGTCACTTCTCACTTCAGCTTAGTCACTATTGTGCTTTGGACAAAGCCAAAACCACTAGAGGTCAGGGGAGGAATGGAGAGGGGATACCTTCTGAAAAATAGAGGTGAGGACAGAATTTGGTAGGAAAGGTCTTTTTTTTTCCCCTGCCCGTGTGGCCTCTACTCGAGCACTGGGTGCACTTTTGGGTGCCACCAGATAAACAGGAGATAAAGCTGCTAGGGAATGTCCAGAGGAGGCCACAAAGATGGTGAAGGGTCTAGAGGGGAAGCAGCTGAAGTCACTTGGGTTGTTCAGCCTGGGGAAGGGGAGACTGAGAGGAGACCTCATGGTGCTCTGCAGCTTCCTGAGGAGGGGAAGCAGAGGAGCAGAAGCTGAACTCTTCTACCTGGTGACCAGTGCCAGGAGCTGAGGGAATGGCAGGAAGCTGTGCCAGGGGAGGGTTAAGTTAGATATTAGGAAAAGGTTCTTCATCCAGGGGGTGGTGGAGCTCTGGAACAGGCTCCCTAGGGAACTAGTCATGGCACCAAGCCTGCCAGAATTCCAGAAGCATCTGGACAAGGTCATCAAGCACATGGTGTAATTTTGAGGTTGTCCTGTGCAGAGCCAGGAGTTGGACTCGATGACCCTTCTGGGTCCCTTCCAACTGAGGACATTCTATGGTTCTATGTAGTCAGGCAGTGCTTGCCAGATTAGGTCCCATGGGCAGAAGACAGGGGAAGTTGGTGCCCATGCTACTGTGTCTGTAGGGGAGCTGAAGGTGGCAGAGGACCATCCACCAGGAGAGGGAGCTGCCAGCCCTTGGAAGGAGCTCCCACAGCTGCTGCTAGGGAGGCCAAGGGGGAAGGGGAGCAGAGAGCATGAAGAGACCTTCCACTGGCCTTTTGCAAGGCTGAGATAGGTGTTCATTGCCAGCATTGTCCTTAGAGCCAAAGCAATACAAGTGACTGGAATGCTGCCTGGGATGGCCACCCCAGAGGTACAGGACACTGGTCAGGATTAGCCTTGGGAAGCCTGTCCACATGGGAAAGGAATGGCAGCATACAGCAGGACAAGCACTCATACTGCTGTGGCTGAGCTGCTCTCACAGCAGTCTTCACTAGGGGAATACTTCCAAATTGCTTTAGGTATTTTTTTCCCCATTTCAATTTGTTCTGTCACTTCTTACAAGAAATTTGGCCTAATCTAGGAAATCCTTAGTGATGTTGCAGGCAGAGCACAGCCACACAGGGCCCTCAGCAGATAGCCCAGAGAAGCATTCCCATCAGGGTACAGCCTGCACTTGCTCTTCCCCTCCCAGTAGGAGCACAGTGTAGCCCTGGCTGGGGCACAGGGCACATGCTGGGAAAGGGAAGGTGAGGAGGTAGCAGAGAGGATTTTAGAGTGACTGATGTGCTGAGGGGTTGGGGTTTCTAAGGTATCTGGTTGCTTGCAGTATTCTGCAAGAAAGAGTATTTCCTTGTTCCCACAAAGTTGTTTGATTACAATACTCACAACCTTCTTCCTCCTCCACTTCCCCGTGCTTCATGGTAATAGGACTGTGACCTGTCCCCTGGGGCTGGAGGAAAATGCTTCACATAGTTTTCCTCCTCACTGTTCCTTTGCTGTAACTCTCAGCCCTGGTCTCTTACAGCTCCTGGGAGCCCCAAGTCCCTTCCAGCTGCCCAGGGGAGCACCTGTGAGTAGTAGCTCCTGGGTTGCTGTGCAAGGGAAGCACCCTTAGCTGTTGTAGGACCTGTGGGAAGCAGACTTTTCCATACTCCAAGAAGTGATTGCTACTCAGAGGAGTATTAGGCATTTGCAAATGATTGCACCCACAGTGTCAGTGTTAGTGCTGCTCATTCTCCATCTGCTCCAAGGAAGATCTAGGAAGGCTGCCAGGAAACTCTAGTAGTAAATAATGTTTCTATTGCACCTGCCATCAGAGACTTGCAGAGTGTTTTTCAAGCTATGCTGAAGTCCTGCTGCCATTAGGAATGGGAGCACATTCTTGGGCTTTCTGGGAGGTGTGAGGAGAAGATTTCCCTCTGGGCAGCATGGGCCTGCTTGCAGGATGAACTCAGTTACAGGAGGAGCATAGGCAATCAGATGGATGCCCCAACACGATAACCTCAGGAAACTGGAATTGCTACTAGATTGCTCAGTGAGGCAAAAATCCCTCTGTGACAGAAATCTTCATGCTCCTAGGCTTGTTCCACCTCAAACACCCACCAGGACACTGCCTCTTCCTTAGCCTACCATGGCCATGGCATTCCTCCATCAGGAGGATCTGTCATGCGTAGTTTCCTGAGAGGTGACTTGTGAGACACTTGTGCATTTCTCTTGGCAAAACTCTTCTATTCAAACACCTCAACTAAAACTCCTGCCTATTTCTCTGCTCCTGTATGTAAATCTGCAGCTATAAAATGGCTTTGTCCTTGCACCAAGTAGCCTGCTTTGACTCTCTGCTGGTGCCTTGGGGCAGAGCAGACTGGGCCATCGTGGTGCCACCATCACCATGCAGCACCCAAAGGTGCAGCTCCTCTCCACTCAGCTGTCTCTGCCTCCACAGGGAAATCATGAGAAGTTCTGCTAAGGCACATGGAGGAGAGGGAGGTGATCAGACAGTCAGCCTGTAGTGAAAGGACAAGGGGCAATGGATTTAAATTGGAGAAGAGTAGATTTAAACTGGACACTAGGAAGAAGTTCCTCCCCACGAGGGTGGTGGAACACTGGCCCAGGTTGCCCAGGGAGGTGGTTGAGTTCCCATCCCTGGAGGCATTGCAGGTGAGGCTTGCCAGGGCTCTGGGCAAGCTGCTCTAGTTGGGGATGTCCCTGGCCACTGCAGGGGGGTTGGACTAGATGAGCTCCAGAGATCCCTTCCAACCCAAACCATTCTAGGATTCTATGATTCTATGATTATTTGCAGAAGGAACTAGACAAGTAAAAATAAAGGGAGTGTGGGCTGGAGGCTGTGCCCTGCAAGAAGCCCAAGCTCATGGCCCAGCAGGTGGGCAACAGCCTGTGCAGAGCTAGTTCTGAGGGAGTTATCCCTTGCAGAACTAGCAAGGGCAGGCTGCCAGTGGCTTGTCTGAGGGCTGTCACTGAACCTGTCAGTGAGTGGCTGTTCTGTGGGACAGCCTTATGCTAGATCTTGCAGGGGAATGAGTTCTGGTTGCTCCTTGAGGGCTGGCTCCTCTTTTTTTGTTTCTTTTGGGTTTTTTTCACCTTCCTCCCTTTAGGATGCTGTCAGTAAAAAGGCTCACAGCTGGTGCTGGATGCATGTTTGAGGGCTGACACATGATGGGGAGATCCCTACCCACTGCAGAACAGCCAACCTGGAGCTCTTTGCACAGTTAAAGCCCAGAAGGACCAGTCAGATTACTGGTACTCCCTTTCTGAAGGGATCTCTTCTTTCTACATCTACAAATCTAGATGATGATTCTGGAAGAAGTTGTCCCCTAGCCTTGGATGTCCTACCTAAGGATGTAAGATGCCACTGGGATAGCCCCACAGCCATTGTCACATCTCTGGGGAACACCTGCCACACTGCTTGGTGATGACAGCTTTCCTAGCCATTTGCTTTCCAGCTGTTCAGAGCTCAGCAGAGTAGCTCACTGCTCACCTAGACTCTTGTTTGGGCTGTTTGGATACTTGAGTGTTCCTGCATCACTTCCAAGGTGATTGAGTTCCCCTTGGAAATGCTCATGGACAAGCTGGAGATGGTCAGCATGAGAAAGGTACAACCTGTAGGAATTTGCTTGGGCCTTGTAGAGGACACTACTAGTTTGGTTTTTAAAGTTGACTGTGACCAGCTGAGCCTTCTGTGGGTTTATCTGCACCAAGGCTTGCACTCACTTGGCTAGCCTCATTTTGTACCATTTTTCCATCAAAGTGCTATTCCTATCCTGCCTCTTTGGGAGCTCTTTGGTGACTCTTGAATGGAGGCAGAGAGGAAGTGAAGTGAGGACTGCACTGGTGTAGCTGCTATCATTTCTCCTGATGCTGTGCCAAACCCACAGCTCTCTGGTGAGCTGTGTAGGTGGAGCAGGGCATCCTTGCAGCCTCGAGTCACCTCAGGTTTTGCCTCGTATAAAACTAGTTTTTCTCACCCTCTCAGTGACAAAAGCAAATGAGCTCTTACCTCTGTGATCCAAAGAAGCTGTACATCAGCTCTGCCACGTTTGTGTGGGAGGAGGGTGCTTCCAAGTGCTAGGAAGGGAAGCTGCTGGTTTAGGAGTCAGTTACCTAATGATGTTTGTTTTATGGCACCCTTCTCCATGGGCTGGGTGTGAAGGAGGCCAGGGCTATTCCCATGAGGTTCAGATGGGAGAGGATTCATTGCATTTCATCATCTTTGTTCCTCAGGAAGTCCAGTCCCCCCCCAAAAAATCAAGGAAAACCCAAATGCTAAAAATATTTCTATGGAAAAGCAAACCCACAGCAACACTGCTCCTGTTGGTATCAAAGGCCAACTGCTCTGTGGTGGTAAGTGCTGTGGCTTCTGTATTGTGAGGGACTTTGCAGTTCAGGCAGTTGTGGTTTCTTCAGAGAGAGATCTGGCAGCTTTTTGAACAGTGCCCTTTCCAAGGACTTGGGTTTGCTTCTCTAAGCTGAAGCTGCAGATTCAGATCCAAGGCTATCACTGAGCCTATTTTTCATAATGTTTTGTGGAGGAGATCAGTGATAATAAAAGGAGCTTTCACAGCTATTATCTCCTAGCTGTTTTCTGGCTCTGGTGCAGTCTAATGCTTGTGCAAACAGAACTAATGGCAGGCACTGTGTTATTTGTTGTTTCTAGCTAAAAAGGTTGACTTTATGGTGTGTTTTCAAACATCTCAAGCTTCCCTGCAACCCAGATATTGAGTAAATTGTCTGAAACCCATCTGTGTTATCCAGAACATTCCAAGTGTGACAATTGCTCTCCTTTTTGTCTTGTGCTCATGACAGAACAGACTGTGAAGAACCAGAAGGGGACACCATGGCCAAAAGGTTCTGCCAGGCTGGTCCTAGAAGGCTTCTCTCTTTTATTAGGATCATATCTGTGTAAAATCTTTGTAGTGTTATTGTAGAGCCATATATTACTGGGAACTAGCAGATGAAAACAAACCTGCCAGATAATAGTATTTGCTCAGCAGTCTATTAAATGTTAGGTCATATACTCCTGGATATGATATCTAATAGATTTTTCTCATCAAAATGTGCCTGAATCAACAAGAGATGATATGACTTCAAATATGATTCTTGCAAGTGTTAAGGATATGATAAAGAAGTTGCTGAGAAACATTATCCTAGCTTGGGTGATCATAAATTGCTTCTATTGAAATGAAATTGATTAAGGGAAACAACATAGTTAAATAGGGAAAAGGTCTGGCATTTCCTTGCCAGCTGTGGTACAAATATTAGCAGGGTCTCTTCTGAGTCCAGGACACTCTGCTCTAGCAGAGAAAGAGCTGCAGTAGAGCAACAGCAAGTGCTTGAGCAGCTCTGCCCTTTGAGAACAGAGCAGGAGAGGGGACAAAAGCAGGCAGCAGTGGGGAGAGAGGAGGGGATGAGGAATGACTTTCCTAACAGCACCTGTGGTCTTATTCTATACTTGTGTTGGTTTACATTTATGGAGAGTCTTTAAAATGGAATGGAATTGAGATGGATAAATTCCAGCAATACAAAATGCATGCTTAGGAACCTCCAGATCAAGAAGGCTTTCTGCTCTACACAGCCTCAAGGTGCAATCAGATGAGGGAGAAGAGACCTAAGGGTCAGGCAAAGGATGGATCTGACCTGCCAGGTGGGAAAAATGCAGTTGTACATCTAGTTGTGAGGAAAAAGGATAAGGAGGTGTTAATGCATTGTACCAAGCAGGAATGAAATCTTACCTGGAGTTTTGCATCAGGTTCTTAGCTCTGAAACAAGTGAATGAAATCTTACCTGAATAAATCTTACCTGGAGTTCTGCATCAGGTTCTTAGCTCTGAAACAAGTGCAGAAAACATTTCCCAGTCATCCTAGGAACCCATTTTATGAGAGAAGGAAAGAGTCTACTCTGTGAGGGACAAGATTCCAACTATAAATATGCTACAGAAATGAACAACAGGAAGAGAAACACATTTAAAGCAAAGGAGAGCATTAGTCAAAGAGCAAAAGGATATGACTGGGCCTGGAATGAACTTAGTCTGGAAACAAAATGAAAAGATGCAATCCTCAGAACAAAAGGCCTTAAAAGCATCTCCAAATTGGAGCTGTGGGGAGAAGAAACTTATTCAAGAAATGGAGGTTTGGAAGCCTTTCCAGCCCCATGCCTTATGGAGAGGATAATGCAGATCCAATTGAGCTATAGTTGACATTAAAAGCACCAGCTGCCAGCAGGAGAGGACTTTTTTCTAGGTAGCTGGCAATTGAACTTTTTTTTTAGGAGCAGCATTAAGATGCAGTCTGGTTATCTCCACCAGTGTTTACTAAATGCCACTCTCCTCTGGTTTTGGGGATAACTGAGCAACTTTCTGGCCAATGCACGTTTTGCTTTCAGATCTGCCTGTGAATCAATGTTGAATGTATATATTCTGAAAGAACATGGCTCAGCCTCTCCATTTGCAGTCTCTTCCCCTCAGGGTAGAAAACACCAGGCTGTAATTCAACTAAAGGAACTGCTGATAGCTGTTTGTGCAGTTTATGAATGACAGGAAAATGTGAGTTACAGTTGCATTCAACCACATCTTCTACTGCAAGACATGGACCTCACTTGCAAAGGTTTTCTCTGCAATGCTCTGTGAGTGTGTGGAGTTCCTAAGGCAAGGCACAGGCTACATCTGTGTGAACATTGAGCTTGAGTCACATTAGGAAATGATGCAGGTTGGAGACCTTGTAATATTCTCTTCCTGCTGGGGTGGGTTTTGCCACTGTGCAGCTCAGCTATCTTTACAGTGAAGAAGTCTGCCAATGAGGTTCTGAGACTGAGATTGTAATTTTGGGGACATCTGGGACAATAAATGCTCAGCCCTAATTACAGCTGCTAGTGTTCAGCTGGAATTTTCAGAGTTGCTCAAGGAAATTTGGTCTTGAAACGAGTTAAGTCAACTTGACTGAGTAGAGCAGGCAGTTAGAGCTGTAGAGTTTCAGTCTGGCCTAGTTTGTGTGACCTCATCTTTTATCTGTCCTCATGTGGGCAAAACCAAACAGTGCAACTGTTTCTGTTCATGTTGTTTTTGTAAGGATCTCCTTCTCATGGCTTGAGCCCTTCAGGAAGATTCCAGGATGCTGTTTAGAAATTGGGAACTCTTGGGTTTCTCCTTGTTGTTTTGGGATTCTTCTGCTGCCACATGGACCTGGCAGTGCCTTCCTAAAATGCTGGGGTAGTGCAAGAATGCTATTTCTGTAACTCTCCATTCCACACTGGATTCTTAAATGCTGGTTAATCAGACCTCAAGTATGGAGCTGTTCTGAGCAGTGGGACACCAAGGACAAACTTGCCTCTTGTCATCTGCACAATCTGACTCCTCTAGTAGGCAGAGGCTGTAGTTCAGGCTCAACATCCTTCCTTCAACCATGAGGCAAAGCTTGCCAAAAATGTGGCATACTAGTAATTGTAGTGCCTGCTGGGACCTGAGGTGAGACCACAAACTCCATGTGTTTGGAGAACTGAGATTCCTCTGAGTATAAAGAAGGTCAGTACTTCTGGAGATGGGTCACTCCATCCAACAGCCCCAACATCAAAGGCTTTTTGCTAAGGAATCACAAAGGACAGTGGTGGTTGCCTACTGACCAACTGCCTCTGGATGCTGGGATCCTGAGCAGGCTGCTATGCCTGGAGTGTTCTTGTTTGGGGTGTGCATCTGTATGTTCTTGGATGTGGAGAGGGTGGGGTGTTTTGGTGATGTTTGGAGGGATATCTTTGTGTTTTGATTGGCATGAGCTATTCTATGGATGGAACACTCTGCAGATGTTGTAACTAGACAATTCACTCACAAATGCTCAGGCACTGAGGCAGGGCTGTAGGAGAGGATAAGAGCAGCTGCTCATATGGTTGCAAAAGCTTCAAGTTTTCACAGCTATACAGCCTCCTCTGCATCCAGTTTATCACATCAAGCACTACAGTGCAAGGGTCAGAAAGGCACCTGGGCCTTGAGATGCCAGCTTCTGTTCAGGGATTGTTCCTTTGAGTCACTGCCTTTGTCTCCATCAAGTTACTGTTGAATTCAGGGAATTAAAACACCACCAACACACTTCCAACATGAAGACTAAGCCTAATTTGTCTTCTGAGACTGTTTAAAACATCTTGGGGCACTGTTCATACCTTGTCTGCTTAATGGAATTGTCCTGAAGGTGACACAGGCTGGCTGTGTGGCTCTGAGCATATGGCACTCTGCACAGACAGGTTTCAGCACACCAGTGACCAAAGCTCTGCTCAGTGAGACATGTCATCTTTAAGTGTGGACAGAAAAGGAGGGGAACCAGAGGGTTATTCACATCACTGACTGCTGAACACACACCTTAAACAGCTAAATTAAGAGGCTAGGCTCTCTGGGCAGTTTAAGGGAAAGAGCTTGTATGAGAGAGTGACTGCTGGAAAACATGGAGGTTCCACAGAATCACGAAGGTTGAGAGCCCAAGCATCCCTATCACTGCCATGCCACTAACCCATGGCCCTAAGGAGAACAGCTAAATGTTTCTTAAACCCCTCCAGGACTGGTGACTCCAGCACCTCCCTGGGCAGCCTGGGCCAAGAATTAACAACCCTTTCAGTGAAGAAATGTCTCCTTATATCTAATCTAAACCTCCCCTGGTGCAACTTGAGGTCATTTCCTCTTGTCCTCTCATTGTTAATCCAGGATAAGAGACCTCCCCCATCTCACTCCAACCTCCTGTCAGGGAGTTGTAGAGAGTGAGAAGGTCTACCCTGATCCTCCTCTTCTCCAGACTAACCAACCCCAGCTCCCTCAGCTGCTCCTCATGAGACTTGTGCTCCAGAGCCCTCCCTAGCCTTGTTGCCCTTCTCTGGACACACTCCAATGCCTCTAAGCAGCCCCAGGGCTCTCAGCCTTTCCTCCTGCCACAGATGCTCCAGTGCCCTCAGCATCTTGGGAGCCTCTGCTGGACTCTCTGGAGCAGTTCCTTGTCTCTCTGGAACTGGGGAGCCCAGAACTGGACAAAGGACCCCAAATGTGTTCTGACTAGGGTAGAGGAGAAGGAGAGGACAACCTCCCTTGACCCACTGGTCAATCTTCTGAATTTTACCCAAGGAGATCATTGGCTTTCTTGGTCACAACAGCACACTGCTGGCTCCCAGGTTCTTCTTTCTGTTTTAGATAGAACACAGTATCACCAGTTTCTAGAAAGATGCTCTCCACCTTTATCACTAAGGCTGTGAGAATGCTGCTGTTCTGCAGTCACCAGTTCAAGGTTAGGTTGGTGTAATGTGCTTTCCTAGAGGCTATGCTCAGATCAATCTAGTGACTGAAATGGGTGCAGAAAATGTGTGCTCAGTAAGCAGAGTCAGAACTTGTGTCTTCAGAGTTGGGACCTTAGCCTATCTAGCCTGACCTCCTATATCATCAAATTGCAGCCAGTGCTCTGCATAGAGTGCAATCACCCACATCTGAGCTCAAGAATGCACTTTCTAGAAGGGCAATCAACTTGGACCCAAGGACATAAAGGGCTAGTGAACATAACCCCATTTCGTTCCACAGAATAATTTCTCCATAACAAATATTAATCAGATGATTCATTAGGATTTTCTGAACTCCAGCTCTCAGCCATTGTTCTGGTTCTTGCTATGCCTTTTCCTACTTGATTAGAGCTCTTAGAACTGGCATTTTTCTCCCCATGATACAACTCGCACACTGTAATCAAACTGCCTCTCAACAACCTGTAGCAGCAATATCCAGCAATGTCTCTAAGCTAGAATCTACTCTGCTTCTCTTAAGAGGTAGCAACCAGTGATTTTAGCATTCAGTCTCATGAATCATTCTGCCAGGAAAGCCAATTCCATCACATGTTTTCCATTTCCCACTGCTTTTCCTTTGCATAAATCTTGTGACACGGATGCACTGGCATCTGCTCTTTTTGTCTGTGAGTTTCCATGCACAGCTGTAGGTGTTAGGGTTGGTTGTAAAACTCTGCATATCCATATAGCTAACTGCTTAACCAATGCCTCTTCATGCTCTATGTCTGACTGGAACTCCTCTCTGTGTCAGAAAGAGGATGCTCTCATGAGCCCTCTCAGCTTGGTCCTGTATTGCTCTGTGTTCAATGGCCACCAGAAGACTGCTGACCTAGAAGTATATATGTTGATCTTTAATAGCAAGTTGGTATTTGGGCTGGTTTCTCTTTTCTTGGGGATTTGCTGCATCCAGGGGGATTTGGGGAAGTCATTTCCCAGATCTTTAAGGCAATTATTTTAATGTGCAGTAAGCCACCTTGGTTCCAGTGTCAACTGTGTTTGAGTTGGTATGGGTTGCTTGATATTGGTTGCAAATGAAATAAAAGAAATGAAATTAAACTTGTGTTTCTAAAGAGAACTATGCTTCCTAGTTGCTTCCAGGGGTACTGTTTGATCCATAAGACTAAGATCTTTAATTTTGCCTTTCCTTTGAATCTTGTTTACATCTTCTGAGCATTGTTTTCTGTGTGCAAAGCCCAGGGGTAACCCCAGCAGGGAAAAAGAGTGGAATAGACTTTGGAGCAGACCATGCATGTTTGAAGGCTCCTGGATACTTTGGCTGGTCTTTGTGGAACTCCTTCAGCTTGTAGCTCAGCTGTGTTTAGTGTTTGATATGTCTATGGGGTTTGCCTCTGCTGGGCAGGCTGTGTGGTCTTTGAATCCCATTTCACTCCTTTCCTTTTCCTTTATTTCTCCTTTCCTTTTTCTTTCCTCTTGTTTGTTTTTTTGTTGTTGTTGTTGTTGCTTGTGTTTTTCTCTCCTTTTGGGCTATATGATAGTGTGGATGAGCACTGTCACTTGACCATACTATGTCTGACCACTTGAATCCTTAAATGAGTGGGCATGTGAAGAAGCAGTTCTGTTAGTATAGCCTTTACCGTATAGTCAGTCACATCTGAACTGCAGATGTTGATATGGAGTAAAAAATGATTCCCTAGACTTTGACAAGAGCATTATCCTGTGTTAATCCAGCTATGTTGTTTCTGTTACTGAAACTAGCTCTGGAACACTTGTGCAGACCTTTTCTCAACATCTAAATGTCACTTGCCACTGTTGGGGAGTGTCATCAGAAACAGTGCTTGCTCCTTTTCTCAGTGACATTGCTCAACCAGCACTGAATCTCATGCTGACTCACCAGAAAGTGTCCTTTTCACTGGCAGCATCCTGGGGGTTCCTTTTGCAGTATCTCACCAGATTACTGGCATAGCCCAGCTCTGGTGTCATAGGTGTGGGCTCTGTGGGAAGGGTGTGACAGAGCCCAGGTATGCTGAGCACACACACACCACATTGTGCTGTGGAGCCACTCCAGTTTCCTCAGAGGTAGGTGACAGGGGTTTTGTTTAAATATGTATCCTGGAGACAAAGGCTTTAATCATGCCAAGGTTTCATAGGCAAGATCAACAAACCGGGAGAAATCTGAAATTGTCCCCTCCTGCTCTTGGAGAAGGGCACATTAGGTCTCTAACAGTTGTTTTATTTCTCTTTAGCTTTTGTAGTTTTGCTACAGGTACAACAGGGTGGAGCCACTCTAGTTGTGAACACTTTTATCTCTTTGAAGACTTCTCCTTTTGAAATGAAATTTCTCTTGGCTGTTCTTAGCTCAAAGGTGGAACTTTATAGGGAGCAGCATGAAACTTTTCATTGGGGGGAACTTTGGAACAATTTTACTTCCTTTGAAGATGCATGCTGTTCCTGAAGCAACTTCTGTGCAATGGGAAAATAGTCTAGGGCTGAGCAGGAAGCTGGGTGGTTGGTTAGTGCATTCCAGTGTGCCCTCACCCTGCCTCACAACATCATCCTTTCCCTGACAGCAGTCATCCTGTGACTGTAGATGGTTCTGGGGGTTGAGAGTAGGCAAGCAGACTTTTTTGGTATGGATTTTTATGGAGTTTTGTATGGATTGTTAAATGAAGGTGGTCCTGTGTGGCCCACATGGAGTTTACTGCTGGATACAAGTCAATGTTGAACCAGCAATGTGTTGTTGTAGTCAAGAAGGCCAATAGTCTCCTGGGCTGCATTAAGAACTGTGACCAGAAGGCTAGGTGAGGGTCTCAGCCCTTTCTACTCTATTCCAATACTCTGGAGTATTGTGTCCAGTTCTGGGCTCCCCAGTTCAAGAGAGACAAGGAACTACTGCAGAGAGTCCAGCAGAGGCTCCCAAGATGCTGAGGGCACTGGAGCATCTGTGGCAGGAGGAAAGGCTGAGAGCCCTGGGGCTGCTTAGCCTGGAGAAGAGCAGAGCCAGAGGGGAGCTGCTCCATGCTGAGCAAGAGCTCAAGGGTGCAGGGGGCAAGAGGCTGGGGCCACACTCTGCTCAGTGGTGCCCAGGGCCAGGCCAAGGGGCAATGGGCACACACTGGAAGCC
Source organism: Bucco capensis (assembly GCA_013396975.1). Taxonomy (NCBI): domain Eukaryota; kingdom Metazoa; phylum Chordata; class Aves; order Piciformes; family Bucconidae; genus Bucco; species Bucco capensis. The sequence goes on along the minus strand of VWZO01003822.1, from coordinate 55,777 downwards.
AGGAGGTTCCATGTGAACAGGAGGAGCAAGTTGTTTGGTGTGAGGGTGCAGAGCCCTGGCCCAGGCTGCCCAGAGAGCTTGTGGAGTGTCCTTGTGTGGAGAGATTCCAAAGGCCCCTGGAGGTGATGCTGGGCAAGCTGCTGCGGGTGAGCCTGCTGGAGCAGAGGGACTGAATCATCTTATCCTCGGATGTCACTTCCAGCCCTCACGATGGGATTCGGGGATTGCTTGAGTCCTTGTTTTTACTGGGTATTTTTTTCCCAGCTGACCACAGCACTGTGCCAAGCAGAGTGTTCTAATCCGCTGCGCAACGCTGTAGAATAATAACCGACAGATGGAGGGCAGGTATTCCCCCGTCCCCCCGCGGTGGGCAGGACCCGCCGGCCCTGAGGGGGCAGGCCAGAGGCGGGAGCAGGAGGAGCCGGCCCCGCCCCGAGGCTGCTGAAGGCGGGACGGGGTGCGCGGGGGGAGGCAGCCTCAGGGGCGGAGGCCGCGGCAGGCCCCGCCCCGCCCGGCAAAGGCTGTCAGAGGCGGCGGCGGCGGTGGTGGGTCCGCGGCGGGCGGGCAAGGGCGGGATGCGGCGCTGAGCAAGCACCGGCGGACACTCCACGCCGGTTCCTGTGCCGCTGCCGCCGCGGTTACCTCGGGCCGGCTCATGATGTGCCTGGAAAGCGACAGCTCCTCCGGCAGCAGCCCGGGCTGCGGTGGACGGCTCCGAGCCGGCGACGAGGAGGAGGAGGAAGACGGCGAGCGAGGCTGCTGTGGCCGCGGAGCAGAGGGCGAGGTGCAGACTCTGTCGGGCAGGATGAACCCGCCGGCGGTAGGCAAGCACCCCGAGCGCCCCGCAGCCCGCCCCAAGGCGCCGAGTCTCGGCCGGGCCCGGGTGGCTGCCGCCGGCATCCTCAGCGTGGGTAACGTGCTCAACTACCTGGACCGGTACACGGTGGCAGGTGAGGGCAGCTCTCGGCCTCCCCTCCCCGTGAGGAGCGCCCGGGCCCGCTGCGGCGGGAAGGCATTGCCTGGAGCCAACCTCTGTGCCCGGGCACGGGGCGGCCACCTCCATCCCTTCGCATCCCCTTCCAACCCGGGGGGCGAGAGGCGGCGGGGAGGCTGGAGCGAGCGCTGGTGAGGGATGCGGTGTGTGCGGCTGCGGCTGGTGCCCATTGTGCAGAGCCTCCGGTATTGTTCTCTAGTTTGTCCGAATTTTGTGGCAAATCAGGAGATGTCCTTTGTTCGGCTTGGCTCGATGGCGGAGCGCACAGTCGGCGCGGGGTGTCCGAAAGGAGCGGTGCTGGGTCGCACCGGTAAGGGCGGAGGGTACCCCTGAGGTTGTGTAGGGTGATGGGAGAAGCCTCATCGATCCTCCGAGCAGAGTGGACGCTGTGGGTGACAGGTGCAGCCGCTGCCAGGGACAGGCAGTCTGTGCGGACCGAGGGGGAGGCACAGCACTGCAAATCGCTTTGGGTGAGAATCGCAGTGAAGCAAATCCCCAGTGCTTTGTGTCTCTCAGTCCCTCCAGCCCGCAGAGCCAGCCTGTCCTTGAGGAGGAGAGACCCTCCTTGGCAGGGCTCGCAGGTGGGTGACCCGGCGCTGGCCGGAGGCTCCTGCGGGGCGATGCGCAGGAGGAGCAGGCAGGCAGCTGCAGTGCACTTGGAAAGCGTCTGGTTCCTCCAGGTAAACATGCTAAAATCATGCACTCCTTGACGGATGTGTCTAACCAGCTGTACCGGGTGAAAGACACTGTGTGCCTTGCCGGTTACTACTACTAGGAAGCTCAGAAACAAATATGTGTGAGGATGTTTACTGTGCAATCCCTAGAGGGGACTCCTCGTTTATTCTTGTCAGGCAACAACAGCAGGGAAGAGGATGATTACTGAACTTCTTCTAATTAGAAATGAAACAGGCTTGTTGGTGTTCAACTGTCTTGTTATTAAAATGTAATACATATCCCATGTTTGGCAATACTGATAATTTCATCTTCAGAAGCTTCTAAAGGGGTTTGTGCATGTGTAAGTTTTGCTCTATGCATATACATATTTTAATCACTAGGACTCAGCATGGTGTTAAACAAATCAGATATTTGTTTATACTACATTAAAATAATGTATGTTTGTAGGGCAGGAATAGAGTGCAAGGGACACTAAGTTGGCTAGCTTGGCTTTGTTTTTGTCTGGAACAGGGAGGTGGGGAGAATGAGAACCAAAATTTAGCTGACACTGTGTCCTGGCTGCCTTTTTTCTGTCAGTGTTACAGGAGGAAGCTTGAAGATACAAAGTTATTTTTGAAGCAAGTAGTAGTTTACTCTTTCACCTTTAAATAGAAGTCTCTCCAGTATAGAGTTTTGCCTCAAAGCACCATTTTCCTTTAGTGTATGGAAAGTTTCCTTTTCAGGAAGCTATCCTCCCTTCCCACCTAGGCACACACTGTTGGTTATTTTCTGAAGTCACTGTCTTGTCCATGGATTTGCTCTAGTACTGTCAGTGAGACCTTTTGCCATCTGATATTTCTGCCTGCAAGAACAGAAGGCATGGGGTGCTCTGGCAAAGGAAGGGAGAAGCATCTTCATTTCTGGGAAGGCTGGGAAGAGCCTGACCAAATGAAGGATAAAAATGCCTGCCTGCTGTGATCTAGTATTTGCCAGTCCTAGTGCTGTGATTGCCAGTATTCCTAGGATAAACTCTGTTTCATGGTTCTCAGTGACTGCCTTGTGGAGCTTACCTGTTAGTATTTAGCTTGATGTTAAAAGTTGAAGATCTCAGACATCAGACTTTCCTTTGGGGACATAATCAAAGTTTGCATGATCTTTTTATTCTCTGTTCATTAGTATTTATTTTTCAAACAGTTTCTTTCTAAAATCCTAATCCAAAACAAGGAATAATTTAAATCCAGTGAACTAGAAGAGATGTGGTAATAAAAAAATTATGTGTTTGGAGCTCAAACCTGACTTTATTATGAAGTCTTGTCCAAAAGCAATCTTTCCTTTCATATTTTGAGTCTCAGTGTATACCACATAGTTATGTGATGTGCACTTACATATGAATCAAGCTAGCACTTTGAATATTCAGCTCAAGTCTCAGGACAGGTAATAATTAGTGACTACAACTCTTCAGACCTTCAAAGTACATTTCAAATATGGATTGTTGCAGCAACATAATAAGGGAGTTTTAACACTAGCCACATTATGGCAGGGGAAGTAGCATCAGAAGTTATGATTTACCTAAGGCCAGTGAACTGTTCTGAGAACTGGAATTAATTTCTGGTTCCAGGTGTATTTGAAACAAGTGTTAGAAGAGTAGCAATACCATTGGAAACTGGTTCATGAGGATTTGTGTCTCTAGGGTGAACCCTCCTGTGGGTTCTCTGACGTCAAATAGGAGTTGACCTTTGTCATTAACCTTTCTCATCTTGTCTAATAAGAGTCTTCCCTCTACCCAACCATTTTATTTTTAAATGAAAGTGTTGGGAGCTTTGGGACTTCTTCCTGCTGTCAAATTTAGTCAAAAGCAGGTTAGTGAGCTCAAGGACATAAGCAAACAGAAAATCCACTTGTATGGGCACGATACTATAAGTCTAAAAGTCCCATTTGCTATCTTACTCAAACTTAGTTGCAGTCATTTTGGTCTTCCTGGTCACAAATGCAAGTATAAAGAGGAAAAAAAAAAGAAAAGCAAGTATGTATTTAGTGTGTGTGTATGTATATATATATATATATGCAAGTATATATTTAGTCACTAGAAAAAATGATTGCGTATGGAGTTTTGTTGCAAATATAATTCCCTGGGTATGTTCCAGTGTCTCCTACATAATCACACAGAAGCTAGACAATGTGCATCCAGTCAAAGCAAGCAAGCTCTTACATAACAGAAAGAACTAGGCTGGCCTCTCCTATAGCACATCTTCCTAAAAGTAAAGAGCAAATGCTTTTTCACTGCTCAAAAGTGTACTGCAAATGTGCTCTGTCTTGGTGTTCACACTCAGGATACAAAGGCACTGTGCTTAATGAGTTGGTTTTTAGGTGTAACAAACCAGAATGTAGCTGCATGTCTCCCTTGTTTGGGGTTAATGACTTACCAGAATGATCCAAAGTTTAGGATGGGATGTGCCTTTTGGTATTTGGGGTGTTCCATGCCAGAATTTGAGTGTAGGCTTTGAGATACAGATCACAGACAGCTTCACACATGATGTGATGTTGCAGCTCTTTTGGGAATAGGTGATAAAACTGGGCCTCCACTGAGGAGTGGCCTGCTTCTTATGGTTTAAGAATAAATTTTCTTCCAGTATTTTAAGACTAAAAAGCCTGCACAGTAGTAGTGGATGCTTCAATAATATCCTTAAGTTTACACAGAGTTGGAGATTTCCAATGTGTCTGAGGAATGTTAAACTATAAGGAAACTGTCCCAGACAAGAAGTGGGAGTGCCTCTACTGTGGCTCTTCTAAAGAGAAGACTGAAAAGTCTGTGCTGAACATTACTGACTTGAAGGGAAATGATCCTCTGCAATTTTCTTAATAGGTCTTTGATCACACTGAAAACAGTTGCCTGTGGAAAAAGCATTCTTTGGAGAGTTGTGATATTGTGCTGCTATTAGGAAAGCAAAGAGTAAGGAAAATGGAAAACTAGCACTTATGAAACCCTTGTAGATTACCTGTGAAACTAGAGCATTTCAGCCATCTGGTGTTGCTGGGACATACTTTCTTCCTTAATGAAGTTTTGGGAAAAGTCACCTTACCTTCAGAAGTTTGGAATGTGGTTTCACAATTATGTTGTGGATGACCTTTTCCTGTGCCTGCTGTTGATGATGAGAATAGTCTTGCTTCATTAGGGTGTCAGCTCTACCCTCTAATTCAGAGGCTATGTCCTGGCATTTCCGTAGTGCCTTTAATTTAAAGGTAATGATTTAATTAAGCTGGAGAGCTACCCAGCAAAGTAAATGAGGCTTACTGTCCCACTACAGAAGGGGAAGCAGAGTTGTGGAGCGTCGGCAGTTTGCCAGTGGTAATGCAGTTAGTGGCAGAGTCTTGGTGCTAGCTCATCCTTGAGATTCTCTATCCCTGTGACCCACTGTGCCACAGCCTTTGGTCTGCTGCTTTTGTCCAGTAAAGGTCTGCAACTTGCTAATAACTGTATTTGTGTTAATTAGCCTCTCATTACACACAGTTGCAAATCAAATGCCATTCTTTGAAGATACATACATGCAAATGATCACTGAAAGTTGAAAGTCAGGTTTAAAACTACATGGTACAAGCTATAACTGAAGGGTTAGGAAAGGTTCAGCACTGATTCTGAAGTACCAAGACAGTAAAGGGGTTATAAGCCCAAACTGCTTTTCTGCTTGTGAGCTCACATTTGTGATAGTAGTGAGTTGCCTCATGGTGTGGCTCTTGCTGGATGATCTTCATGCAGTCTGAGGCCCCATATATAAAGAGAGTCCCTTATCCCCATTACAACAAGACTATGCTCAGTGCTTACAGTTTCAGGGAGGAAACCATTCAGTGGCAGTGCAAGCTCTTGATTTTTTTTGGTTTCTTGTTGAGCTAATCCCAACCTAGGGCTCAGCTGTGAAAGGACTGTAATGTTGGAAGATATTAGACAAGAATATCAACAACCTGTTTGAGCCAGCAGTGCCACTAGCTCATGTATGTGAGGACTGGCAGAAGGGTGACAGTGTTTGGCTTGGGCAATAGGTACCTGTTACAGGCTCAGCATTCCAGGAGTACTGCAGTGTGAGCAGAAGCTAGGATGACTGAACCTCATGCACCTCCAAAGCTGATGATAGAAGACAGGAGTGTGCACTAACACCTAGTTGTCTAACATGGTGTTTTCTCTGTGATGGGCTTTAGTGCATTGTCAGCTCCTTCCTGTTTGCTGCTTCTTATGCAAGTTGGCAGGATTTGTTCTAGAGTATTTTACATTTCAAGTGAAGTCTTATTATGTTTAATCATAGTATTTTTCTTCCTCATGGTGTAGATTTGCCAGATAGTTACTATCTTTGTTACTATGTGCAGATTTTCCTGTTTGACTCTTGAGATCCTCTTTCATGCATGTTGATTAATGTTATCCCCAAAGCATCCAAGTCATCCCAGTCAGTGACTGTGGCCTTTATTACATGGTATTAAGATCCTCATAAATATTGAGTGTGTTCTTAAGAATAATGTGATGATCTTCCTAGTCTCTTGATCTGAGACTGTCAATATCAGAAGTTGTGTTGAAAAGCTTCTCTGTTCAAAAGTGTGGGAATTCTCATTATTCCTTTAGGACTTTTCAAACACCATGCCAAGCTGTAACAGGGTTAAATTCAATCAGTCTAGCTTGGTTTTATTTGCTCCCATTTATTATACCTGTATTCCTTATTGCTGCTGCTACACTGTGCATCAGAAGCAAGTAAGCTGCCCATGAGGTAGCATGATGAGCTGCTACGTTCAATAGATGTTGTCAAAAGCTGCTGACTTTTTCCCTGATGTGAAATCCTATAGCTCTTGCTTGAGCTTTTGAATGCTGAGGAACTTGTGACTGAAAAGTGGTATAATGCATTGCCTGAATCAAATAAGGTTTGTAAAGGTGTTGAGGCTCCTTATAACTGTTAATAAAGCCTCCTGGTGCCTATTCAGGAGATTCAGTGGGAAAACAGTTTTATTTTACAGATAGAAATTCAATTCAGAGGTGAGAACACTTGATGAGTTGGTTGCTTGCATCATCATTGCTCTGTGTATATTATGGACCAGGACATCATTGTGCAGCTTCTACTGAATCATGTGGCACACTTAATCCATGTATATCAAGAGGTCTCAGAGAGCTATAGACTAGGATGGGAGAATTTGAAGGAGACAAGAGGCAGTATTGGTTACTGTAAGAGATTAGCAGATGTGACTTATTTGTTAGGTAGCATAGCCAAAGCATGAGGAGGGATTTGAGGGAAGACAATGGTAGCTTTCAGCAAGTGTTTACAGACAGCAGCTACCAAATATGATGAGCATCACAGGAGAAAGTGTGAAGATGTCTGTTGGAAATGGAGGATGGAGGATGATGCCCTTCTGCTGGGTCAGAAAGCTTTCTGGAGATTGGCACTGTGGGTGTAGGATGATGAGTGTTCTACAGAAAAAGTAATGTATGTTCAACATGAGTTCTGCAAAGGACCTGTGCAGTGCCTGAAGGGCTGTGGAAGTTAATGGGACTTGAGAAAAATAGGCTTGGCCTCAGAGCCCAGAGAGGTATAAGTGAGGTGAACAACTTCTGGTGGTTTTCAGAGATGTTTGGGTACAGAACTTGGCATGGAACTCTGTGAATTTCATTTTTGGTGAACTGGTCTGAAAGTCAAGAAGCAAATCTGAGACAGGTAGGGGCCAAAGGAAAAAAACAAACCAAACCCCAGACAACAAAGCCCCAAAACCAAACCCTGGGATCTTAGAACCTCCCTTTGAGTCAGGTGCCATTACAGTAATCTACTGTGCTGTTCATTGACTGCAGGACTACTTTACTTAGAAGTGACATGCGCACCAGGCATCTCAGACACATTTTTTCTTTGACACATCTGTCTCCATTGTTATTTTGTGGGTGTTTCTGTCTTGCATAACCCAGCTATTTCTGTAGGGTTGCAGAGAAAGGGAGGGAACACTAATTTTCATGTTTCTGGTTTTACAACAGTATAAATGATTGGGGAAGTGAGGATATAGGTAATCCTGGATGACTGAAGGGATGGAGAATCCTGTTTTCAGGTCATTCCTTTGGACCTGTTGCCAGTCAGAAGTGGCTGAAGGTTTCTTTTGGAAGTGAGCTGTTCAGGACCCCCTGGTGGTCTCTTTCTACTCTTCATACTGCTGTGTGTTTCAGGAAAGTTTCCATGCTTGGAACCACCATGTACTCTCTCAAAACAGAACACGACAGAGTAAGGCACAGAGCAGTTCTGTCAGGCTGATCCTTCTAGACAGCTGTGAAGCATGATGTGAGAGCAACCTAGCTGCTCCCACCTATTCCCTACTTCTGGTTTTGAGGGAATAGATATCAAGCATCCTTCTTCAGAACTGTTGATCTTGTACCACAATTGAAATCATACAGCATGAAGAGAAGGGAAAGAAATACAGAACGAAAACTCAGCTTTTATGCCTTCACAGACCTAAATTCAGGCTTCAACAGTATGAACAGATCAAGATTATGCTGTTGGTGACCAGAATTATCTCCTACAGGCTTGTTTTAAACAACAAACCCAAACCCAAACACCTTTGCTGTGCTTCTGCTGGTGGCCAGCAACTGCAGTGGCTGAACAGAACAGCAGAGGGAAAGATTGTGGTTTCTACAGAGAATAGCTGCAGTGGCAGCTTGGAGCTTGGCTGGCAGAATGAGTGAACCTCATGCTGGAATGAAAATCCTTTCAGCCTTGGCATGTGATGATGGGTTTTTTTATCTTAAGGCTGCATTGAACCAAAACTGCAGTAATCCATTTTCCCCTTTGTTCAGACTTCTGCCAGTAATTTTGTAAACAACAGAACATAGTTAATTATGTTTCCTAGCTTCCCATTGCTTTGTTTCTATTAGAAACATGTCAGTATTGTCTCAGGTGAGCCCTGTGTGCTTGACAATGTGGGAAACAGCAAGAGTGGGTGAACTGACAGAGTTAACAGGACTTCTGCCTGTGTGAAGCCTGCAAGGCTTGAATTAAACCTAGCCCAAGGTTAAGTCTGGTTCCTGTGGCTGTCCTGTGATCTGCTCTCTCTGCATATTCTCATTTCAGAAAGTGATCCTTTGGGAGAGTAGCCAACAAAGCAGAACAGATCTGAGAGGGAAGGCTCTTGCCCTGTTGTTGATGTACAATTTTCGCTGCTTTCTGGCTGTCACCTCTGTGTATCATGATTTGTGCCTGGGTAGTGATGACCTTGGATGTTTTGTATTTATGCTGTCATACATAGTTGCTTTAGCACAGTGTTGCTACCAGGTGTGCAGCTTGGGAAGCATGCAAACCACTGGATGTTTGCTGTAGACCTCTTCAGGGAGGCTTTGCTTTGGGAAATGTGAGGCTATGACAGCATTTTATTTTTGTAAGATACTGGATTCTCATTTTTACATTGCTTTTAGTGTTGGGTACTTTTGTAGCTTGGCTGTCCTGAGCAGCATAAGTTAAATAAATTGATGTGACCTCAGCTGACCTTTTTGTAGCCAAGAAGGCCAATGGTCTCCTGGGCTGCATTAAGAAGAGTGTGACCAGGAGGGAGGTTCTCCTTCCCCTCCTCCTCTGCCCTAGTGAGGACATATCTGGAGTCCTGGGTCCAGTTCTGGGCTCCCCAGCTCAAGAGAGACAAGGAACTACTGCAGAGAGTCCAGCAGAGGCTCCCAAGATGCTGAGGGCACTGGAGCATCTGTGGCAGGAGGAAAGGCTGAGAGCCCTGGGGCTGCTGAGCCTGGAGCAGAGCAGAGCCAGAGGGGAGCTGCTCCATGCTGAGCAAGAGCTCAAGGGTGCAGGGGGCAAGAGGCTGGGGCCACACTCTGTTAATCTGTGCCTGCACACAGGCTGCAAAACCATTACACAATCCACAAAGAAAAAGCTTGAGTCAATGGTCAGAACATGAGGTTATTGGGTGCTAATTCTGGCCAAAGGTTGAGCACTAACCTGCTAGTACTCCACACAGTGAATGGATCTTCTGCCCTTTCCTCTGCCCAGGGCCAGGCCAAGGGGCAATGGGCACAAACTGCAACCCAGCAGGTTCCATGTGAACAGGAGGAGCAAGTTGTTTGGTGTGAGGGTGCCAGAGTTACACTCCTATCCAGGCTTTGGTGATTGAGCAGGTTAGTGTATGAAGTATTGGTTCTGGGACACTGAATCAGGGCTCCTTAAGCACTTTGGAGCAAGGACTAATTTTGTGCATTTCCAGCCATACTGTCAGTGCTAAATAATTAATATGGAATTGCAACACTATTACTAAATGCTGGCTTTCTAAGTTAGGGAAGAAACTGTGCAAGAAGGAAAAATGATTTCTACTGCAGCAGTATGGCTCTTGAAGGGTGACCATTGCATGTGGTTGTGTGCTATGCTATTAGAACTCCAATAGTGCTGCAGCTCTAGTAATGATAAAACATTTATAATAGTCTTGTTATTTCCATCTAGCAGCCAGAAATGCTGACTAACCTTCAGAATAACAATTCTGTATATATTCAGGAAACAAAATCCCCAAGGGCCACCAGTGACTGACAGCTCTAGTGCTTTGATTGAAACTGACAGCTCCTGATCAGCTCTGGCTTGCATGTGTTAGTTCCTTCTCTGAGAAGGGAGAGAAGGACAGCAAAGCAGTGTAATGTGATGGTGATAGGAGATGAGGCTCTCTTGTTATTGTTGTTTTTCTTTGCAATTTTGGAGGAATTTGTAGCTCATGAGTACCAAACAAGGTCCCTGAGCAATAGTGCTTGGAAGGGCAAACATTGATCTTTCCATGATGACTTCCCTATAACAAGATATGGAAAATACTCAGGTTTTGGGTTCTACTCGTTGATTTTTCTACTCTAACAACAATGTGCTGAGATTCCTGAGCTTCTAAAGATCAATTAAGCTGTGATATTTGGGGCACTAAAATGGGTGAATGTGTGTTATTCCCAGCTGGTGTTAAGGCAGGGGAGATTTGTTTTCTCTAAATGAGAGGGATACTGGTGACTTTGTTAATCTGTGCCTGCACACAGGCTGCAAAATCATTACACAATGCACAAAGAAAAAGCTTGAGTCAATGGTCAGAACATGAGGTTATTGGGTGCTAATTCTGGCCAAAGGTTGGGCACTAACCTGCTAGTACTCCACACAGTGAATGGATCTTCTGCCCTTTCCTCTGCCTTTCTCACCAACAGCATTTCTTAGCTGTTGAGGGAATAAGCAACTTTAATTTACCTCTGTGTTCATTTAATGTACATTTGATAGTATGCAGGTGCTGGATGCTCATGAGCACTTTGCAATGTACGGCTAGGATGTGCTAGTGCCTTAGCAGGTACTGCTGGGTGCTTGCCAGCTCTGTGGGGTGCTTTGAACTGCACAGAAGTGCTGGAAAAGCAATAAAATCAACGAGTTAGGACAAGAGGAAATGGCCTCAAGTTGCACCAGGGGAGGTTTAGATTGGATATTAGGAAAAATTGCCTCACTGGAAGAGTTGTTAGAGGCATTGGCCCAGGCTGCCCAGGGAGGTGCTGGAGTCACCAGCCCTGGAGGGGCTGAAGAAACATTGAGATACTCTACTTAGGAACATAGATTAGTGGCATGAGGGTGAATAGGTAGATGGCTGGGCTTGATGATCTTGATGGTCTCTTCCAACCTTAATGATTCTGTGAGTTTGCCTCACTTGCCTGTTTCATTATAGGAAAGTCTTGGTAGAACTGCAAAAATTTATGGTCACTTGCTATTTCCTTCCTAAAATAATGCATTTTTAGGTAGTCATGATTTGCACCTCTTACATGTTGGCACAAATGGGTATTACTGGCAGTTACTCTGTAAGCTTAGCTGTGTAACCAGTTCTGGAAGGCAGTGCACTGTTTTAGATGTGCTTTAACATCCATGAAATTGGGTAGAACTTTCACTACTGAAATAGGTTTTGGGTCATAGTCTGCAGTCGCTGGGGCTGGGGGCACTCAGTAAGTGGGACACTTCTGAGCCTGCATGTCTCAAAGGTGACAGATGCAGTGCAGGGAGAATCACTGAGCTTCGTGGAGCTCGTGTCTAGTGAAAACACTTCTGTTGAGTCACTGCAAAGTGCCCTTCCAGAGAGTCTGTGTCTCTCATGTCATGCTTCAGTAAGGCTCTTAGAAGCTAGACCACTTTTCCAAGTAGAGTTAAAATTACCTTTGTCCTTAAAGGTGTGCTAAGATGCATGTGATATTAAGGCACATTTTTGGCAAGCTATTCAGGTTGCAGTGTGCATATTTTATTACAAAGATACAAAAATCACCAGGTTTTTGGACTGTGTATCAAGAGGGATTGCAACAGTAGGTGAAGAAGAGAGGTAAATCACTTTTACTCTGCTTTTTGTTGTTCTTGTTAAAATTTTGATCTTATTTGGAAGTGACTCAAAATTAGTAATGCTTCTGTAGTCGTGTTCAGAAATATATAATGGTATAAATATCAGACTTCACACTGCAATGATGTGTACATCATTGCAAGCTTACAAGAGTACTTTTCAATCACTTGCATTGCTGAAAGCCACTTAACAAGAGTAAAATAGCAGTAGAGGTAATGTTTGAATAAAAACTCAAGTTATGTGAGTGGCTGGATAGAGGTTTCTGTCTGTAAGCATGTGCAATACAATCTGAATCAGGATTTAATATCTTGATTTAAATATTTAGTCAAGCTCTGTGATACAATCCCTTCACATGTTCTATGGCAATAGGAAATGCATTTATCACCATTTAGCAATTACTGGACTTTGTCATCTGATCATGTTTGGGTTTATTCACTTGAAGACTTGTGTAACTGAATTGGATATAAGGAGGAATTCCTTTACTGCAAGGGTTGTTAAGTCTTGGCCCAGGCTGCCCAGGGAGGTGCTGGAGTCACCATCCCTGGAGGGGTTTAAGAAACATATAGACACTCTACTTAAGGATGTAGTGGCATGGGAGTGATAGGCATGGTTGGACTTGATGATCTTAGAGGTCTCTTCCAACCCTAATGCTTCTGTGATTCTGTGAAGTACAAACTGCTTCAGTATTGAGAGAGGGTTTCCTGTGCAGTTGCTATCTTTAGCAGAGGTTGGTGTGTACAGGATGAGTTCAGTTTGGCTAGAGAGTTGTAGACACTCAGCATCTTCTCTTTATGCAGAGACTGCCAGAAAACAACAAGTAGGATCAGACATCACTAGTTAATAGATTGAAATCACTGATCTGATAATTAAGCTGTTGGTAAAGTTCATTAATCACACTTTTGGCTGGCAAAACCAAGATTTTGCAGCGCTTCAGTTTTCTTGCTGTGTTGTCACAAATACATAAAACTTTTTGCTTGCATGAGTTTGGCTTTAGTGAAGGAAGCTGTTAAGAGGAAAATACATTAGCAGGCCATTTATTCCACTGTTTTCAGGGGTTTCTTTTGTTGTGCAGGAGTAAGGTTTACTTTTATCACTGCCTCAATACAGAAGCTGACTGTTTGCAGCTTACACTTGAACATGTGGGCTCCAGTTGCCTGTGTCTGAGCCATGAAGACAGGAGAGCTAAACTACTCCTTTTAGTCATGCAGGAAGTTTCTATTTTAAAAAATAGATTTATAGAAGTGTGGTGTTTGCAAAAATATATCTGCTTCTTTCTAATTACACACTGTAGATATTAATACATGTAATTTTGCAAGCATAATTTAGACTCCAGTAGGTAGTATCATGACAATTTTAAGGTAGGCTTAAAAAATCCCAAACCTGTACCTAAAGATCTCGACAGGAGCAGTTTTCTTCTTGGATGATATTCTTAGCCTTACTTTGGAAGACCTGATTCCTAGATGATGTTGGATTGTTTTGGTTTGTTTTTTTCCATTTAACCCAAAATACAATAGAGGCTGAATTGTTTGCTCTTTTAAAGAAACCGTACCAAGATGCTACTGTAAGATTTCAGAGCTAGAGGGAAGCAAGAGCACATTTTGGGTGCTTTTAGGTTACAAGGTATGGTTAGAGAAGGGTCTCTTAGCAGCTCATAGCAAGCCAGGTAGTAGAGGCCTTTGTTGGTGGTAAGCTGGCAGCATGCAGCACCTGCAGATGTTCAGGCTGAAGTGGCAGTCTGTGAGAGTCTGTGTCCACACACCAATTCCAGACTCTCCTGCTCTGTCATGTATTTCTTCTAACAGTTTAGTTTTCCTTTAAATCTGGGATAGCATCTTTGCAGTTGAAATTACTATGTGGCATGTGGTTAGCTGAGGGGAAAGCAAGGAATTCTTTGTCTACCAAAGGATCATGCCATGTCAGCTGCCTGGTCCCCTGTAATTTTGCTGTGGACCACTGTTCAGTACCCTGGCTGCTGAGACTGCAGCTGCATGTGCCCTTTAAGTTCAGCATGGCTGCCTAGGGGGTCCTCAACCTTTCTTTCCTTCTCCCCTCCCCCAGACTTTCACTCGTCTGTAATCAAATTAAGCAGTGGCACCAGCCCCAGTGGAGAAGAGCTCCTCTGTTCCAAAGCTGTCCCTCTAGAATCCACACACACATTTCATCCTTTGCACCTGCCATTGCTGGCTGCAGAGATGACCTTGTGCGCCAGCAGCCTGTGCTAAGTGTTCCCTGTTCTTCTAGCTCACTTATTAGTTGTAAGGACACTTAATTCCTTGCCAGTCTTCTGAAGGTTGTCTTTGTCCATAAACACCCTGCATTATATTTTTACAGGGTCCAGTTGAAGAGTGCTTTCAGAGCATGCAGTGAAAGCTAAGAAGGGCAGTGTGAGGAGGTTTCTGTTCAATACATAAAGGCAGGCAGCAACCCAAATCACCCATGCTTGGTGTAAGTGAGAACTGTGTGAGGATGCTGGGTCAGTTGAGACAGTTGCAGTCACTTATGGCACATTGCAGACTTCTATTTGAAAGCCACTGTAGGTTGGCAAAGCCTCTCTTGTTTCTATTCAGATCTTCTGGGCATCATGCCTTCTGCAGGGTAGAGGGCTGCTGCCTTTTGCCCATGCTGGACCCCACCTGCCTCAGCAGCTGCTCTGGGCTGAGGAGGATGGAGGTGCAGCAGCATACCAGTGTGAAATGGCCACTGAGCTGTGAAACCTGCCAGCTCTGCACAAGTCTTTCCACACTGTGCTTTCCACTGTCTGATGAGAGTTGAACCAACACTCTCTTTCATTTGATGCCTCCATCACTACCTACAGGATCTTTCCTTATATCATAAATCCATCTCATTGGAGCTCGTTTAGCCCTGTAAGGCCTTCCATCTAAGAGGTTAAACCTCCATCCTAAGGACTTGGCTGCCAGCATCCAAGCTTGCTAGGCCCTGGCAGATGAACCTTAGGACTAAAGGGTGGGTCCAGCTCTGCACATGCTGTGTCTCACCTAAAAAAATCCCTAGTGCAGGCTCGAGGGTGCTATCTGCTATCCTCTTTTTATCAGCGCTTGGAAAAGGCGCTGAGGAGGAGCGTGGATGGAGCCCTCCCTGGAGCTTCGTTCGCCAAGCCTAGCCACGACGACGATGACGAAATCCATCTCATTTAAATATTGCACAGTTCCAACTTGTTTCAATCCAGAATACGTTGGTTCCACATAGACTTTGTATCCACTCTCTTTCTATCCCTGAAAACCTCAGACATCATTGTGCAGTAGAGCTTTTTCTAAGAGCCTTGCTTACGCTAAGCAGCAAAGTGTAGCTCTTAGTTTCCTTTTGGGGTTCATTGCTGCAGTTCCCTCATTGTGAATAGTTTTCATGTGGCATTTTCATTTGGGCAGGGGATGTTGCCCATCTCCCTGGTGGGTGTTAGAGAGGGAACTGTACTCCTGGCAGGACTGGAGTAAGTTGGTGGGACTGAACAGGGTGCAGCCTGCCTTGTGGCTTCTGCTATTGCACTGTTCCAAACATTAATCTTTCAGCTGATAAATATCTCCTGTTGGTGATCACTAAATGCAGTTACTTATGTACAAGCAAGCTCAAACAATAGGAAAAATATGAAATATGAAGCCATTCTTTGTGCTGATGTGGAAACATTCATCTTGCTCTGGTGAGGAATGTTCACCTCACACTTCCGAACATTGTGTTCAGCAGATGAGCTGTTTCCTCCTCCTCCTTCAGGTTTTGGTTTCTCCTTTGCAGACAAGGCTGAGAGGCCATGCTTAGATGGGCTGCTAGAGTAATTAGCAACATGAGCAGCCATGGTTCTAAAGATGCTCTTGTGTGATTTTATTGTTATTGAATGGAGGGGAGTGGAAATTGGCTTGGTTCTTGTTTTGTTTTTCCATAGTTCAGTCTATTGACATGTAGATGAGCAAGAGTCACCTTGGGAAAGAGCTGCTTTTTGACTCTAGCAGTGTCCCTAGCTGGGGAGAAGACTGAAGAATGCGAGAGGACTTCAAACCAAACCAAAACAACCCTCCAGCTGACAGCATCCTGTCAAGAGGCATATTTGCAAAGACTTTGGAAGTTTCCATGTTGATGCTGAGTTTTATCTTGCTGGATGACTGTCACTCTGGTAGATGCCTGAGACTTCCTTGTGCAGGCATGGGCAACGTTAGGTAATGAGAGTAAGTTATGGAGAAATGCCATTCCTAAACAGTTGCTCTCAGCCCAATTTCATGGAAACTTGAACAACAAAACAAATACAAAGCCTTAAATAAAAAACCTTTAAAAATAGAGAGATGAGGTTAAAAGGAGACTGTGTCTAATTTTGTTAGCATTGTGGTCCTAATTTGTCGCTTCTGGTGACTTGAATTCCTCACAAATTGCTGGTTTGCCTGCAGATCTGTAATTCCCACATGCTGTAATTTTGCCTTTAGAAATGTTGGCCACTAGCAGCTCTCTCTTTCTGAGCTGGAATGTTGAATATTTTAAACCCCTCAGCATGGTCTTTTTCTGTTTAACCTAGGTGGGGACCTCACCTCCTGAGGTAGACTGAGGAGCTCCCTGTGGTGCTGTAATAGAAAGCCCTGAGAAGGCAGTGGCCATGTGCAGGGTGCTGGGGTGCAGAAGGTGCTCACTCTGTCTATAGAAGGTGCTTGGATTCCATGTTGGCTGTAGAGAGATGTGCTGGAGTACCAGACTCCTCTTCTAGGGCACTTCAAAATGTGAAAGCAAGAGCTACTGCAAGAAAAATTCTGAGGGGTTTGCTTTGCAAAATCCCAGAATCTCCCAAATAATGTGCTCTGATTTTTAATTCCTACCAGCTAGTACAAGGGTCAGATACTGCTGGTTTGAAATCACTAGCTACCAGCTTTGAGTTTCAGCTAGCACCCAGTCTCTCATTTTAGGGCATATGTTTAATTGTTACATCAGAAAGTGAAAGAATATAACATTTATGAAAAAGTCAAGAAACCTGAAAATAAACTTGCTGAGATGAAAGGAGAGAAGGATCAGAGTTGCACTTTCATCTGGTTTTCATGCTTTCAGTTGGGTTTCATCTTGGTGGTTTGTTGTTGTGGTGGTTTTTTAGGAGTCCTGAGAAACTAAACCTTCTTTTTTTGCACCACTTTGCTCCTCTGGGCATCCCCTGTTGTTATTCTAACTGTTACTGTACTGGTGGCCTTCATAGGGATCTCTTGAGTAAGAGGACATGACATGTAAATGGAATTAACAGAACTATTCAGATCTTTAAGGGCTTATGATGTAACCTAACATGTGGATGGAGGTTGGTACAAAGATACTTCTAAGCCCCAGATATTTTTACTTTTAATGGTTTCAGCCCATCACATAAAGCATTCTGCTTAAATTACACACCCTTCTTTTATACAGTCAGCTCAGCTCTCAAATCCAGTCAGGTTTTGATGCTTCTTAAGTAGTCATGGATGCTTCTTACATCTGAAATGCCTGGGGAAGGCTTTTTGGTTATACAGTAATGATGTATTATTTCCACTTACAGTTAGGAATTGCAGTTAAGGACACTGTCATGCTGTGCTCTGTGCAGACAAGTAACAGCAATGACTGTCAGCAGAGCAGACCTCTGCCTAGCACAGGGATCATCCCTATGTACACCAGTTCCCTTAGTGGCCTTTCCTGCTGTGTAACAGGGATCTCTGTGCTGTTGGCAGCCCTCAGGCAGTAAGGCTGACCAGCTCTCTCTGCTTCTGAACAAATTGCTGGGGTTCTCTGTTGTTTAGTATGAACAGCTTGCAGGCTGCACGTGTCTTGCAGCAGTAAGAGTGCTGCAGTGCACTTGGGTGCAGTCCCTGCTAGGGTGAGAAGGCAAAAACCCATACTCTGTGATTGCCTGAGAGAAGAGTGTGTAATTTAAGCAAAATGCTTCACTTGATAGGCTGCAACCGCTGATTTTTCAAACACAATGTGAAATGTTAGTAGTGGGTTAGTATGAAAATGTTTGACTGTGAAGGAGGAATGTTTATTTTGGGTTGAAAAGTTTCAGCAAGGAAATGATATTCCTATCTTGATCTAAGCTGAGTAATGTGAAGTTTGCAAGGAAAATAGCTGGGCTGAAGGCTCTCTGTGTGTTGGTGTGAGTACAGGGCTGTTGTGTTTATACCATACAACTGAGCTCAAGGTTTTACTGCTTTATGTTCCTGTGTTTGAAAGGATAAATGGAAGAAGAAACAGAGCTCAGACTAGCTTTGGGCACTGCCATGAGGTATTGCTGTTTGTGTAAGCACAGAGCCCCAAGGTCCACAAGAGTGGAGCCTCTTGCAGAAGTCCCTGTGCTCTTCAACCCTGCTGCATCCCTGAACGTGGTGCTGGAAGCAGAACAGCCAAGAAACCCAGCAGAGGGAGGAGGCTCCATCAGGTATGGGGACTACAGGAGAAACACAGAGTGCCCATCCCACAGACCTGCTACGTGCAGTGGGGTCACTGGGCACAGCCTCTCCAGCTCTGCTCTCCCAGCAGGCACAGCAAGGCTGTCTAAGAACTCCTCACAGTAGTCCTGTGAGTTGGCTGTTTGTTATTAATACCATAAAGTTGGTTATTATGCTGATGTCTGCTTTGTTTGGAAACTGAGAACAGCAACTAGAAGAGGTTGCTGCTGAAATGGCTGCTCTAAGAAACACAGGTATCTTTTCATCTACCTGCTCCAGTTGTTTTCAAGCTCCTAGAAAAACCTTGTTGCTCCCCTAGCTGTCTGCTGCTTGGGAAGTGCTTTCCAGTGTGGCAAAGCACCATGCTCCTGCAAATGGATAGCAATTAATTTGTGAATGGGTTGACCTGCATATCTAATTTCCTTCCCCAGATACCAGTGTGTATTAGAACATGAAGCTTTCCCTAGGTTATACTGAGAGTAAGAGCACCTGTTTGAAAGGGAGACAGAGGATAAGGGCTTTTAAGTAAAAATATGACGAAGGATGACATTTCAATACCTGTACTTTGACAGAACTTGATATAATTCAGAGCATATCAATTAGCGTGAAGGACTTGAAGAGGAAATTGGTGCAACTCAGAGCAAATTAGGAGGCTATGAACTAGTCTGAGTCTGGCTGGAGCAATGGAGATGAGATTTCTGAAGGCCTACTTGAGTATTTGTAGGCAGTAGCGTTGGCTATTTTGTCTTATAAGGCAAATTAGATGTTGTTTTCTGCAGGGAAAGTAAAGCAAAGTTCCACACTCCCTCCTATTTCCCATCCAGGTGCTTTTGCTCTCTTCTGACTGTGGCCATGGCCACATAAGCAGTTACTTTGGCAGGTGACTTCAGGAGAAGCAGCATATAGGGCAGGGCAGGTAGCTGATAAGCAAGGTACTGAGGCACTGTGCTGATCAGACAAGAAAGATAAAGCAATTAAATTTTGTGTTCAGACAAATAATTAGTCCTTTAACAGGCCAGATAGCCATAGTAGTGTTTTGGTAGCAAAGCAAAAGGCAGCTTTTAGCTTCTGATTTTACGGGTGCAGGGCTTGTTTTGCCGCAGTTATGTGGAGAAGTGTTGAGTTGGTCAGGATAGAATCATAGAATCATTTAGGTTGAAAAAGACCTCTAAAATCCCCAAGTCCAACTATTAACCTTACACTGCCAAGTCCACCACTAAACCATGTGCCTCAGCACAGCATCTACATGTCTTCAATCCCTCCAGGGATGGTGATGACTCCACTGCCCTGGGCAGCCTGGGCCAGGACTTGACAAGCCTTTCAGGGAAGGAATTCTTCCTAACATCCAACCTAAACCTCCCCTGGGCCAACTTGAGGCTATTTCCTCTTGTCCTGTCAGGATACCTGTCAGAGGGACAGAAATGATGTGTGGTTTTCTTGTGCTCTCCTTCCATTTGTGTCTCTATTAACCTGTGGCCTTGTTGTCTCATGTCTGAGCAAGCTTTTTGTGTTAGGAATCATTGTTTGCACAAAATAAATGAAAGGGAGGTGGTAGTGTCTGATGGAAACTGAAACCTTACAGATATTAATTGCCACAATAATGAGGAGCCCTTTCACCTTTGCCATGAAACTTTTTGGGTGAGATTGAGTAGTTTTTGGGGTTTAAAGCTTGGTTTTTTCCTGTTTTAGGGATTTTACTATGCGATTTTTGAGGAATTTAGTCTTAAAAGTGTTTGGTGTCTGCAGTCCCAGCTGTTCTAAGGAGAGTGCCAAATATCACAAGGGTAACCAAACACACAGGAGGTGGCAGTTCTTAAATCCTACTTCTTCAGGTTGCATTGGTTCTGTGTTTCTTTAAAAAGCTGCAGCAGGAGGCTGCAGAGTGTGTGCCTTGTCAGATGGGAAGCTAAAGCAAGACAAATGTCTGCTGCTGACTCCAAAAAGATTTGCCTTCTGTGAAGCTTCTGCTTTCCTTGCTGAAGTGGGGAGAAGGTTCCTCATGGCTCCATCTACCTTTATTAACCTCTTTCCTCCAGTCCTACTTCCAAGATCATAATCTTTACCCTGAAATGGCCCATTTCCCTGAAACTTGCTGTAAAAATAAGTACTTATAAATTGTAGGAGCATAAAATTTATTAGGTAGAGAATCCAGAGATGTTTTGCATACATGTTTAAATAGTCCTTGCAGGATGAGTGCCATTAGGTTTAGACTCTCTTGTTGATGCTGTTGCTCCACCACAGCAGAGCTCTCACTCCAGCTGCATATGTGAAGGGTGTAAATACCACAACTAGCAATTTTCTTCAAGCATTTTCTTTGCATTTGAATGGAGCACAAAAAAACCTAACAGGCATCTAATCTGACAAGCAAACCTGATGATGGCTCTAGGAAAACACTTTTTTGTTTGTTTTCAAAGCAGTTTCTTCAGTTTTTCTCCACTTCTCTATTGCACAGTTTAGCTGAATGGAGATGTATTATGCCTCCAGCACACAGCAGGAGCCTCATGTCTGTAGATGTTTTATGCAGTCTTTTCTTTTTGCAATATCCTAGGGTGGTGTACCTGAGATGAATATTTTCTTTCTCCTCACTCCCAAAATTGGTAGTGATAACAACATAAAGCTAGGAAATCACACACAAGTGAAGGTAGGAGTAGGATGGAGTATGTCTGCATCTGACAGATGTCTTTGTCTCTTCTAACCCCTAATGTTGTCAGTTGTCAGTTAGAGCAGCAGAAGATGGGGACCAGCAGCTTGTGACCTCACATACAAGGAGATGAATTAACAGTGTTCTCTGAAGTTCTAGGTGATTTAGAAGTAGTGGCAAGATTTCTCTGTCTCTGCCATATCAGGTATGAAGTTGTGTTTTCTTACCTGTAGCAGACACTTGGTAGGAATGAAGCTGGGGAAAGAAAGGATTAGAAATCAGGTCNTTCAGCCTGAAGAAGAGGAGACTCAGGGGTGACCTTATCACCCTCTACAACTACCTGAAGGGAAGTTGTAGTCAGGTAGGGGTTGGGCTCTTCTCCGTGGCAGCTAGTGACAGGACAAGAGGCCATGGCTTGAAGCTGCAGCAGGGGAGGGTTAGACTGGACATTAGGAAGCACTTCCTCACGCAGAGGGTGATTGGGCTCTGGAATAGGCTGCCCAGGGAGGTGGTGGAGTCACCATCCCTGGAGGTGTTTAAGAGAAGATTGGATGTGGCACTGAGTGGCATGGTTTAGATGTTGTGGTGTATTGGGTCATAGGCTGCACTTGATGATCCTGGGGGTCTTTTCCAGCCTTGGTGATTCTGTGATTCTGTGTGATTCAAGAACAAGAAGCTCTGTGACAGTTCCTCAAAACAACATCAATTTCCTTGAGGGTCACCAGGTGCCTTCTAAACATGCCTGGAGTACTTCAAGTGAGGTGTTCATAAGACTAAGTTCCTAGGCAGATGAAGGTTCCAGATTGATATATGCATCAGCAGAAGTGATTTTTCCTCCTCAGTAACTTCTAGTTGTCTACAAATTTTGGATTGTTATGAAATTTAAGTCTGTGGTTGAGGACTGCAATAATCTAATGTAGCAGTGTGAAGAAGACTTTATTAATTACCATTGTTCCTTATTCATTATCATTGTTGCAATGAAGAAGTGGCTAGTATAGTGAGCAGAAGCAGGACAAAGAGCAGTTTTTCATGTTTCTAAGACATGCATGGCAGATCAAGAAAGCCTGCTGGTTTGTTTCCTTTCCCAAAGCACTTCATAGAATCCTAGACTGGTTTGGGTTGGAAGGGACCTCTGGAGCTCATCTAGTCCAACCCCCCTGCAGTGGCCAGGGACATCCCCAACTAGAGCAGCTTGCCCAGAGCCCTGGCAAGCCTCACCTGCAATGCCTCCAGGGACGGGAACTCAACCACCTCCCTGGGCAACCTGGGCCAGTGTTCCACCACCCTCGTGGGGAGGAGCTTTTTCCTAATATCAAGCCTAAATCTACTCTTCTCCAATTTAAAACCATTGCCCCTTGTCCTTTCACTGCAGGCCTTTGCAAACAGGCCCTCTGCAGCCTGCTTGGAAGTTCCTTTAGGTCCTGGAAGGTCACTAGTAGTTCCCCTGAAGCCTTCTCTTCTCCACTTGCACTTGGTCCTTCCTTGCTTCCCCTTTCTCCTCAGGCAGAGCTCAGTGAGTGTGCAGATTGCAGTGGGGCACAAATCTCCTTCAACTTGCCACAGAGAGAGGAAGAAATGGGAGAAGATAGATGGTATTCTCTTTTGTTTGATTTCTTTCCTCTCATTGCTGCTGTCATGAACACATGAAAATTACCTCTAGCAAAACACTTAAGCTGAGATACAATCTGCCAAGGGAATTGGGCATACAGTACCTGCTTAAAATAACAATAAATTAGGCAGTTGGATGCCATATTCTCAGTGCAGCTTTGAAAGTCTCTGGCTTGAAGTATAATTACAAATAAGATTTAAAGAAGGCCATTTATTTATACAAGCTTCCTATGAGTCATGAATTGCATCTTTCTAAATTAATAAGATTATTAATTTCTTTTGTTTTCATCTCCAGCATGGGAATAGCTTACAGAGTAAAAGACTGCTGAGACCCCCTCTGAAAATCATTCCAATGTGGAGGTTGTGAGGAATACTGCAGCTCCCTTGGTGAAGTGTGTACCTCCTGGGAACACCTGTGCCTGTTCAGACCTGCACAGAGCTATCTGCTGGAGTTTGGGTGGCATTCATGTTTCACTATTGGACTGACTTGAAAGTTCTCTTGCTAGCTTGGCTTTGCCTGTTTGAGACTAGAGCTCTTTCTGCTGTGGTATGTCTCATATCACATATCAGACCCTTGTGGATTTACTTACTATCTACACATGCTAAACATGCTCAGTGGTGAGCTATCTTCATACTATGGTGTGTTCTGCACTGCTCTGCAGACCAAACTCCTCTTGGCTCAGCACTGAGGGACTAGCAGAAGCAGTCAGTGGTCAGCAGGTGCTCTCCAGCCCAGCTTCCCAGCAAGGATCTGGCACACCATATGGGTACTTGGAGTCAAGCATGATTCCAGCCAAAGCATGAGCAGAAGGACCTCATCTCAAGTGTGCTCTCCACCTGCAGCATGTGTACCCTCCCAGCAGAGTGCCTGACAAGGCCTTTCTTTTATCTGGGAGTCACTTTACTTTNAAAAGGTGCTGATGAGGAGTGTGGATGGAGCCTAGCCATGACGACGACTGACCACACAGGCACTTCCCAGTACTCTTGTTAGTTCCTTTCAGTAATCAGACAGCATTCAGGGATTTTTTCCCCTTTGCCCCAGACTGGCACTGCTTGTTTTATGTCATCCCCTCTGCATTAAGCAGCATTCTAATGGCCACACAACTAAGAGCCTTTATTTTCTGCTCAACATCTAAATGCAGAATAAATGATAACAAGGATTGATCTATCCTAGAAGAAGTACCTTCAGTACCAGTGACTGAAGTGCAGGATCATGGAATGTGGATTACTGTTCAGATTAATTTTAAAATGAATCTTTTCTTCTCTATTCAGTGAGAAAGCATGTTCAGAGGACCACAGCAGGCTGCTTCTTGAAAGGGAGCTCTGCCTTTTTTGTTCTGTGCAAGTTTGGTGGCTAAACATTTTCTCCCTGACCCTGTCTCTTCAGCTTTTTAGATACTTGTAGGCAAAGGCAGGGTGTGGGTAGGGAGGGACAGATAAATGCTGTTTGGCTTTATCTTAGTGCTAGTCCCTTCAGTGCAGCACTTGTGTTCAATCTTGATTATCTCTGAAGATTTAAGTTTTCTACTTCACACATAACATCCTGAGATAAGGAAGGAGAGTTAGAGAATGTCTATCCCAGAAATCATGTTTTATTGGCCAGCTAGGAAATGTCAGGTTATTAAACACCACTGCAAAAAATATTGCTAAGTCTGTTTTGCCCCAAAGTTGTGGTGTTTTATTGTACGAAGAGACTCACAATGTTGACTAACAGAAGTAAGAGTTGTAACAAACACAGGATGAAGCAGACGTTTGAGCCTAAGCACAGCAGAGTAACCCTGCTGATTTGCTGCTTTATAGAGAGGAAGAGCCACTGGCTGGGTCCAGATCTATAATGCCTGTTCTGGAACAGGAAAGTCACTCTGGAATGTCATAGTGGCCACTATGCCCAAAATAAGAGAGCTTCAGCACTTGCAGTAAATGAAGCCATGAATTGCAGTGGAAGCTTTCTTTTCAGCAGAAAGTATTTTGTCAGTCAATCTCTCTCTAGGTTGCTATTTATTCTCCTTACCCTGTACTGTTTTAATCCATTGGACAGTTTTGGTCACACTTGCAGAAGGAAGACTTCTCAAAGATACAGTGCTGCTAGAGATTGGAGAGCTTGGAGCCAGGGAAATGAGGGAGTCCCTGTAACATGAGCTTAATGTGTATTAGATGTGAGAGAAACCACAAAGGCAAAAGATTTGGAACATCCATCACCTCCAAAAGAACTTGGGAGAATGCTGTCTGATGACATAGAGCCATAGGAAAACAGGGATCATTAGTTCTGCTTTTGAGAAGTAGCTTTTTGCTCTAAACTTGCTGGGAACTAAGCTTGTGGGACCTTGCCAAGCCTTTCTTTGAAAAAGATATGGGCTTCTATGAGCTGTGGTAAACTCTTGATCTTCTGATTAGCTCTCCTGTCTCTGAGGTGCACCTGTCATTAAGGAATTAATGCACATTTCATCAGCAGAAGCCTACAAATTAGAGCCTTCAACTGGTTATGGTTAAGGGGGGAAAGTCAAGCTCCTCCTTTAGGTATCTCTATTGCAGTGTCTCTTGGAATAAATGGAGGCTATATACTTTTTTTTCTCCTCCTGTGTTGTTCATTATCACAAATTAAGTGTAGGTGACTTGCTGACAGCCATTTAAAATCAGTCTGACTCTTGAGAAATGAAGGCTTCAATACCAGCCTCTTTGTTTAAAAGCAGAAATCTTCCAATGCAAGGTGAAGAGGAGGTTTGGCTGTGTCCTGGAAAGAATGTGCAGTTACTCATTTTTT
>VWZO01003822.1:0-30294 GCA_013396975.1 Bucco capensis | reverse complement strand
GGGGAGGTTGGAACTAGATGATCTTTAGAGTCCCTTCCAACCTGGCCAGTCTATGATCTAACACTGGTAGCCTCAGTCTTCCTGCAGCATGCTGCTTCTTTAGCAAAGGAGAGAGAAACCTACTCCAGAGAACAGCAGTGCCCACTGAGGCTTGGGGGAAAAACTGGGGGGCTTGAGTCTCACTCTGGGCTCTGCACAGGACAACCCCAAAAGTTACACCACATGCCTGTGGCCATTGTCCAAATGCTTCTGGAATTCTGTCAGGCTTGGTGCTGTGACGGCTGCNACAGCAATTTAAAATCAGTCTGACTCTTGAGAAATGAAGGCTTCAATACCAGCCTCTTTGTTTAAAAGCAGAAATCTTCCAATGCAAGGTGAAGAGGAGGTTTGGCTGTGTCCTGGAAAGAATGTGCAGTTACTCATTTTTTTCCCAGGTTCCTGTACTCATGAATTTTGTAAGAAATTCATTACTGAATGTCCTGAGGGACAGTTCATGGAACTTGGTATCACTTTGAAATGCACACAGTGAAGTTAGGGCTAGAACTATATTTATCACTGGATGATGTTGAATTGAAGTATGGCATCTATAAAGACAGGCTGAGAGAGTTGGGATTGTTCAGCCTGGAAAAGAGAAGGCTTCCAGGGGATCTTATAGCAGCTTTCCAGTCCCTAAAGGGGGATTATAAGAAAGAAGGGGAGAGACTTTTTAAGCAGTCAGACTGTGATAGGACAAGGGGGAATGGTTATAAGCTGAAGGAGGGGAAATTTAGATTGGAGATGATGAGGAAGTTCTTTCCCCAGAGAGTGGTTAGGCACTGGCACAGGTTGCCCAGAGAGGTTGTGGCTGCTCCATCCCTGGCAGTGTTCAAGGCCAGGCTGGATGCAGCCCTGGGTGACCTGGGCTAGTGATTGGCATCCCTGCTCAGTGTGGGGAGGTTGGAACTAGATGATCTTTAGAGTCCCTTCCAACCTGGCCAGTCTATGATCTAACACTGGTAGCCTCAGTCTTCCTGCAGCATGCTGCTTCTTTAGCAAAGGAGAGAGAAACCTACTCCAGAGAACAGCAGTGCCCACTGAGGCTTGGGGGAAAAACTGGGGGGCTTGAGTCTCACTCTGGGCTCTGCACAGGACAACCCCAAAAGTTACACCACATGCCTGTGGCCATTGTCCAAATGCTTCTGGAATTCTGTCAGGCTTGGTGCTGTGACTGCTGCCCTGGGGAGCCTGTGCCAGTGCTCCCCACCCTCTGCGGGAAGAACCTTCTCCTGTTATCTAACCTAACCCTCCGCTGGCACAGCTTCATGCCATTCCCTCAGCTCCTGGCACTGGTCACCAGGAAGAAGAGCTGAGCTCCTTCCCCTCCACATCTGTCTCTGTGTATACAAGAGGTGCTGACAGTGACCTAAGTGAGAGATGCCAAGTGCTTCCTAGACATAGAGCACTGCAGAAAAGCTATTTCTGTTTGCATAAGTCTTGTTAAATTCCCAAGTGCTTATTAATGTAATGCCATTGCAATGTTTCTCACTGGTAACAATGCTCACTGTGGTGTGTTTATCCACAGGAAATGATTCCTTTTCCTCCATCCTGGTCTTTCCTTGGCAGTGAGTTTTTGATTGCACCTTTTGCCTTGCCACCGTTAGAAGAGAGGCAGCTCTGTCAGTTGGTCATATCACAAACACCACTTACTGTAGCATCAGACCTTTGATCAAAAGCCTTTCTGTTGGCAATCTCAGAGGCTCAGGAGCCTTTATCACCTACCCACAATCTACAACTAAAGTTTGAACATGGAAGGTGGTTAAAATGGGTCTGCTTTACCAACACAGAAATAAAAGCTGTCCTAAATCAGAGAGACTCTCTTCTAATAACAGCAACAAAAACAACAATGTTCCTGTCTGGATTTTATTTTTTTTTATTTGGGATGTACATCTCTTATTAATCTTCCTTCTAATATCCCTTTCATCTGAGGCTCTTCTAAGCACTCCACAAGAACATAATAACCAAGCCCTACTGTATCTGTGAGACACATGATTATTGTTATTATCTTCATTAGGCTAATGCAGACTCTGCAATTCTGCATGGGCAAAATCCTTACCCAAGGTTAGCAGTGATGTAGTGTCAGGGCTGGGAAGAGAGCAGGCCTGGCTCTGAAGGCTGGGTTGAATTCAGGTCTTGCTGAGGTGGGTGTGCCACTGGCCTGTTCCCAGAGCCCGTCTCCCACAGCTCCTGTGGCAATGCAGCTAGGCCAAACCCCAGAGCATTGCTGGGGAGGGTGTTCCACCTTCAGAAATTGCTGCAGCTCACACCAAAGAAAAGCCTCTCTAAATAAAACAGGACCAGCCCTAGTTGTGCTAGGAGGATTTCCTGTGTCACATGGCCACACCAGTGACCCCTTCCAATTAGAGAGGAGCCCTAGCTGTCATGCTATTTTAGTGCACTCTATTCTCATCTGAGTACACACCCTGTGCAGGTATAAGGTTTTAGACAGAGAGTTTATCACTGTGCCAGCCATGGAGCTATTGTAGAACACAGTGAATTCTCTAACAGGTCATGTTTAAGAAGCTACACTGATGCATTTAAATATTTCTTGTGATAGCTCCAAAGCTGGTTCCTTTTCTTTTTCCCCCTAATATTCCTATGGGTAAGCCCTGGGTTCCTAAACAAGCTTTTATGCCCCACACAGATCTTCTTTGTGCCTTACTAATTAACTGTGCATAGCCATTTGCCTTGTCAGCTAGATAAATGTAAAGACATGTTGCTTAGGATAACTCATACAGCCATGGAGAGCTGGGCACCATGCTTGGATCATTTCCTAGCACAGCTTGGCCAGGACCCAGAATGAAATACAAATGCTTGATGCACACACATGTATGTGTGCAGTGGAGGAATGTCATGTTGCTCTGTGCTCAGGGAAAGAGATTTTTCAATCAGTGGGAGATGTTGGAGTGGGCAATGACAGAAGAGCTTTTCCACCCATCCACAGATGGAAAAAATGCCTGTGGTTAGAGAACTGCAGTGGCTGATTTAAATAGTTATAGATGAAAACTCAAGAGGGTTTCAGGAGCCTATGTTGTTAGTGTGTAGTAATATATTTGCAAGCCTTATCTGCAAGAGAAATGTCTCCCTTGGGTCATGTAAGGATACGAAAAAAGCTCCTCTAAACAGGACCTTTTGATTTATTTACATCATGTATGTAGCAGGATTCTTGCACAGAAAGTGCACATGCGTGCTCTTGTGATGGGAGAATTCCCCAAGTGAGTACAAGACTGGGGAGAAGGAAGGGAATGTGCATTGAGTGTGAGCTGCTGTACAGATCATAGTGTCCTCCAGACCAGGAGATGGATGAGGAGACCTAGAAGGTCCTGGTTGTGGTGCTCTAGAGAGAACAGGGGAAATGGGTGGATGAAAGGGAGCAGCATGCAAGGGTGGCCTGGGAGTAGCTTTGTTCTCCTTTCTTTATGCAGGATGGCAAGAGTCATAAAAATTGCCGTGAAGTTCACTAAGGCCAAATGCCAGGTGCTGCCCCTTGGCCATAGCAACCCCCAGCAGTGCTCTAGGCTTGGGGAGCAGTGGCTGCAGAGCTGCCAGGCACACAGGGACCTAGGGGTGCTGAGTGACAGCTGAACAGGAGCCAGCAGTGTGCCCAGGGGGACAAGAAGGCCAAGGGCATCCTGGCCTGGAGCAGGAACAGTGTTGGCAGCAGGAGCAGGGAGGTGATCCTGCCCCTTTACTCAGCTTTGGGGAGGCCTCACCTCCAGTACTGCATCCAGTTTTGGGCTCCTCACTCCAAGAGGGACATGGAGGTGCTGGAGAGGGGTCAAAGGCTCCCAAGCTGCTAAAGGGCTTAGAACATAAGCCTGAGGAGGAAAGACTGAGGGATCTGGGCCTGTTTAGCCTGGAAAAGAGGAGACTGAGGGAAGACCTCCTGGCTCTCTAGAACTACCTGAAGGGAGGTTGTAGAGAGGCAGGGACTGCTCTGTTCTCCCTAGTGGAGAGTGATAGGACAAGGGGAAATGGATGGAAATTGCCCCAGGGGAGGTTCAGGCTAGACATTAGGAGGAATTTCTTTGCTGCAAGGTTTGTCAGCCATTGGAACAGGCTGCCCAGGGAGGTGCTTAAGAGCCAGGTGGATGTTGCATTGGGGAGCATCATTTAGCAGGTTGCTATGGCTAGGACAAAGGCTGCACTCAGGATCTTCAAGGTCTCTTCCAGCTGGAACTGTTCTATGATTCTATGATCCTATAAAGCTACTTGCCATGTTCAGCAGCAGTGTCTCACACAAGTTTAAAGCCTATATTTAACAGTAAGGGCTATTCAGGGATTCCTAAAGTTAGGCTAAGTATTTTTATCTGCACCCAAAAGCTTTTTCATCTGGAAGTTAAAACAAGATTTAGGTAGCTACTTGAAATAGTAAGGCTTTGGGAGTTCCTTACAGATTTCCTGTGCTTTTAGAAGTGGGCTGTAGCAACATGTCTGCATCCAGGTTTGAATCTGTGGAGGATATGCTATAGGCAGTTCCAGCTTTTTCTGCTTTTGCACTTAAAGCCTCCTGATCCTATCCAGATCTAGGTTGCAGAGGGAGATTTGTGTAGTGGACACAAACATTGCAGAGCTTCTTTTTCAACTCAGCATGCAGCTTGGCAGGAGCACTGGAGATGTGCTCATATGCTCCTGTGCTGACATGAGTATCAGGACCATGACAGTGGACGTGTGGTGCTTTGGGAGACTGGCAGCTCTGTGCAGCAGAAACCTGCCTGGAATGTTCTTGATGTTCCCTGCTAGGCTGCTTTACTTACCTGGCTGCTCTTCTTCTGCAGACCACTCTAGACAGGGTGCTTCTGCACCTGGCATCTCCCCTTGCATTTTATAAAGCAGTCTTTGTAGTAAAAAAAGAATAGAAAGCTCCTTACAATTCCATACAAATATAGCAGCATGCCCTGGGCAGCTTGTGATGTTCCAAAATAGCTTCCAGGCACTGCTAAGCAGAAGAGCAAAATGCAAATGAGGAATGAGATGCAGTCACTTGGAAGCATGGCCAATCTGACTGCATATTTCTGCAGATTTGATAGAAATCTTCTTAACTGGAGAAATTAGCTGTCATCTGCTGTAAATCATCAGTCACTAATTACCCCAGTTGTTCACTCATATTTCAGTCTTGTGTGTCACAAAAATGTGTGTGGTCATGCAAAGGGAGTGGGTAACAAAATCCTCCCTCACTAGTCTGTGACACTAGAGAGTGTGGAGGCCTTCTTCCATTAACCTTCACACCCCTGAAATCTGTGGCTTTTCATTTCTCTTTAAATAATCCCTTTTTAAACACTTTGAATCACATTTTATTAGAGTGAAAAGTGATGTATTGAGAGCCTGAGAGCCAGAGCTGCTCGTGCACAGAAGGTGCACCTGGTAGCACAGGCTTTTTGGGGAGCTTTGTGTCCCAACCTGCCTGAAGAGCTGGAGTCTGACAGGGGCTAGGTCAGAAGACAACAGTGCAAGGAATGAGGCAGGCAGCAAAGTAACTAGCTTAGGGTTATGCTTGCACAGAGCTGGGCTGAGAACTGTTACCTTCATGTCATGCAGGCCATTAACTCCCAGTTGAGTCCTGTTAGAGTATTTGCATGTACTTTGGCTGCTTCCAAGCCAGTAATATCTGCCTATTTACTAGCTAAGGTGGTATTGAGCAGTCAGTAGGATATGGTGATATGCTTCAAATGAACCTGGTTAAAATATAAGCAAGAAGATATGAGAGGAAAGGCATGAAATTGATTCTAGAACAAAAGTCTATTCATCTATTGTCTCTAGAAAAACTTGTAAGTGGCTCTCTCCTTTGTTGACTTTGTCTAGCCAGAGAACCGTGAGAATAGAGCTGTGAAGTCCATAGCCACATCCGTACAAAACCAGCAGAAATCTCCTAAATCTCTCCAAAAAAGAGATTTTGTAGATGCTTTCTTTAATTTCCTTGCCATTTGTGGCTCATGCCAGTCTCCTGACTCATTGTCACTCTGGTCTGGTGATAGGCCAAGTTTTCCAATAAGGAAAACAAGGGAGTGGTGAGTCACTGGCTGAATTGGTATGCACTTGATTTGCTCTATCATTATCTATACTGCTTTTAGTTCTTTTAATTAGTTCATATACAAAGTCTCTGAGATATGTCTCATTGCATGAATTAGCTAGGTTTGGGAGTCTCCTGTAAAGATTAGACAGCCAGAAGACAACTAGAGCTTTTGGCGGCACTTTTGTCTGCCATAGCATGCATAAAGAGAGAGTATGAATGGGGTGAGTCTTGGAGTTTTCAAAGGTTTCAAGAAGTGGGACAATAATGACCTTAGTTCTTGAGGCTCTGTGATTTGGTCTGAAAATCTGTTAAGGCTGCTACTGAGATCTGACATGTCCCAAGAGCAGCCTCTTCCCTTGGTAAAGGATGTGTTTCAGTTTGTGTTAGAGCAGAGCTATTGCTGTGCAAAGCAAAGCTGTGCTTGCGTTGTGGCAGCTCAAGAGCTGGACACGAGGTCTGAAGGAGTCCTGAGGCTGCGAGAAAGCTTGGGCCAGCTTCAGCTGAAAGCTGTTAATGATTCCTGTCATTTCAGAGGACTAACAGAATAAACCTTAGCCACTACTTATGTTTTTGTTTGTTGTTTAATGCTGTAGAAGCTTCTGATCTATACCTTTCTACATGAAGGAATCTTTCCAAGTCTCAGGGAATGTGTTTGGGTTTAAGTTAAGGTCTAGGAGCATGTCCTTTTAGCCAAATCATGGCATTTCTCTCTAACTGAAGTCTTCCCTTAGCTTGTGGGAATTGCAGGGCTGATTAAGATAGGCTAAGGCAGGAGTGAAATGAAGTGGAAGGTCTCATTGCAGGGAGCTGTATGGCAGGGGTGGAAAGGAGAGTGAAGCAGCACTGTGAGCTCAGGCTCAGACTTGGTCCATGTCAGTTTTATTAGTGAGAGCTGTTGTTGCGTTGGATTATGATGGAAAATCTTCCATGTTTTGGAGTGTATTTAAGCTCCTGGGCTCCTGTTGGCTGAGTGTGTCATGTTCCCCATTTGACAAGGGCTTCCTTCCCAGCCATAGTCCTGGGAACAGGCCTACACTGTAATTAGGGAGATGAAGTATTTGATTAGGGTGTGGTTTTGCCAGTGAGGCACCCAGCATTTAGCAGCCATGGTTGCATTCAGATTCCTATTTGTTTTGTTTTGATTCTGACTTTTTTTTTAACCTGAGCAGGGCTAGCTGTCCAATGCTTCCTTCCCTAGACATCCTGCCCCTGTTGTTAATGCTGCCTTGTGCTAATTGATTCTACTCCAGACCAGCTTTATCTTCTCCCACTCTTGCAGGCAATTTTGTGCTCAGGCTTTGCATACAACATCACAGTGTTGAGCTATGTTAGAGGAACCATCACTTATTACCACCTAGCCCCTGCCAGAGAGAGGGAGAAGTTGTTTTTGAATATATTTCCTTCTCCAAGCCCTTGGTTAATTGCATTCCTTATTTTTTCCCCTAATGCTAATTGCTTGTTATGAGCTGTGCAGGTAAGCCAATAGCCTTTGGGAATGAATGAACAGCTCAGGGACTTCCCTGCTGGTATTAGAAGGGTGATAAAAACATGGGCTGGAGAAAGTGGGTGTGAGAGGTGCTGCAAGCCTCTGAGGGTGACATTAGGTTTTGATTCAGTATAGGAATGTCACTACAAAGCAGACAGAAATGTCTTGTTTCCCAAGCAGCAGTGAGTTCATAGAATCACAGAATCACCAAGGCTGGAAAAGACCCCCAGGATCATCAAGTGCAGCCTATGACCCAATACACCACAACATCTAAACCATGCCACTCAGTGCCACATCCAATCTTCTCTTAAACACCTCCAGGGATGGTGACTCCACCACCTCCCTGGGCAGCCTATTCCAGAGCCCAATCACCCTCTGCGTGAGGAAGTGCTTCCTAATGTCCAGTCTAACCCTCCCCTGCTGC
Organism: Bucco capensis; assembly: GCA_013396975.1. NCBI lineage: Eukaryota > Metazoa > Chordata > Aves > Piciformes > Bucconidae > Bucco > Bucco capensis. Next base: position 22,335 of record VWZO01003822.1, on the reverse strand, counting down.
AGCTTCAAGCCATGGCCTCTTGTCCTGTCACTAGCTGCCAAGGAGAAGAGCCCAACCCCTACCTGACTACAACTTCCCTTCAGGTAGTTGTAGAGGGCGATAAGGTCACCCCTGAGTCTCCTCTTCTTCAGGCTAAACAGTCCCAGTTCCCTCAGCCTTTCCTCGTATGGCTTCCCCTCCAGCCCCTTCACCAGTCTCGTCGCTCTCCTCTGGACCCTCTCCAGCACCTCAACATCCTTCTTGAAGTGAGGGGCCCAGAACTGGACACAGTACTCAAGGTGAGGCCTCACCAGTGCAGAGTACAGGGGTTGGCAGAGGGTACAGCCCCTACCCAAAAGCAAGCCCCTGGAAATGCTGCTCAGGGTACACAGCAAGGCCTCCTGAGTGTCAGAGCTACAGGGAGTGTGCCCTTAAGGGTTTGCTCTCATTTCAAACAGTCTTCTGAGACCAGCCTTCATCCCTTCACCTTTCTGCATGTGCAGGTAGTGGGAGGCTGTCAGTGTCTGTGAAGGGTTTGAACCCTCACGCTTAGCTACTGTGGGGCTGCCTCAGCAGCTTTGCAAGCAGCTGTTCCATTGCCTGGGAATGATGCAGTGCTGGCCACTGAGACCTTGGCTCATTCTGATCTTCAGGCTGCACTGCAGTGCTGGATTTCTCTCTTCAGAGTGCTCTGCTTTATTAGCTAGGGAACCCCCTTTCTAAGCCTGCCATTGTGGGTGTTGGCAGTTTCTTTTCGATGGTTTCTAGGTCACAAGTTTCTTGCATGCCAGTGTGAGCAGTTCTGAGGAAATCCTTGTTTTCATTTGTCAGCGTGCTGGGTTTGCTTTGTTTGTTTCTTTTTAATCCTGCAACACTATTTCAAAACCAAAGACTCTTTCACCAGTGCATGCTGTCATGTTGAGCAGCAGTGGAAATTAGCTCTACAGAAGGCAAGTCAAAGTCTGTCTATGTCCTAAGGAAGCTCCTGTCAGTGTTTGCAAGCAAGATGCCACCACTCATTTTAAAGAGCACACCTGCCTCCTTTTGCATGCAAGGCAGGGAATGCTTTCATGGCAATCCAAAGAAGGTGGTGCTGGGTTTAGTTGTAGACTTGCTAGTTCTGGCAGCAGTGGGAATTTATCTTAAGGGACGAATATCAGCAGGGCTACCATGGTGGTTTCTGCAGCTGAGTATTTAAATAGGGTCCAAACTGTGAAGCTGGTGTTTACTAGCTGGTGGGTGGCTGAGCTGAAGCCAGCTTGTTTAAAGCTTAGGGAGCTGTGTGAACTGCAGTCACACCTTGGGGTTGCAGTGAAGATACAATCACAGAGACCTCAGAATAAACTCCTCTCCACCTAATCTTTTCACATGTCTCTGAACAGACAGGTGTGTACACCACTCCTCTGCCTCCTTAATGCATTATTTGAAGCAGGTTGAATATGGCTGCAGGCATCAGGAAGAGCCTGATGGTAGGAGGCTGGCTTGTGCCTTTAATGGCTAGGAGGCCAGGCATGGCTATCCCTGCTTACTTACCTCCACCTGCAGGAGCTGCTCCTGGAAGAACCAGGAAGCAGAGCCTGGGAAGGAGAATGCCTTTGTGAGGAGGAGAGGTATGTAGCAACAAGTGATGGAGGAAAACAAGCTGTCAGTACAGAGTCTGCTCAGGCTGTTTGGGAGCCAAGAGAGTCTGGCTTCTCCTCTACCTCCTTTGAGGCTTCTCCAAAGAGAGGTGCAAGTGCAGGGCTGCAGTGTGGCAGGAGACAGGGTGCTAGGGGCACACCTGCTAGCTCTCAGTGCCCAGCCTGCATCATGGGGAAGGCTGTGTGATGGTTTCTTTCAAGCACCACAGTTTTTCACAGTATCCCAGTATGTCAGGGGTTGGAAGGGCCCTAGAAAGATCATCTAGTGCAACCCCCCTGCCAGAGCAGGATCACCTAGACCAGCTCACACAGCAATGTGTCCAGGCAGCTCTGCAATGGCTCCAGACAAGGAGACTCCACAGCCTCCTGGGCAGCCTGCTCCAGTGCTCTGGCACCCTCACTGTGAAGAAGTTCCTCCTCATGTTAATACTAAACCTCCTGTGGTCCAAATTTTTCATTTTTCCCCCATTAAATGATCCCTTGTGCTGGCCACTGGTATTGCAGGACACATGCAGTGCTTACAGACTGTGCATGGCTTTCCTGAGGGCAGGCTTGGTGAGCTGAGAAGCTGTGCCTGTGTTTCTGTAGCTTTGCTCTCTGTGCAGAGGCTAACTTTGCATTTTGCACCTGCCTTGGGAACAGTTTGAAATCAAATGATGATCTTTTGTTTTGGTGAGTGACTCCTCATCTCTTTTTTTCTTTGAGATTGTGACTTCATTGTGGCTTAGCTTGTGAATGCTGTTTCTTACCATGGCAAATTTTATTCCTGTAGACAGGTAGCAGTGGTTACATGAAGAGCTCATGTTTCTTTCCAGTAGGAAGGGTAACAAGGCCTCTGCACACTAGATCTGCTGTGGTGTAGTTCTGTAAATGAAGGTGACCACAAAAACCATCTGTGCTAAGATGACCTTTTGTTTGGGTCATCTTTTTACCCCCATATCAGATGACCTTTCAGTCTTGCAACTTTTGTTTTGTTGTAGCTCTGGTCAGGAACACAAAGCTTATCTGGGCAAGCAGCTTTGCCTCATGCATGAGCTGACCACCTACCTCCCTGTTTGAAGCCTGAACTGTGCACTTCCAGGAAAACTTGCCTTTCCCAAAGCATTTCCTCCAAACCAGAGATAACTCAGGCTGTTAAATGTGGACCAGCATTCCAAAAGGCTCGGAATCAGGACATTTAGCTCCACTGTTTGTGAAATGGCCATTAAAACCAGCAACACTGCCCTGGATTGTGCCCTAGATCCTAGAAACCCTCTGCCACTGTGGGTGGGTGAGGTCAGCCACGGTCCTCTGCCCATTGACATTCCCTCACTATCTAACACTTCATGCCCAAAGACTTTTTATCCTCCAAATTACTCTTAAAAGTCCCTTTCATGCTCAGTGCCCACAGAAATCTGATAACTGCCTTGGTGTCTTTATCAGGTACTCAGACACAGTGGGCAGGCCTAGTAAAGTAACCTAGATGGGGCTGAAGTAACTAGTCATTCCACTGTCTGGGTTTCCCAGTAAGTCCTGTCTTTGTGCCCATCTTGATCAGCACTCCTGGCTAGGTGCTGTCTGTGTTTCATCTCATTGAGTTCCAAGCTCTACATCAGCATTAACAGTGTCTGGTTCAGCCAGTAAGATACTTTGGAAGGTTGGCATTATGTTTCCTGTATGTTTGTTCAGTCCTGAAAGTGCCAAAGGTGCTCAAGAAATAATAGGTGACAGAACTAATGTGTGCCCTGTAATTCTAAAGACGTTGCTGAGAGGCTACCTTAGGGAGAGTGGTGCCCTTTAGCTGCTCATGGCTATTTTCAGATCCTCCTGGGACACAGGCATGAACTTTAATCCAAGAAAAGCCTTGTCAGCCATGTGGCAGCTTCCCTTTCTGAGATTGCATCAGGTGTTGTGAGGCACCTGGGAGCACAAATCTGCAAGCAACACCATCATTGTCTGGAGCCTGGCTCTGGCTATCCCTGCCTTCCCAGCATCTGGAAGCAGAAGGGAAAGTCAAAAGCTCTATCATTTTCCTGCATTCTCCCCTAGTCTATCATTGCTTAATTGTATCCCTAAATCTTATTAAAGTTTGGGGTGAGTCATTGTCATGGTGAAGTGGAAACAAAGCTGAGCAAACTGAAGAGAGGAGGAGCAATGTCTTCCCGTGTGAGCATGCTGAGCAGGAAAGCTCCCACAGCTGCCAGCAACTCCTATCACTCCAGAGAGGTGTTGCATCATCTGCTTGCTGCTGCCTCTAATTTAATGCTCTAAATCCCATAGCAAAGCCCCTATAGTCCAAAGAGAATGTAAGAGACTTGGAGTGGGAAATTCCTGCCAATTAGACATGCAGATCTCTCTTAGGCATCTGAGACCTTCTTCCAAGCTCACATAGGACTTGTAATTATGGTTCAGTGTTGTCCTATTGCTTTAACTAGCTACAGAACCCACTTCCCTCTCCACCACCAGAATCAAGTTGTAGGCTTAATCCCAGGTGGCTGCTCTTCAGTGTCCTAAATGTATTTCATTTGTGGCTGCAGTAGGATAAGCTTGTAAAACACATTATGATCTCTTACGGGGGGGGAAGCACTATAGAACTGTAAAGCCATTGGCAGTGGACAGGTCATTTCTTTGCAATGAACTGAGAGACCTCCTCTGCTTTACAGTGTAGGCACCACTGTAATCCCTTGCACTTGATATTCTGCTTTCTGGTGTACGTGCAAAAAGATAAAATCAAATCATCTTTCTGAAGCTGTGCTTTCCATCACATCCCAGGCTTCTGCTCCTTGTAACTTTTGGTGGTTTAATGTGCCTCTTTGGCACTCTGGCATGGCTGGGAATATGTTGCTGTAGGCAGAGTTGGCTCTTTTCAGGGTGGTGGAGGGAGCTCTGGGTGTATATGTGTATTCCACTGTTGGATTAGGAGCACAGAATCCCAGAGTAGTTGAGACTAGAAGGGACTTGTGGAGCTAATCTAGTCCAACCTCCCTGCTCAAAGGGTTTTCCTCCCCTGACAGTTGTAATAAGGCAGGCTGCAGCTCTTAATCTCCCTTTTCCCATCACTGAATCAGTCCCTTTGGTATCCTGTGGCAGGCCAGTGTGCTTTTGTACAGGTGAGGTTCTGTTATTGACCTGCCCTAGACCCTTGTGCACCTGCTAGTCTAGAGGGGATGAATCCTGCTGGGACATCACTTCAGCTCAGAGGTTTCTACCCTCAGGATCAGAACCAATCCCTTCCCAGCTAGAGTGTTTGCTGGGAGCACTACAGTTGCACTGTCCTTGGTTTAGTATCTTTTCTGCTCTGTTTTTCTTTGCAGCCTTTAGGCAATAGACGTGTAGCTTGGTTCACAGAGGTTATTTAGTTTTTAAAAAGAAAATCTATCATCAGTCACTGAGAACTGAAATTCCATCCTGCAAGAGAGGTAGGGGCAAAACTTAGCCCTTTGTTACTGAAATAAAAGCAGCTGCAAGCTGATGGGCTGAACAGGAGCCAGCCCCCAGGAAGCCATTTGCCCATGGATCAGGAGGAGAATGGGCATCACTTTGAGCACCCAGTGATGTACCTGCTCAGATTAAGTCTGGTGTTGAATGTGTCTGTAAAAGCAAGGAGAGCTTGGGTCCCTCTGACTTGTCTTCTCCAACTGGAGTGTTTGGGGCTCAGCTGCAGGAAATTAGTAGGATGTTTTATTTCTGTGTGGGGCAACTGAGTACAGGCCCAGTCTGAAAATCCCTTGTGGTCTCCTGTGGCCCCTGGTGCCATAACTGTGCCCACAGCAGAGGGAGCATTAAACTCATTGCCCACAGGAAAGTGTGGGGAGTGATACCCATGTTCCTAGAATCCTTGGATGGGTAGGATGAGCTCATTAGCCTTCTGGCAGTCATCCTAGGAGAAGGACAACTCTGATTCCAAACCCGGGCAGATGGAGCTCGTTTAGCCCTGGAAGGCCTTCCAGCTAAGAGGTTAAACCTCCATCCTAAGGACTTGGCTGCCAGCGTCCAAGCTTGCTAGGCCCTGGCAGATGAACCTTAGGACTAAAGGGTGGGTCCAGCTCTGTGCATGCTGTGTCTCATCTAAAAAAATCCCTAGTGCAGGCTCGAGGGTGCTATCTGCTATCCTCTTTTTATCAGTGCTTAGAAAAGGCACTGAGGAGGAGCATGGATGGAGCCCTCCCTGGAGCTTTCTTCGCAAAGCCTAGCCATATACAAGGGACAACTGAGTGATGATATTTTCTCCCTTCTTCCATTTTCTTCTGGAGAATATTGATGGATTTGTCTTCCATAAAATCTGGATTATAGTACATGTTGTTCTGCCTTGCTGAGCCTCACCTGACACTGGCAGTTTGGGACCTAGCAATAATGGAGCACAAATTGAAGGTGTTCTCTGAGCTGGTTAGGCTAAGCAAGGTTTCTAGGTTGGATTGCAAAAGAACCTCTTTTTTGTGAAAGACTGGGACACCAAGGGGAGTTGTATGTAAGTCAGCTAAACCACAGAGGGCTTTGCTAAGCAAAGGCAACATCTATTTTAGGTCAACAAATATTGCCTGGATAATGATACCTGTTATTAATGGAGCAAATGAGGGAAGGCCAGGCAAGCAATGCCCAGGGCACTTTGAAAATGGAGGTAAGTCTGCACACCAAGAGGAAGCTAAGGAATTCCTCTTGTAATTATGGTAGACAGCAATGCTCCAAAGGAAAAGAAAGGCTGTGTCAGGCTGGGTGTAATCAGGCACTTAATACTTCAGAAAGCTACAGAACCACAGCATGACTGAGGTTAGAAGTGACCTCTGGAGATCATCTAGTCCAAACACCCTGCTAAAAAGGGGGTCAACTAGAGCAGGTTGCTCAGAACCATGTCCTGTTGGGTTTTGAATACCTCCAGGGATGGAGAATCCACAAACTCTCTGGACAACCTGGCCACTCTCACAGTAAAATGGGTTTTTCACAGTAAAATGGAATTTCCTATATTTCAGTTTATGCCTTTTGTCTCTTTTCACTCAACACCACTGTGAAGAGCTTGACTGTCTGTCTTGCCCTCTTTCTTATCAGATATTGATACACACTGATGAGGTTCACATCCTTCTCCACCCTGAGCCTTCTCTGCTCGGGGCTAGGCAGTCTGAGAGACTGTAGGAGGTTGAACTGGTGTTACTGGGCAGATATTGGTAGTCTACAAACCACCCTCAGTGCTGCCCTGAGTCAATGGTGATGTTCAGCTAGTAAAGAATAGGACAAATGACCTTTCTTACTTTCCCCTTCTTTCTCTATATCTTTTTTTTCCCTTGATGTCTTTAGTTTATGTCTGTTTTCTTGGCATTGTTCCAGATGTCTTCTGGGAATAGTTCTCTCTGGGTGTTTTATCTCTTGGTGTGTGTCATTTAGTGTGAGTCTGGCAGCCCTAAAACTGAGATACATGGTCAGTGAGTTCAGGTTGGTGCTTACTTGATTAGTTGATGCAGGGATGAGCAGAGTCACTCTGGATAAAGCCTTGGTCTCATTTTAAACTGGAGGTTGGGTTTGGTTTCTTTTTTGGTCATTTAGTCACTTTCACTAAGCTGTTTTAAATACCTTTGTTTTGGAACTAGTTAAATGTAAGAACTGCCATCATTGCTCCTATCCAGGTGCCATATCTCTTCCCAACAGAGATGTGTGAATACTTGTCTTGGATTCAGTCTGTCTGTCTAGTTGAACCATTTGATGAACCTAAGGTGCAGAATCTGTTTCTCTATATTTCTGTGAAGTAATAGAAGGAAGGGATCTGGATTCTGCAGAAAACAAAGAGAAACCCCTGATCTTCTTTGAGTAGAAAGGAAAGACTAGTTCCTCATGCATCCCAAACTCCTTGAATGATGTTAGATCTACCTACCTCTGCTCTTTTGCCCAAAAAAGCCTGTGCAGAAGAGAAGATAACATGCAAGCTTTAGAAGGAGTGTGTCTCTACTGCTGGAATGTGCAGCTTTGCTGCTGCTTACAGGAGCTTTGAGGTGGATGCTTTTCAAAGGCTGAAGGTACTGAATGTCTTTTCCCTTTTGCTTGCAGGTGTGTTACTAGACATCCAGCAGCACTTTGGAGTCAAAGACAGTGGGGCTGGCTTGTTACAGACAGGTAAGAGTGTTTGTTTTCTCTCTGGTTTTTGTAACCTTCCTCTCCTCAGAAGGGTGCTTTCAGATTTCTTCAGTTACAGCCCTTGGGCACATTGGCTGTGAAATAAACTCTTGCTAGGAAGATGAGTGAACATGAGGGGGTTTGTGGGTTTGATTTGCTGGTGGGCAGGAGATCACAGCTCAGAATGAGTTGAGTGCAGAATGGCTCAAAAGCAAACAAACCCAATGATATTATTCATGACAACTAAATTCAAAGAGGAGGTGACTATTTCCCCTAGATCAGAAAATTCATGATAAACCAACAGCAGGCTCCTGTGGCTCTCACTTCTCTTAACTCTCTGTAGGTTGGCAATAACTGTGATGGATGATGCACTTTGTGTGCTCTGCAGAGAATCTGCTGAATGTACAGGAGCTGGGAGTAGAGTGTGGCATGAAAACATAAACCTCATCAGGGCAAGTACCTGAGGATGAAAACTGCAGCAGAGGCTAACAATCATTGCATTCATGGGAACTCATGGACTAACAACAGCCCTGGGATTTCAGGGCTGTTACCTGCAGATATTTCTCTTCTTGTGCTTAAAGAAGGAGGATTTTTTGCAATTGTGCTATTCTTTTAATGTAGCAGAAATGTGAACGTTGCAGCCATCTGCAGACAGAGCTGTGCAGCCCCAGCACATCCCCAGCTTTTCTGGCCTCAGGACCTGAGCTGGTTTAGAGCAGTGCCTTTGTCAACAGGCTGGATTTGCTGGTACTGAGCAGCAGTCTCAGGTAGCTATGGCACAACATTTGGTCTATATGGAGAGTTGCAAGGACTAGCCAGAGAGCAAAAGCAGTATTTTATGGAGAGAAACAGTCTGGTTTGGAAACTCTCTACAGATTTATTAGTTGGAGTCAGAGATTTGTGATGTTGTGACTGTCTTGTCACTGTCACTTCTCTGAGGGAATCACACTGAAACAATTATATCTCTGAAAAAAAGAGTACAATTAGAATTAGAAATGTTGTGCCAGAAAGACATTTTTTCCATGCTTTTTTCTTAGGCTATCACTAAATGTCTGTTGGGAGCTTGTCTGTGGAACTGAAACCAACAACAGAGTGTGTAAAATCCTTCATTCTTTATGATCACACTAGTGATGAGAATGTTCTGGAGCTCCATCACTTGGCCCTTGATTTCAGACTATGTGAATCACTGCAGTATCTCCTCCTCTTTGGTTTCTGCAACCCATGGCACAGGAGGCTCCTCCTCTGTGGTTACAGCTTCTTGCTACTCTTGCAGTACAAACAGTTGATAACAGTTTGTGTTAGGGACAGCAGAGTTCAGCTGAGCTGCTGTGTGCAGCACATGTCCAGAACAGAAAGCTTGAGCTTTGCAAGTGTTGCTGATTAGAAGTGTCATCAATCAGTTATGCCCAAAGTGGCACTGGTTGTCCAGCAGGCTCTTTTCTACAGCAATTATTTGTATTTATTGATTGTACTCAGAGGAAGAGTCCTCAATGTATCATTAGACACAAAGTGCCTTCAAGAAAATATTCTAGTGGAAAATGACAACTTGCCAGAGCATATATTTAATCTTCACTCCCCTCAGTGGATGAAATCCTTCTGCAGATGATTTACTGACAGCAAGTAAGAGCTAAGCTCCAACAGAGCATTTCATTTGTTAATTGCAAGAGCTGTTATTTATGTCTCTAGTAAACACACAGGGCATCTGAGAACAGTCACTGGGACACTGCAAGATTGCTACCCAGGGTGTCAAGAGTTTCGTACCTGGTAACTGTTGCTTTAAGAACAGTGACATTTTCTCTTGGATTGGCTTTTTGCTGTTCTGAGAACTGAGGGCTTGACTTTGGCCCTGCAATGTAGATAATAAAGTATTAATCACAGTGCCATCCCAGGAGGAGAGTGCCTCTGGAATGAAACACCAGTTCACCCAAGTAAGGGCAGGGGCACACAAGTGAAAACATAGGAAATGTATTACTTCAGCTTAACAAGTTTCTGTGTTGGCTGCTGGCCCATGTACTCTTAACCCTGCTGAAATAAAACAGCCTGGCCTAAACCACCCCAAACATTACTCTTCATCTTCTGTCTGCTCTCCAAATGTGACCTCTCTAGATGTGCATGCTGGGGCAAATGGGTGCCAATGTGAAAGCAGTTGACCAAGGTTGCAGAGCCAGCCTGTAGTAAAGCTGGCACCAGGACTGATGTCTCCCAGACCTCTGCCTTGCCCTTGAGCAGTTCCTTTGCAAGCAGAGAGACAGAAATATCAGTTTATCCCCAAGGGAGGGTCCTGCTAACTAACTGAGTGATGTGAGACGAAAGGCTGTTCATCCTGAATATGTCCTCTGAATAAAGAGTGGATTAATCCTCAGGATGTTAATCCTGCATCTAAATGAGGCCTAAATTAATTTACAATGTTAATAAGGGGGAGTGACAACGTGGTGTTCACTGGCAGTTCAGATCACTCACCAAACAGGCTTTAAACAATAATAAAAGAAAATCCTTTTAGCTGCATGCAATTTTAGGAAGAGGTGGTACTCAAAACTCAAACAGCAAGGGGAAAAGAAAACCTGCCAAGGCAGTGTGTGACCCTTGCTTTCACATCATCAGCCCTTTGCAGGCACAGCCCATCTCAGAGCTCCCTCACTCCAAACACTTAAAAGCCAGATCATACACTCTCAGCTGCTGCTGCTCTCTCTGGGAAGCAAAGGTGACTGTTTCTTAGGAATTGCAAAGGCAAAATTTGAATTTTTTGTCTGCTTTTATATTAATCCCAAGATACAAGCTGCTCTTTGCCTAGGAGATAGAATGAGAACTGCCTGGAGGGGCAATGAAACTCCCTGTACAGAAAAATCACAGGGACACTCCAGCCTCATCCATAATGGAAAGAAGCATAATGTGGTAGTGTCTGCAGCAAGGATCCTGTGACAGCAGAGGACACACTGACAGATGGATTGCAACTGCTGCTTGCCCAGTAGCACTGGAGACTAACAGCCATAGAACTATGTTGATTCTAGAGCTTCAGTTATCTCTTGATGATGTTACAATGCTCTGCTGCTCTTCCTTTTGGAAGCACTCCATAGGTAAATATTAGTTACAGTCACTGAACTGTCCTACAGGTCTGCAGCCAAGCTTTCTTGGGTTTGGCATTGCCTACTGCTTGCTTTTCCCAGCTGAAGAAAGGATAATCCTGACTGATCTCAACTGGGAACAGAGCATCTTCTTGCCTATTTGAGCTGTACAGCTGTAGTTAGTCAACACATTCACAAGCCAAACCATACAAAAAGTCTTTCCTGTGTGTGGAGTTAGATAGGAGCAGCAATTTGGACTCACCAAAACTACAGGCTTGTAAAAACACCAAGACTGAGGAGATGGACAACTGCATTTGTAGAACTGCTTCACAATAGTGTTGTCCTTCCATATAAGCCTAGACCATAGGAGTAGTGTGTACTCTGGCTTTCACTAGGTTTTTTTCCCCTTCTTTCTTCAATTTTTGTGTTTTATTGCTCTGTCTTTACTTGCCATTGGATTTATTTTGCTTTTGTACCACTTGCCAGTGATTCTTTAGCACACCAGAGCTCTAACAGCAGTAGTGCCTGTGTCTCAGTGCTGTTTGTCTTCTGGAGATCTCAGGGTGTTTTCTATAGGGAGGGATAATGAGCCTTGCCCTTTTCTACAGCTGGGGAAAGCAAGAAAGCCAGAGGGGGGAAATCATAGAATCCTAGACTGGTTTGGGTTGGAAGGGACCTCTGGAGCTCATCTAGTCCAACCCCCCTGCAGTGGCCAGGGACATCCCCAACTAGAGCAGCTTGCCCAGAGCCCTGGCAAGCCTCACCTGCAATGCCTCCAGGGATGGCAACTCAACCACCTCCCTGGGCAACCTGGGCCAGTGTTCCACCACCCTCGTGGGGAGGAACTTCTTTCTAATGTCCAGTTGAAATCTACTGTTCTCCAATTTAAAACCATTGCCCCTTGTCCTTTCACTGCAGGCCTTTGCAAACAGGCCCTCTGCAGCCTGCTTGGAAGTTCCCTTTAGGTCCTGGAAGGTCACTAGTAGTTCCCCTGAAGCCTTCTCTTCTCCAGGCTGAACAATCCCAGCTCCCTCAGCCTGTCCTCAGAGCAGAGGTGTTCCAGCCCCTGAGCATTCTCGTGGCCTCCTCTGCACCTGCTCCATCAGCTCCATGTCCTTTCTGTGTTGAGGGCTCCAGAACTGGACCCAGTATTGCAGAGGAGGTGTGAGCAGAGCAGAGTGCAGTGGCAGAATCACCTCTCTGGCTCTGCTGGCCACGCTTCTCTTGCTGCAGCCCAGGATGCCATTGTGCTTCTGGGCTGCCAGCGTGCACTGTTTGCTCATGGCCAGCTTCTCAGCCACCAGCACCCCAAGGCCTTTTCTGCAGGGCTGCTCTCCATCATCTCATCCCCAGCCTGGATTGATAGTGGGGATTGTTCTGACCCAGGGGCAGGACCCTGCACTTGCTCTTGTTGAAGCTGCCCAAAGTCTCACAGAGTGTCTGAGGCAGAGCCAGGGTGAGAGCTGCAGGCCAGCTCTTCAACATGCAGCATTCAGCTAGGTGAGTGCTAGACTCAGAGGTTTGGTCCTTGGTGATGGGCAGTGTTCATGTCTGGTGTAGGCAGCTCCGGGGAAGGCACATAGAGCAGTGGGGACTTGTGCAAGAGGAAGCTGGGAGGCATCAGCTGCAGGGTATGACCAGGCTTCCACTGAACTGGAAAGGGGAAAGGTATCTGTCTTCCAAAAGAGCCTAGGGATGTCCTCAGAGAAAATCCTCCTAGCCAGAAATTGACACAGTAAGGTCAGAAGCAAGGAAATGGAAGGAATTGAGAGATCTGGAAGCACTCATTTAAGGTGACTAATCACAGATAACTGGGGCTCTGAAGGAACTTGTCTGCTCTCATATGGAGAGAGATTGGCATTCTCCCAAATGCCTTTCAGCCCTTGGTTTCCCAGGAAGCCTAGCAATGCCAGGTACTTTCTTAACTCTTCTTGTGGGCTTGTCTTTCCTGTAAGGGTCAATTCCAGCAAAAGCCTCTGCTGATTTGAAAAGTGCAGTTTTTCCTACCAGAGTAGCTAGAGTAACCTTGCACTGGATTGCAACCTTGCAGTTACATGAGCAGCTCTAGTGGGTTGTGATTGTACCAACCAAGCTAGAACAGGTGCAGTGAGTAGGGGACATGGAGCTGTGGAGTGCAGTGATGGGATAAATCAGACATGCTAAACTGAAGGTTTATCTTGCAATTCCCTTTGACTACCATCTTCTTGTCAGTGGTTTATGATGACAGACCATACTGCTCTAACATTTTTTCTTTATTCCCCACTGAGATCCCCTCCTCTGGATGCTAACCTTGAATGTGTCTGTAATACAGGAGTTGCAGGTGCTGCATGTTTCTTTTCTGCCATCTGCTTCTACCTGAATAAACACTGTCTTGCTCCTCATCTGTGCTATGCATAATTAAATCAAATCTTCATCTTTCACTTCCCACTGCACCTGCTTAACTGTTCTTCTTGCTAGAACAGAGGAACACATCTTTTGGACTGTTTTCTGTTTAAAATTCATGGGCTTTCCTTTTGGGTGAAGGACTACGTACAGCAGAACACCTCCCAAGGTGAGGCTTGCCAGGGCTCTGGGCAAGCTGCTCTAGTTGGGGATGTCCCTGGCCACTGCAGGGGGGTTGGACTAGATGAGCTCCAGAGGTCCCTTCCAACCCAAACCATTCTAGGATTCTATCTCAGGTGCCCAGCCCAGGAGATGAGACACAATGCTTTGTACTTGCTCTTCTTGATGTATGACTGCAAATGGTTTGGACCAACATGTCCTATCCTGAGCAGCCCATGCCACTGTTATCTTCTCCAACCATGCTAAGCATTCTGAAATCCAGGTTACTTCTCTGGCAATCTGGGGCTCTGAATGCCAGGAGAAAGTGGAGTTCACTTTCTGCCAGAAAGAGATCCTCTGAGTTGTATCAACAATGAGTGAAAGCTTTTTCCCCATTTTCCCCCTCTATACCTGGTTTTGTATCATTTTTTCAGACCTTCTCCAGCTTTCTGTGGCATGCTGCTGACCCAGGGATTTTGGGTATGTTTAGGACAGTTCCAGTCAGAGCAATACAGATGAAAAGGCAGGGCTCTGCATTCAGTCTCCCTCAGTTAATGTTGTACCAAGGGTTGCTCTTTTGCTTAGCAAGGTAGAGTGAGTTGAGATAGTCCAGAGCCTGATTATTTCCCACGTAAGTCCTTTAGAAGTTGCTGTGTGCTAGGATGGCATCTGATGCTCTCAGCAGCCCTGGCAATCCGAGGGGCTGATTCATGGAAGCAGTTCCACCCATTTGGAACTCTCCCTGCAATCAAGAATGAAAGTGTTTTCTCGACTCGTTGAGCAGCTTCTAGCCCTAGCCTAAGTCCTCATGCACCAAGGACTAAGCTATAAAAATGCTGTTGACAGTGTGCACTCTTAGTGGACAGCCCTAGATTGCAAAGTAAATAATCCTTGATGGGGGAGAAGGGGCAGGGGAGGGAGGGGAAGGTGCCCTTGCCTCCTGCTGCTAGGAGGGAAGTGCTGGAGCCAGTGTTGTACTTCATTGTTTTATTGTACATGTCAGCAGGTGAATGCAGTCTCCTAGAACAAGGGAACCCCCCAGCCTGGCTTGTCTTCATTAATGTCTGGATTTTATGGACCTTCATGGACTAACACAACATAACAATTCATTTTCCCATCTTGTCTTTCTGCTTTACTGAAGAAAGTTTTGTCCTAACTATTGCCCTTTCAGACAGGGCAGGTGCTTGGGCTGCTTGTTGTAAGAGCAACTTGCACTTGCTCTGCCTGTGGCATGTCTGTTCTGTGAGTAGATATTGGCCTGTTTTCCCCTAGGCTCTAGTTCAAGCACCTCTTGCCAAGGTTGTGTTCACTTCTGTAATTTATTATAGTAATGAGGGGAAAGATTTCCCACAGATTTGAGAGAAGTAGTTATCATTCCACCCAAAGTCCTAACAGCTTATAACATAGCCTGTCCATCTCCCCCTGCACATGTTCCTCAAACCACAGGATTTCTTCCAAGCTCTTTATAGTGGGAGATGAGATTTGGGTTGGTATTGTGTAACTCTATAAATAACAACTCCCTCTTTACACCAGCTATGCAGCCTCATGGATGAGGTTGCACTCTGTTGTGTGTTTCATGTGCAAATAGTTCAGAAGGGCTGGTCTGGCAACCTTTGCTTTTATCATTAACACCATATTTGGAATGTAGAAAGAGGGAGATGAGCATTTGAGTTACATTAACAGTTATTTTAATGCTGTTATTAGGCATCTAATGGCTGCCACTTGCTGGAAGAGAGGTGTGTAGTTATATTCAATACCTCATGAGCAGCTTCTTTTTTTTTCCTCCTCTTCTGCAGTGACACTGAAAGCTTTTGCTGGTAACTGGAAAGCCTGCTTAGCTTTAGTTCTTGCTTTTCACTGAGTCTGCAAGTTTAATTTTCAAGTGTGGTGACCAGAGGAGTGTTTGAGTGTGGTCTGAATCAGAAGGAACCCTGTATTTCTTCTCTGCACCCTGATGTAGGTTTGTGCACACAGTTGCTACTGATACCTGTTGGGCACAATGCAAAGGAAAGTGTTAGCCCACAGGCAAAGATTTTTTGCCTTGACTTTAGGGGAAGCTGGAGCAGGGTCTTCTGTGAACTGGGAGTGAGAAAATAGAACTAACTTTTCTAGTACATTTTGTATGTTTAATATGCTTCATCCCAAGGGAGCCATAAGTGTTCTCTCCTAAAAGATTTATTTTAAGATTGTTTGGGTTTTGTCTTGCTTCCAACACCTGAAGAACTCTTATTTTCTTAGAGCACAAACTGACAGTTCTGCAGGGCAACACACTGTGTTGGGCAAGATGGAAGCAGCTATAATCACAGAGGCATCTGGGATAGGTGCTGAGGAGGTCAGGCTTGGGCTGTGCCCTCTGGGAGATTGCCACGTTAACACAGTGTAGTTGGAAGCCTTGCTGTTGGAGGAGGTGTTTGATTGGAGAGAGAGAAATCATTTGGCTAAACTAAGTAGTCCTGACAGAGTGTGAAGGAGCTCTGGAGCACTGAAGCTGCCATCTTGCAACAAAGCAAAGAGCACTGCTGTTAGCTGTGGTAAGGAAGCAGGCATCTGCTGGGCTCTGGAAGTACCACGATGTTTCAATCATAGAATCATAGAATGGTTTGGGTTGGAAGGGACCTCTGGAGCTCATCTAGTCCAACCCCCCTGCAGTGGCCAGGGACATCCCCAACTAGAGCAGCTTGCCCAGAGCCCTGGCAAGCCTCACCTGCAATGCCTCCAGGGATGGGAACTCAACCACCTCCCTGGGCNTTAGATTAGATATAAGGAGAAATTTCTTCCCAGAAAGGGTTGTCAAGGTCTGACCCAGGCTGCCCAGGGAGGTGCTGGAGTCACCATCCCTGCAGGGGTTTAACAAACATTTAGCTGCTCTACTCAGGGCCATGGTTTAGTGATATGGTAGTGATAGGTATGGTTGGACTTGATGAGCTTAGAGGTCTCTTCCAACCTTAATGATTCTGTTTGTTTTAGTGGGAAATTTGGGATCCTAGACCAGTCCGTCTAATGCTTCTTTGATGTTCTGTCTTGGAGTTGTAGGTGGATCTTCCTCCAAAGCTTCTCAACCCTTCTGGGCTGTGTTACCACACTGCTCTGCATCCTTACAATCACATTTGTATAGTTAGTTCTCATCACACCACTATAAAAGTGCAAAACCCCTTGCTATTACCTTATGGAACCCAATTTGGGATATCAGAGCCTTTCCCTTTGATAAGCTGCTGCAATGGCTGGGGTGTTCCAGGCTGGAGCATCTCCGTGTCAGTGTGGGCTGCAGTGATTCCCATGTGTAGAGCCATACACACTTGAGGAGTGACTCATTTGTAGACGCATATACCTGGCTTTGGAAATGAATTCCAGGGCATCAGTTACGTATCAAGTGAACATTCCTCCTGGTATTTGGTAATGCTAGCAGCCTGCAGAGCTAGATTCCAATTAACACAAGTAAGTCTGAATTGCATGAATGCTCTATTGTTACACCACTTCAAAAGAAATCTCCCAGTGCACTCCCCTCAGCCCCAGCACATGCAGCTATTCCAGGAGTTTTGCCTGTGGGGATGATGTAAGGTTATAGAGCAAAGACCAATTTTCTGCTTAGATTATGCAGGCAACCTGGGTTGGGAGGGAAAATCTTGCTTACCATAGCTCATTACTTACCCCAGTTCCAAGCTAGCTGAAACTCTCTTCAGTTGTTTTCTAGTTTTAGTCCAGTGCCTGAGGATGGCTTTGTTTGTTATATCTCAGATGAAAAATACAATTATGTGATGGGATGAGTAGCAGAAGGGATTCACACACATTCTTGTGTCCTTTGCTGCTGCAAGTAGGGAAATGCTTTGGTTTTCAGTGGAAAAGGTGTTTCTAGGGAAAGTTCAGTTCTGACTTCTTTTATTCCCCCACTCAGTTATACATCAGGTTATTCTTAATTAACCATTTTGGCAGTTTTAACCTTTTTCCTCCTTCCAATGTTTCATCCCCTGATGTTTACAGAAGCAAGATTTAGTTTACATATTCCCCTTGGTCTCTGTGGATGAGCTGAACTGGAGCTGTGGTGACTCTAATTTACCCTCCTGTGGGACAGCAGTGTTGAAATGAGCATATTAATCCATTTTTCCTGCAGGGAATTGTCTTAAAGAAGCAGGAAGTTATAATAACTTTAACTTGACTATTTGGAGCCGCACAACTTTTAAATGAGTGGTCACAGCCAATTACTATTGGGGTGGACCTGATAGTAAATAAGGGAGCTAGTCCAGGTAAAGCACTTTGAGCTTTAACTTCTCTTTGCAGTTCTGCTGATGGCACTGGAGATGCTCTCTCCTCTGGGTCTTTTCCCTGTTCCCTTCCTTCTCTGGATCATCAGTGTGTAGAGACAGAGCACTCACCTCTCCTGTAGGCCTGTGAGGAACTGCTTGTTGAAAGTTACCTTGTGAGGAGTTTTGGCTGAGTGAAATTTTCAGGATAGGATTTGTTTTGGAGTTAGTTTTTGGGGCAAGGGAAATGGGGTTGGTTTGTTTTATTGTGTGTTTTCCTTGAAGGGTGTTTGAATATGCTCCAAATTCATTGGTTTTAATCCTGCCTCAATAACAGTTACTGATATTATTCTTGCCTCTACCCACCTTGGGATTTGAGTGGTCCTGGTCACCACAGCAATTGGAGGTGCTAGCATCAGCTCCATGCTTGTATAGGCAGCATCCTGTGGTTGTGTCCAACCTACCTGGCAAAATAAATAACAATAAAAGTGTCTGAGTGCCCTTGGCCACACCTTTTGAGCACTAGAAGTCATTGAAGAGGCTGACAAAGAAAGGTACTTTTTCATGAGAGTCTTTGTAGTCACAGAGAGTGAGTCATGTGTGAAAGATGGGTCAGTTAAAGAATAACTTGGCCACCAAAGAAACCCAGGGAAGGTTCTTGGAGAGGTTTTTTGGCTTGCTCTGGAATGTGCAGGGTGCATCAGAGATCCATGTGTCACTGAGCTGTGTTACATTCCATGTAAGCAGAGGAGCTGGTTTTAAAAACAGCCTGCCATTTTACAGGTGCAGGTTTAGGATGTAGAAATGCTGAACTTCCTAATTGTGCCTGCAAATCAAAGGAGTTAAGTGGCACTAATGCCACCAGCAAAATTGCTCCCAGGGTAAATTGCAAGCTCAAATTTTAGTGATTGAGTTAAGGGTCCTTTGAAAACCTGATACTAAAAATAGGTACTAGTCCAGAAGGGCTGATGTAAAGAGTTACTATGGTGAGAACCATGCAAGTGTTTGCCTAGCTAAATCCATCTCCTTTGCCACTCTTCTTGAAGGTGAAATCGCAGAACAGAAACATGAAAATGCCTCACCAATTTTACTGGCTTGGTCACCCCATTTCCTATTTTACATTGACATCTTCCACTACCAGAATGCTGCCCATGTAATGTCCCCCAGGCAGGGGATGACAAGAGCACTGCTGGAGTGCACCAGTCTGAGGTACTGCTCTGTGGCTGGAGCTCCTGGTACTGAACTGTNAGGGGCAGGATCACCTCCCTGCTCCTTATGACTGAGGTGCCTTTTGCTTAGTCACCTGGGCCTAGAAAGAGATCTGTCTCTAAGGGTTCTTTTGTTGCATTTGTTATGAAATGTGATGAGGTGTTTTTATAAAGAAACCTGTTTCTTCAAGGTGTTTATGTTCCCTAGTGTCTGTCATGATCTGTCAGAAGAGCAACCTCGTAAGCTGGCTGTGATGCTGGAGGTACAAGGAGTTTGTTGGCTACAGAGTCACTGTCAAGGAACAGAGGTTTTAGATGTGGCCACAGTAACCAGTGGAGTGTCCTGCTCTGGCTCTTGTGCTGTTCAGTGTCCTGGGCCACTAGTGTGCAAAAGCTGTTCTTCACAAGGGACACTCAGGTTTGGGTATGTGAGGTGAAAGAGAGTTGAGCATGCTCTGGAAACATGGCCTTCCAGCCACAGCTGTGTGGCTAACCTGCTGTGGGTGTGCACAGTGCCCTGCCTGCATCAGCTGGGATCACCACACAACAAGTGGGGTGCTTTCATTTCNGGAGCTTCGTTCGCAAAGCCTAGCCATACTCACCTGGAGCCTTCTGTTACTTGCAGCTTTTTGGTGGACATAGCAATCCTGTGGCGTGCTAACTGCTTTGAAACACATGGATGTAATAATAGGGCAAATTATTAGCTAGCATGGTACAAAATTTGGCATATTGGGGTGGGGGAAGGGTGGCAAGACAAAGAGAAAAGCTTAGAAGAAAATATCTCTGGAAAACACTGTGGAGAGAAGAGATTTTCCTGAAAAGCAAGTTTTCCAAAGTTCCCCTTGTTCTCACTGAGGATGTTTGATGGCAGCAGAGGTAATAATACAGGATATTATACAATGGATGTTGAATTTTTACTAAAAGCTCCCCAGTGAGATATTCCTACCAGCTGCTAGTGTTATACCTTCCAATGACTTGGGCAATACAGGAGATGACACACTGAGCTGATGTTTGCATTGTGTATAAGCACACTGAGCACAATGTTTGCACTGTGTATAAAGCATGGTCATTTTCCTTGTTTGGACTTATTAAACTGATTCTTTATGGATTCATAGTCCAGAAAGTAGACTCCATTGTCTAGTCATCAGACAAACAAACTACTGGCAGCACCAAGACAAGTTTCTCCCCCAGGTTCACTTTTCAGCTCAATGGGACTGCTGGTACTGAAGCTCAGCTAGCAGCCTGGCACATGGAGGATGCTGTGGCCTGTAGCTCCGGAGGAGCATGGAATAGGCACTGAACACCAACTGACTTCAGATGGGCCACTGCTCAGCCATCAGTCTCACCTTCTACATATTTAGGCCTGATTGAAATGGCCTTTTAAATACATTAACAATCCCTGGATTCACCAAATATTGTCTTTCCTTGTTTCCTATTAATGTAATTGATGATGCATGAAGGCACTGCATTTGCAGAGCTGGTGCATTGCAGTGTTCATTTCAGTGTGCTGCATCTCAGGAGGACTCACTCTCCCACAAGGATACTAGGCAGAAGGAATTTGAACTGAAGGATTGTTTAAAACAGGATCCAGTTGTGTCCCGTGGCATTGGCCCAGGCTGCTGGAGTCACCATCCCTGGAAGTGTTCAGAACACATGGAGATGTGGTGCTGAGGGACATGGTTTAGTGGTGAGCTGGCAGTGCTGGTTAATGGTTGGACTTGATCTTAGAGGTCTTTTCCAACCTTAGTGATTCTATGGTTATTGAAACTACTGTTACCCTTGGGATGTCTTACAGAGGTCATGTTTGTTTATCCACAGATGCATGTTTAGCAGCAAAGTTCATTCCTGGAGCTGCAGTTCAACTTGGTATGAAAGTGTTTTTGCAAGTTGGGATGATGCTTTGGAAATTGATGTGGGTGCTAATCTTAGCAATAACAACTGCAAGGCAGACAGATTCCTCATTCATTCTCCAGTGGAGTTATGAGCCTTTTCCAAACCATGGCAAGTGAAGCATTGGGATCCATCAGTATTTCAGCAATTCCGTTAAATGAATTTATCCCTTGCTGAAGGCCACCCACCTGCTCCGAGATGCTTGCTCTTGGGCTAAATTGCCATTTGGAACAGCAAGAGGCAGGAGCATTTCTAAATACTGCCAGTAAAATTGAATCAGTGAGTAATCTCTGTCAAATAGTACTAGCCACTTAGAATTGTGACAGAGGCTTCCTGACCTGCTCTGTGATCCCTTGTAGGCTGAAGACTGCTTGTCATTGCAGGTGTTTATTTGTGGCCTGCTGTTTGTTCAGCTCTCCTGTCCTGCTAGTCAATAGGTAATTGCAAATTGCAGTCGATGGCAATGTTTCTTTGTATTTGCTTTGTGCTACAAAAGCCTAGGGAAATGTTGCTGGCATTTGAAAAAAGTAGAGGGCTAAACCTGTGGCTGTGTCCCCTGGCAGACAGTTGTGCTGATGGACATCCTGTGGAATTGGATAGGCAGTAGGAGGGATTTCTAAGCCCTGTCCTGTGCTCAGCCCACTGCCTGGTCTCAGTAGTGATAAGACTCCCTCTGAATTGTGCTGGACACACAAAGCTGGGGGAGGTGAGGATATTCTGGATATCATAAGATCATCTTCCTAATGCCTCTGGCTTACTCGTGGATCTTGTTAGGATGAAGGGGGTTGGTATTTGTCTGGAAGACCTGTCTCTTGTAGTTGAGATGCTAGTCCCTAAGAGAAACTTTACCCAGAGAGTGGTTAGGCACTGGCACAGGTTGCCCAGAGAGGTTGTGGCTGCTCCATCCCTGGCAGTGTTCAAGGCCAGGCTGGATGCAGCCCTGGGTGACCTGGGCTAGTGATTGGCATCCCTGCTTAGTGTGGGGAGGTTGGAACTAGATGATCTTTAGGGTCCCTTCCAACCTGGCCAGTCTAGGATTCTATGATTCTATGAAACAAAGGAGGAGTTACAACAGCAAGAGAAAACAGCATAGTAACTACCCAGGGGCTAGAAGCTTGCTTTCTGCCACAAGTAGATCTTGCTGTCTGGCACATCCAGACTCCTACTGTACTGTTTAACCAGACTAGGTTAGTGGTTCAGCATTTTATTTCCTGACCCTTATAGCTATTGGTGAATTGTTTTTGTCTAAACACTCAGTGTCTGTGACTGTGCAAGTGTATGGAATGGGATAATAACACAAGTAAGAATTAGCTCAGGTTGCAGGGTAAGTGAGAGCACAAATGGTTCCTTCTTTGCCTTTTAGAGAATTCCTGACTCACAGTGAAACCAGACAGCAAGTGCAGTTCCACACAGGACACTCAGCTGCCATGGCTAGTCCACTTCAGACAGCTCTGGCCCCTGTGTGTGCTCACATTCTGCCTTCACATGCACATCACTTCCTCCTTACAGGAATAGGATGGAAGATAATCTGTATTATTATTTCACTCTTTCTTGAAAATAAGGGGAACTCGTGAAAGTACAGAGTGATGAAGATCTTGAAAGGGATGTGTGGTTTTCTTGTTTTCCTCCATATAGAGAAACAATCAGTACAGGTCAGTTTGCTGGAAAGTCGTGGTGGCTAGGCTTGGTGAACGAAGCT
>VWZO01003821.1:117318-127593 GCA_013396975.1 Bucco capensis | reverse complement strand
AAAGAAGGAAGGAAGGAGAGGGGAAAGAAAAAGAAGGAAGGAGAGGGGAAGTGTCTGTAACCCTAAGGAAAGCATGGATGGATGTGCGATGTCCAAAGGGAAGAGGTGAGCTCCCAGCCTGGCTTGGATGACAAGGAGAGCTCAGCAAGAGGGAGATGTGATCTGAGAGATGGAACGGTTCCATCGTGCCATCTCCCGGTGAAGATGGAGCTAACGGTTCCATTGTGCCATCTCCCGGTAAAGATGGAGCTAACGGTTCCATCGTGCCATCTCCCGGTAAAGATGGAGCTAACGGTTCCATCGTGCCATCTCCTGGTTAAAGGCTGTGGGAATCCTTTCCCAGGAGGATCAGACCTCAGCATGGTTAGAAAAGCCCTGGGAGATCATCCCATCCCTCTAAAGCATCTCTCCATCCAATCTAAAGCTCTCCTGGAGCACTTGGAATCCTTCCCCATCTCTCCATCCAATCTAAAGCTCTCCTGGGATCCTTTCCCATCTCTCCATCCAATCTAAAGCTCTCCTGGAGCAACTGGAATCCTTCCCCATCTCTCCAACCAATCTAAAGCTCTCCTGGAGCAACTGGAATCCTTCTCCATCTCTCCAACCAATCTAAAGCTCTCCAGGAGCAACTGGAATCCTTCTCCCACCCATCCATTCCTCCTTCTCCTTCTCCCACCCATCCCTAGCCATTCCCTTTGCCCCACACTCTTCCCCAGGATATATTAACCCTGATTGTCTTGGCTAACTCCCTGGAATTTCCTCCCCTTGCCTTGGGTGGAAATGAAAGTTAATCCTTGCAGGAGGCTGAAGGTTGGGCTGTGTTTCCAATTAAATGTGTTCCCACAAGGAAAAAGGAGAAGGAGAAGGCAGTGGCAAACACAAGGAGCTCATCTACCTCTAAGACTCAGCTCCAAGCTCTCCCAAAGCTCCCTGAGGGCTGAGGCAGGAGCTGGAGTTTGCTAGCTCTGCAGCATCCTCCTCCTGCCAGGGTAAGCTTCCAGGAGCCAAGGAATTGGCTAAGGAAGCAGAGAAAGCAGCCTGGCTCCTCTGCCAGCATCCCAGAGGATTCAGCTCCAAGCAAACATCCAAAGCACTTACCAGAATCCAGCAGCAGGCACCTCTTCCTCTTCCACTCCAAGCAGAGGAGCAAGGATTCCTGTCTCTTCCAGAGCCTGAGCCACACAGCAAGAGACAATCCCACAAGTGCTTCTTTGGCTCCCAGAGAGCATGGAAAGCTGCAGCAGCTCAATCCCAAGGCTTTCCAGCACTTTCCTTGCTCCTTCCTTGACCTCTCCAGGCTCTAAATAACCTTCCCCTTGTTCCCAGCTCCCTCTGCTTCTCCAGCCAAACCCCTGATGGAGATGAGCTACACCTGGCAGGCTGCTGAGCTCAAACACTCAGAGCTCATGCCATCTGTTTCTTTGGAATGTCCTCAAGGGATGAGGGTGGAAACATTCCTGCTTTTTCAGCTCCTGGTGCTTCTGGAAGCTCCTTTGTGTGTCCAGGAGCCTGAGGACTAAGAGTTCCTTGAGCATTTGTGCCTGAGGCAAAGGAAAAGTGAGGGGAGAGGAACACTAGGAGAGTTAGGAGCTCCATGGAGAAGCTTTCCAGGCTATTTGTGTAGCTGATGGACACAGCTTGAATTCCTGGGCACTGTTGCTTGGAAGCAAAGGGAATCCTTTGCTTGGTGGCAGGGAGGATCTGAGGATCAGAGAGGATTTCCCATTGCTACCTCTAGCATTAGGAATGCTCAGAGAGGACTTCCCATCCCTACCTCTACATCAGGGATGCTCAGAGAGGATTTCCCATCCCTACCTCTCCCAAACGGAATGCTCAGAGAGGATTTCCCATTCCTACCTCTCCCAAAGCTCCCTGACACTCAGCTCCAAGCCCTCCCAAAGCTCCCTGACACTCAGCTCCTGACTCCAAGCTCTCCCAAAGCTCCCTGACACTCAGCTCCAAGCTCTCCCAAAGCTCCCTGACACTCAGCTCCTGACTCCAAGCTCTCCCAAAGCTCCCTGACACTCAGCTCCAAGCTCTCCCAAAGCTCCCTGACACTCAGCTCCAAGCTCACTGTTTCCTCACTGTTTCCTCTTGTTCTCTCACAACTCACCTGGGAGAAGGGAGCAACTCCCAGCTGACTCCAAACTCAGCATTCTCAGCTCCAAGGAGCTTGTTTGGGGGTTTTTTTGGCTGCAGATTCCCAATGTGCAGGAAATCCCAGTGCAGATCTGTAGCTCCCAGCTGGTTCCTGTCTGGGCAAGGAGCAAGGAGCAGCAATTCCTTATCGGAACAGCCCAGCCACCTGCTGCTTCCACATCACTCCAAGCTCTGGGGACATGCTTGTTTAGTTAGATTCAGCTTCCAAGGGGGATGGATGTTTAGCCTGGAGCTGTGAAATGTTCTCCTTGGATGCAGGAAAAGCCTTAAGTGCTTGATAATGTTTTCAATTCCAAAGGGACATGGAGTTAAGAGCTGAGGAGGACAACAACTCTGGAACAGAGTTCATTGTCAGGCTTTGGGGCAAGTTTTTGTGGTGATGCCTCCAGAAGGAAACTGTTCACAATAAACTGGTTTTGGGTGGATCTGCTCTGGCTGAAGGAGAAGAATCCTGAGCTCCCAGAGATTCATGGAGAACACCTGGATTTGATGATCTTAAAGGTGTCTTCCAGCCTTGCTAATGTTTCTGTGAGGATGCTTCCAGGTCAGCTTGCTTTCCGTTAAGCAGCTGGGCCTGGAGAGCACTAGATGGTGCTAGAGAATGCTCCGGGAGCTGCCTCTCCACAAATCCAGGGATTTTTGGAGGCTCTAACCTCAAGGATCCATGTTCTCAGTAGTGTTTGGGAGCTGCTGACACTGCCCCATCCATCACTTTTGTCTGCTGGGTGAGGAGAAGTGGTTTGCTCCTTGCCAGAAGGAAGGTGTCCAAGGCTCTGCCTCCAGAACCAAGGGATACATCTGGGATTGAAAGCCTATTTTTTATTTATCCTCTGCTTCCCAGGAGCATTAAGGTTAGGAAAAACCTCTAGGATCATCCAGTCCAACCACTGACCTATCCTAAGGACTGTTGTGATGCTCTTTGTGTCCTAGGAAAAGGCACTCCAAGCATCTCTCTCTCTCCTGTGATGCCCACAAAGGGAAAGGAAGGTCTTTAGTGTCTCAGATATCCCAAAATCCCAGCGTGGTGAGGCTTGGAAAGGACCTCTGGGCAATCATCTAATCCAATCCTCCTGCTCCAGCAGGCTCATCCCTTGCCCAGCATCACTTGCAGGGATCTCTCCACACAAGGAAACTCCACAAACTCCCTGGGGGAAGAAATTCTTCCTAATACCCAACCTGAACTTGCCCTGATGCCACTTCCTCTCATCCTATCCTTTGGCAGAAGAGATCCAAGCTTTATTGCACTCCAAGCTGCTGTTTAGGATCAACATTCACCCAGCACTCCATGATCCAAGTGCAAAAGCTGAGGGATACCAATGGTGATCCAAAGCATCCCCTGGTGCTGTCACCCAGCAACAAGCTCTAGGCATGTCCTTTTCCAGGAGAAGCTCACCCCCCTCCGAAGTGCCATGCAGCCAGCCATCCATCATCCCAGTTGGCTCCAGCAAGCAAGCCTAACCTGGAGCTGGATGTCATGGGCAGGCCAGCGTGGAGCCAGGCTGTCCCAGTGCTCCAGTCAGGACTTGATGTCCTACAAGCTCATTCTTTCCATAGTGGAAAAAATAACCCGGCATGTGCTTTCTCCTCCGGCACCAGCAGCACCTCCTGACTCTGCTGCTTGTTGTTGTTAGTGCAGGGATTAATCCTGCTGAGTAAGGCCTCCTTCCCCCATCAATCCAGCACCCCTTGGATCCCTTCTCCTCCTGGATTAGCAGCTCTGGCTCTCCTCCCTCCTCTCCCCAGCCCCTCAGGGAGCAATTAGCTGGCAACAGGAGAACACAAGCAGGCTTTTTTTGAGCCAGAAGGGAGGGATTTATCAGGCTGGGGGAAGAGGGAGGTGGGGAAAAAAGGGGCAGGCTAAATATAAGGAAGAAGAAGAAGAAGAAGAAGAAGTAGAGGAAGAAGAAGAATCCTCTCCTTTTCTCCTTGGATGTTGGTTTATCTGAATCCTCTCGTTTTCTCCTTGGATGTTGGTTTATGTGAGGAAGCAGCAGCTGCTCCTCAGCGAGCGAGCTGAAACAAACTCCCTAATTCTTATTTATCCCTTTTTTTTTCTGCCATCCCTCTGGCTCTAGCCGGAGTTAAGTGGCGGGAGGCACGGCTCGGTTCCGCAGCAAAACAAGGCAGCAGTGCCAGCTGGGAATGTTTGCTTTGGGAAGGGGGGAGCCGGAGGGCTGGCGTCAGGCAGGGCCCGAGCCATGCCAGCGGAATGCGAGCGCGGGGAAGCAGCAGCTCACTGCGCGCTGGCTCCGCGCCCGCGCTACCGCCACGGAGCGCCGACGGCAACGGGAGCGGCAACGGCAACGGCAGCGGAGCGGGCTCGGACCTCCTGCGCGCTGGGGGGCGCTCTGCCCAGCCTCCGCGCCTCCTCCTTCCCCCTTTTCCCTGCTTGCTTTTGGCCTTTTCTGCCCTTTTGCCTTTTCTTCCTTTTTGCCTTTTCTTCCCTTTTTTTGCCTTTTCTTTCACTTCTTTACCTTTTTCATCCTTTCTTTTCTTTGAAGGGTTTTGCTTTTTATTTCGCTATTTTTCCCTTATTTCCCCCTTTTCTTTCCTTTTTTCTCCCCCTTTTTTCCCCTTTTATCATTTTACCTTTTTTCTTTATTTTTAATTTTTTCTCCTCCTTTCTTTTCTTTCATTTTCCCTTTTTTCTTTTATTTTCCCTTATTTTCCTTTTTAATTTCCCCTTTTCCCCCCTTTTCCCCCCTTTTTCTTTTCTTTTCTTTTCTTTTCTTTTCTTTTCTTTTCTTTTCTTTTCTTTTCTTTTCTTTTCTTTTCTTTTCTTTTCTTTTCTTTTCTTTTCTTTTCCTTTTATCCCTTTTTATTTCCTTTTTCCCTTTTTATTTCCTCTTTCCCCCCTTTTTCCTCCTTTTCCCCCATTTTCTCTTTTCTCCTTTTTTCTTTTTCTGCTTTTCCCTCTTTTTTCTCTTTTTCCCTTTTCCCTCTTTTCCCCCCTTTTCTCTTTCCTCTTTTCTTTTTCCTCTTTTCCCCTTTTTTCTTTTTTCTTTTTCCCTTTTTCCACTTTTTCACTCTTTTCTCTCCTTTTTCCTTTCCTTCTCTTTTTCCCCTTATTCCCCTTTTCCTTTTTCCCCTCTTTTCCTTTTCTCCCTTTTCCCCTTTTTCTGCACTTTTCCCCATTTTTCCCTTTTCATCCCTTTTTCCCCTTTTATCCCTCTTTTCCCTTCTTTCACCTTTTTTCCCTTCTTTCACCTTTATTCCCCTTTTTTCCCCTTCTTTTCCTCCTCTCCACACAACCAGAGCCCCAGCACTCTCAGACCTCACCAATGCTATTTCTGGGAAGCACCTTCCTGCAGGAAAAATCCCGCCTGAAGTTCCTCTGGCACTTTTTGAGGCCATTTCCCTCTTGTCCCATCACTGGGAGAAGAGAGCAACCCCCAGCTCACTCCAAGCTCCTTGCAGGGAGCTGGAGAGAGGGAGAAGGTCTCCCCTGAGCCTCCTCTTCTCCAGCCTAACCAAGCCTCAGCTGCTCCTCAGCACACTTGTGCTCCAGATCCTTCTCCAGAGGGAAGCAGGAGCAATCAAGTTGCCTTCTTCATCCTCCAAGACCATCATCACTTGTAGTTATCCCTTCAACCATAGCACCTCCTTCTACCCAGGGTCACTTCACCCTTTCCCTGCTCCATGGGGGGGAAGTCATTTTGGCATCCCATGCCTCAGTTTCCCCATCTGGAAGGTGGCAGGGATGATGTTGGCTTCTTTTTAAAGCCCTTGGAGAGGAGCAGCCCTTTTAAAGGGGTAAAGCAAGCAGCAGAGCTGCACGTCTGCCAACAACCAAAAGTGATCTGAGGGCTGATGAAATCCAGGCCACCTCATCAGCCAAGCATGTTGTCCTGGCCTTCAAGACAAGGTTAGGCCTCTTGGAAAGAACCCCTTCCTTTTTGGGATAGAAAGCACTGGACACAGACCTATTCTTAGTCATCTGTGTCCGTGTCTCGCTGCAGACACGTAGAGCCATCCCAAAGGCCAAGCAAAGCATGGATGTAGCTCCAAGCCACCCAAACCAGGAGCTCCACCATGCTGCCTAGAAGTTACCAGGGAGTTTCTTCCATGGCAGCTTGAGCAGGATGGATGCAACCAACCCTCAGGAAGCACCTACATGAGGCAGGGCACAAGAGGTTTGAGCCTCCCTGACACTCAGTATCTGCTCCAGCTCTTGCCTCTGGGGCCTTTGTAGAGTCCTAGAGCTTCCTGAGTGGGAAGGAGCCACCAGGATCATTGAATCCAGCTCCTTGGAGGAACCCAAACATTCCTTAGGTGCATCAGGAGACATTTAGAGCCTGATGAGCTCCAGGAGCATCCCACAAGCAGTGACTCAGCAGGGAAGGATGCTGTGGAGCTTGGCTAGCCACACATGGCTGAGTCTTGATGGGGAGAGACCTCTGGAGATCATCTAATCCAAGCTCCCTGCAAGAGCAGGAGAAGCTAGAGCAGCTGGCACAGTGTCCAGGTGGGTCTGGAATCTCTGAAGAGATGAAGACTCAACAGAGGGAGCTGTTGGAGAGCACAGCCATGTCCAGAGGACTGGGTGGAAGAGGATGGTGATGCACGCTTTGGCCATGGAGAAGCAAGCTGGGAGGAAGTGAGACACAGGCATGGTGAGGAGTGAGAATCATTAAGATTGGAAGAGACCTCTAAGATGATCCAGTCCAATCATCCCTATCAGGCCCAGGACACTAACCCATGGCTCTAAGGAGAGCATCTATGTTTCTTCAACCCCTCCAGGGATGGAGACTCCAGCACCTCCCTGGGCAGCTAAGATTCAACAAGCCTTGCAGGGAAGAAATTCCTCTTTGTATCCAATCTAAACCTCCCCTGCTGCAACTTGAGGCCATTTCCTCTTGTCCTCTCCCTGGTAGAAGAAGACCTGACAGAAGAGGCTGGAGGCACAACCCAGAGCTGCTCCATGCAAGCAGGGCCAAATCCTGCCCTTGGCACAGCTCTGCCTGCCTCGCTGCCTTTGTGTCAGTGTCCAGCTCCGGGAAGCACCGGCTGTGTGGAGCTGGCATTCCAGCCTGGAGGCCCAGACAGGAGGCCAGAGCCAGATGCCAGCCATATTTTGTCAGCTGGGTTGTCCCCAAGAGAAGTCGACGTGCACCTGTGCCCCCTGGAGCCATCCAGGCTGGGAACAGCCGGTGACGGAGCTGTGCTTCCCGACCGCTGCCCGGCACCGGCATCAATCATCCTGCAGCCTGACAGCTCCTGCATGCTCTGCTCCTGCTGCTGTACACAGCCACACAACCATAGCAGGGGCTGCAAGGGAGCAGCTAAGTCCAACAGAACCCAGAGCAGCTTGCCTACTTGGGTTAGGAATCTCCCCAGACATGGAGACTCCAGCAGCTCCCTGGGCCAGGCCTCCAGCACTCTCCAAGGAAAGAAGTTCCTCCTCCTGTTGAGCTGCAGCTTGTGCCCATTGGCTCTAGTGCTGTCCCTGGGCACCCCAGCACAAAGCCTGGCCCCAGCCTCCTGCCCCCCACCCTGCAAGGATTGCTCAGCATGGCTCAGATCCCCCTCAGGCTGCTCTGCTCCAGCCTAAGCAGCCCCAACTCTCTCAGCCTCTCCCCAGCACAG
Organism: Bucco capensis; assembly: GCA_013396975.1. Lineage (NCBI taxonomy): Eukaryota > Metazoa > Chordata > Aves > Piciformes > Bucconidae > Bucco > Bucco capensis. The sequence continues at coordinate 119,847 of VWZO01003821.1, read as the reverse complement.
AGCTGCTCCAGTGCCCTCAGCATCTCAGTGTCCCTGCTCTGTGTCCTCTCCAGGAGTTCCCTGTCCTTCTGGAGCAGGAGTTGTGAGGCACCTAACCCTCCCCATCAAGACTCAGCCATGTGTGGCTAGCCAAGCTCCACAGCATCCTTCCCTGCTGAGTCACTGCTTGTGGGATGCTCCTGGAGCTCATCAGGCTCTAAATGTCTCCTGATGCACCTAAGGAATGTTTGGGTTCCTCCAAGGAGCTGGATTCAATGATCCTGGTGGCTCCTTCCCACTCAGGAAGCTCTAGGACTCTACAGAGGCTCCAGGGGCAAGAGCTGGAGCAGGCACTGAGTGTCAGGGAGGATTAAACCTTCTCAGCATCTGAAGGCTCAGGGAAGGAGCCAGTGGTGGAGAAAGGGGCATTCAGCTCCTTGCTCACTCCTTCTGCATCAGCTCAACCCTGGCACACCAGGAGAAATCCTCCCATGTCCAGCAGCAAACCCCCACTGGGCCTTGGCCTTCCACATGCTCACTGCTGACCCCAAATCAGCACAATCTGCCTCCTTGGCACAGCTAAGATGATGCAGGATGAACACTGGCCCTCTCAGGGACCACAGGCTGTGGGAGAAGCACAGTGTGGTGCCTTTAGGACAGAGGGAGATGATTTGCCAGGCACCACGTGCAGGGAGAGCCCAGCCAGCTGGGATACTTCTCCTCTTTCTTTCTCCTCATCAGCACAGAGATGGGTTTGGATGCCAGCTCATTGTGCTGCTTCTCTGTCTCCTTCCTTCAGGCCCCAGGCTCACCACATTTTGGGCTGCTTGCAAGCCATCTGCTTCCACTCCTGCTCCTATGAGGAGTGTCACCAAGAAGCCATGTGCCACTGGAGCTTCCTCTAACCCTTCCAGCCACCTCTCTGGGCTTGGATGCTCAGATACAGCAAGAGATATTCCTGCCCCATTCCCAAAAAGGACTTTATCACTCAAACCTCTACCCAGAGATTTTGGTGGAGAGGAACAAAACCAAACAAGAAACAAAGACACTTCCAGCTTAGCTTGGCAAAGAGTGAGCATCCTTGGAGTCAAGCTGGAGCTGGCACCAGGTTGGCTGCAGGCTTGAAAGCAGCTGAGTCCCTCAGGAGCTTCCCAGGAGCTCTGGAGCAGGGAAATGGTGATGGAGTTAGGCTGGAATGCTCAAGGGAGAGCAGCTCAGTGTCAGGCTTAGCTCTGCATCTTCTCTGCTCTACTAAGAGGTGGGGGGCAAGCCCAAGAATAAAAAAGCCCACATGCCACCTGGCCTTAGGTTCTCTCCTCACATAGCTCCACAGGTTAGCTTTGTCCCCAGCTTTGGGGACAAAGAGGAACATCATCAGCTCTTTCTGGGCTGTCACCATCTTCCAGCAGAGCCTTTGGAAGAGTTAGCAAAGGACAAGGCACCAAGAGCCTGGCAGACACTCTCCTGCTGGTGACATCTGCTAAACTCCTCACTCCCTTCCTCCACAGCCCACTCCATGGCTCCTAAAATAGCTCCTCAACCCCCAGTGGGATAGGGAATGGGAGTGTGGGTGCTTGACCTTTCCTTCAGTCACCTCCAGGATGTTCTGGAGCCACTCAACTCAAGCTTTCTCTGTTGCTTCCAAACCCTAATCCATTTCCTTCCAGACCTTCATCTGGGACATAGGAATCCAAAAGCCTCTGAGATGGTTCTGGGTCATGCCTAGAAGAACAAGGTTTTCTTTGGGATGGTGCTTTGCTACAAGATGCTTCTCCATGGAGGAAGCAGTGCTGGATACATGGAGGCATCTGGATACCTAGGAAGAGCTAGGTTGGTTGGATTCCATCTAGAGGAGCTGAGATAGCACTAGGAAAACCTTAGCCAAGAGCTTAAGGTCTAATTGAGCTCAGCACCACTGAGACCAAGAGCATCCCCAGGTTTCCATCCTGGTGATCCCTAGGTTTCCCCACAACAGCCAAGACTTTAGCATCCTCACACATTATCCTCTTTCCTCTCCACTTTGGTCACTGGAGACATCTTTCTCCAAGGTCATCTCTCCACCTCTGGGCATTTCAGGGGTGCAGGAGCATCAGCTGCTGCTGGGAGAGCTCTAAAGGATCCAGGTTGAACTCACTGGAGGGAGATGAGCTCACAGACAACAGCTGGAATTCCAAAGGATGCTCCATGCACCTGGGGAAACTGAGGCAGAGGGAAAGCTGGAGCTGCTTGGGCAAACCTTGGGTCAGCTCTTGGCTTGGAGTTGTGAGGAAGTGTTTGATAAGCCAAGAAAACACCCTTTCCTTTCCCCTTTCCTTTCCCCTTTCCTTTCCCCTTTCCTTTCCTTTCCTTTCCTTTCCTTTCCTTTCCTTTCCTTTCCTTTCCTTTCCTTTCCTTTCCTTTCCTTTCCTTTCTCCTTTCCTTTCCCATTTCCCTTTTACCTTTTTCTTTCTCCTTTCCCTTTTACCTTTTCCTTTCTCCTTTCCTTTCCCCTTTCATTTCCTTCCCTTTCCTTTCCTTTACTTTCCCCTTTCCTTTCTCCTTTCCTTTCCT
>VWZO01003821.1:51631-117146 GCA_013396975.1 Bucco capensis | reverse complement strand
CATTTCCTTTCCCCTTTCCCTTCCTTTCCTTTCCCCTTTCCCCTTCCCTTTCTCCTTTCCTTTCCTTTCGCTTTCCTCTCCTTTCCTTTCCTTTTTCCTTTCACCTTTCCTTTCCTTTCTCCTCTCCTTTTCCCTCTCCTCTCCAGCCCAGGACAAACTTCTCACCTGCCAAGCATTTTGGGGTTGTTTCCTGTTTTTCCCTTCTTTCTCCCTCCTGCACAACAAAGGATGTTCTCCCTTTCTCCTTCCTTCCATCTCCCACTCCTGCAGGCTCCCAAGGCAGAGAGAGCTGGGCTCGGGAGCTCAGGGAAGGTGTCCCACACCTAGAGGCTCCAAGAAGGCTGCTGGATAACTCCAGGACACCCTGATCCCCTCAGGCTTCTCCTTCTGCTCTCCAACAGCATTGGAGAAGAATTCCTCCTGCCCAGGGAGGCTGCTGGGAAATGGAGATGGGAGCAGGGCAGAGCTTTGGGTATTCCCAAGGTTTGGATGCAAGCCCCAAGCTGCATCACCTTTCAGAAAGGCTCAGGATGCTTCCCTGGGGAAGTTGTCCCATCCTTCAAGAGAAGCTTGGGAGCTTGTCTTCTGCCTGTCCTGAGCACTGATCCTAGGATTCTGTGATCCTAGGATTCCATGATTTTGTGATTCTATGATGCTGGGATTCTAGGATTCTCTTCTTTTGGGATTCTATTTGTGTATAATGCTATATTCCTGTGATTCCATGACTTTATGATTCCATGAAGCTGAGATTCTCTAATTCCATGATTTTGTGAGTCTATGATTCTGGGATTCTAAGATGCTGGGATTCTATCATTCTATGATTCTGGGATTCTAGGATTCCATGAATTTGTGATTCTATCATTCTAGGATTCTGGGATTCTAGGATTCCATGAATTTGTGATTCTATTATTCTATGATTCTGGGATTCTAGGATTCCACGATTTTCTGATTCTGGGATGTTATGATTCTGTTCTTTGGGGATTCTAGGATTCTGGGATTCCATGATTTTATTACTCTAAGACTCCATAATTTTATTACTCTCTGATCCTGTGATTTTCTGATTCTGTGCTTCCATGCTTTTGGCACTTTGTGATCCTGGGATTCTGTCATTCCCTGTGACCTCTGAGCTCCTCCAGCCCAATATTCCATCCTCACCATGGCTCCAAGCACCACAGCTCCATGCTTTTGAGCTCTTCCAGGGATGGCGACTCCATCATCTCCCTGGGCAGCCTGACAACCCTCTGGGAGAGGAAATCCTAAATATCTCTGGAGGGGTGGGCTGGAGCTTCCCTGCCTCCTCTGCTTCTCCTTCCCAGCGGGATGCTCTCAGCTTTCCAGGTGCCACTGAGGGATCCCACAGTCACTAAGAGACCTCTAAGATCATCAAGGCCAAAGCATACCTAGGAAGGCAAAGGGGATCTTGATGATGAAAAGGAAGGGAAAAGCCCATGGAAACCTAAAGGAAATCAGTTTTTTCCCTGGAGAGGCAAAATATCCTCGGTGGAGGAGTAGGGGGTGAGGGGCAGAAGGGCTCTTGTTGGGATAGAGAGATGAAAGAAGACGGGGGAAAAAAAAAGCAGTGGGAGGAGAAGGGAAAAAGAAGAAGAGAGGAAGGGAGGAGGAGGAGGAGGGGGGGGTTGGAATGAACAAAGGAGATTGGCAGCACAGCTGTTTTGGGAAAGGGGGGGAAAAAAAGCCGAGAGCAAAAAAAAAAGCCTCCAGCGCCAGCCTTCCTGTTTCTTTAAAGCCGCGGGAGAGAGAGGAGAGAGAGAGGAGAGAGAGGTGGAGGAGGGGGGAGGTCAGAGCACGGATAGACAGACAGACAGACAGACAGAGGGAGGGAGACTCAGAGAAAGAACCATCCCGCCGGGGCTCTGGCTCTGGGGCTGGCAGCGGGCCGGGAGCAACGGGAGCAGGAGGAGGAGGAAGCTGGGGAGCCGTTGGAGAGCCGCGGAGGTGTGGGAGCGCAGCCGCGTAGCTCCCCGCGCCATGCGCAGCATTCCGTTAAGCGCCGGCGAACCTTGGCCGCGTTTGTGCGCTGCTGCCGAGCTCGGAAGCTTCCGCAGGCTGCGGCGAAAACAGAGCTGCAAAAGTTTGCGCGTGGAGCTCAAAGTGCTGAGCGGTAAGAGGACAGCAGGGCTGCGAGCTCCGCGAGCTCCAGCAGCCACAGCTTGGGAGCCTGACGGGGCCAGCAGCACCTTTTCTCCTAGGAGCACCAAGTCCAGAGGAGAGAGAGGTGGAGGAGGTTTCTCCACTGCAGCTAGCAGCGCTTTCTCCACCGGGGCCACCAACACTTTTCCTGCTGCCGCGAGTCCTTTCTCTAGCGGAGCTACCAGCACCTTCCCTACCGGTACCAGCAGCACCTTCCCTAGCGGAGCTACCAACCCCATCCATCCCGGAGCTACCAACTCTATCCATCCCGGAGCTACCAACCCCGTCCATCCCGGAGCTACCAACCCCATCCATCCCGGAGCTACCAACTCTATCCATCCCGCAGCTACCAACTCTATCCATCCCGCAGCTACCAACTCCATCCATCCCGCAGCTCCCAACTCTATCCATCCCGCAGCTACCAACTCTATCCATCCCGCAGCTACCAACTCCATCCCCACCGGTGCCAGCAGCACGTTCCCCAGCAGAGCCAGCATCCCCACCGCTGTCACCAACCCCACGGCTGCCACCAGCTCGTTCCCTAGCGGGGCAGCACTGCCTCCTGCCGCTGCTCCTCCTGCCTCCTCGTCCCCTCGGCCCCGGCCGGGTGAAGGTTCCTGCGCTGCTTCTCCGGAGATCAAAGCTCTGCAGCAGACCCGACGGCTCTTAGCCAATGCTCGCGAACGGACCCGGGTGCATACCATCAGCGCAGCTTTCGAGGCCCTCAGGAAGCAGGTGAGCTTCTGCTAGGAGCAGGGAAGAGCTGCTCCTGGTCCCCAGTGAGGTGGGTAACTAGGGATAGGTTTGCCTAACCCAAGCAGCTATCCTCTAGGGAGAGCCCAAAAAAAGGGTGATGATGGCTCTAGGGAGGTTGAGGTGGGTGCTGGAGAGAAGGGGAGGTCAAGGCAAAATGCTTGTGTGGGGAAGCTCAGGGCTTTGGGTTTGGTGCTGGAGTCAGCATCCTTGGAAGAGGTCGGAAAAGGTGGAGATGTGGTGCTCAGAGATGTGGGAGTGTTTGGGTAACAGTTGGACTTGCTGATCTCAGAGGTCTTTTCCAAGAAGTTGCTCCCCACGAGGCTGGTGGAACACTGGCCCAGGTTGCCCAGGGAGGTGGTTGAGTTCCCATCCCTGCAGGCATTCCAGGTGAGGCTTGCCAGGGCTCTGGGCAAGCTGCTCTAGTTGGGGATGGCTTCTGCTTGACATCAAGGTGAAGATGAGTCCCCAGTGTGTCCTGGCAGCCAAGAGAACAACTGTGTCCTGGGATGCATCCAGCAGTTAGCTGGCCAAGGGCAGGGATTGTCCTGCTCTGCTCTGGGATGCTGTGGCCTCACCTCCAGCACTGGGAGCACTTTGAGTGCCACAAGATCCAAAGGATCTAAAGCTGCTGGAGAGTGTCCAGAGGAGGCCAGGAAGATGGGGAAGGGTCTAGAGGGGAAGCTGTGTGAGGAGAGGCTGAAGGCACTTGGTTTGTTGAGCCTGGGCAAGAGGAGCCTGAGGGGAGACCTCCTGGTGCTCTGCAGCTTGCTGAGCAGAGGAAGCAGAGGGGCAGGAGCTGAGCTCTTCTCTCTGGTGATCCCAAAGGAATGGCATGGAGCTGTGCCAGGGGAGGGTGAGCTTGGGTCTCAGGAGCAGGTTCTTCCCCCAGAGGCTGCTGCAGCACTGGCCCAGGACTCATGGCACAAGGCTGCCAGAACTCCAGCAGCTGTCATCCCTATGCCATCCCACCTGGCCTTGGCTTTCCTGCTTTCCCAGCACAAGCTGATGGGATTCTGCCAGGAGCCTAGGCAAGGAGCTGAGCTGCAGAGGAGTCTGATGCTGAGAGGTGATGAGCATCACCTCACCCACGATGACTTATCCAAGTGTCTTTCCTCTAGGGCTCAATCCTGTCTCCTGCTTGTTCCCATCTCCCATGGGACACCTTCCTAATGACCACTATATGTTAGGGAGCAGCATCCCAAGGGTTCATCCTTCCCTATCACCTTCTCCTGCAAACACAGCCCAGCAGGCTGAGGTTAGGAAGCATCTAAAGGGAGAGCAGTGTTGATCCCCACGTGCTGGCTGGGATGGCCCAGGATGTGCAGGATGCTATCCCTCTGGTGCTGAGTGGCCTCCTCCTTTAGATGCAGGCTCCAGACTGCATGGATCTTCCTTCTCTAAGCCTCTTCCCTGCCTCAGGCACTTGGAAGTGTCAGCCTAATCCTGGCTGGACAAACATCTCCACCACCAAAACCACTAAGGCAAGCAGCAGTGATTTCCCACAGCACTTGGCAACCTTCTCCTTCCTCCTCCTCCTCCTCCTCCCAAGGCTGAGCCTTCCAGCAGCAAATTAAAGCCATGCTCTTTGGGGAAATGGGCAAAGCCTCAGCTTCCTGGCTTCCATAAATCATGGAAGAGAGCCTGCAGGACAAGGTGCTTGTCCTCTTTCCTCCTGCAAGCTCCTCATGGCAGAGCTGCAAGTGGAGAGGAAGGAGTCATCCTCCTGCAAGGCAGAGAGCTTCTGTGGGCTGGCTCTTGTCATCCTTGGATGACATTTGGGAGTCATTCCTGGCTAGGCTTGGTGCCCTCCATGACATCAGGTGACAGGCAGCTTGCTTGCACACTTGGCACTCCAATCCTTGTCCCTGGCTCTGCAGGAGAAGTTTGGCTCAGGAGAGAGGAAGGAGGAGCCCAGAGGTGTTTGTAGAGGGAGCTCCTGCCTAGGTTAAGATGGAGATGACCTTGGGTCTGTGCTCCAGCTCTGACCTGGAGCAGCTAGGAGTACAAGAGGAATAGGAGTGGAATAGCAACAGGAGTGGAAGAGGAATAGGAGTGGAAGAGGAAGAGGAGTGGAATATGAACAGGAGTGGAATAGCAGTAAAATAGGAATAGGAGTGGAAGGGGAATAGGAGAGGAATAGGAGTGGAATAGAAATAGGAGTGGAGTGGAATAGGAGTAGAAGAGGAATGGGAGTAGAGTGGAATAGGAGTGGAAGGGGAATAGGAGTAGAGTGGGAATAGGAGTAGAGTGGAATAGAAGTAGAATGGGAATAGGAGTGGAAGAGGAATAGAAGAGGAATAGGAGTGGAATAGAAATAGGAGTGGAGTGGAATAGGAGTGGAAGGGGAATAGGAGTAGAGTGGGAATAGGAGTAGAGTGGAATAGAAGTAGAATGGGAATAGGAGTGGAATAGAAATAGGAGTGGAGTGGAATAGGAGTAGCATAAGAACAGGAACAGAAGAGGAATAGGAGTAGAATGGGAATAGGAGTAGAAGAGGAATAGGAGTAGAAGAGGAATAGGAGTAGAAGAGGAATAGGAGTAGAGTGGAATAGGAATAGGAGCTTGGCTTGTTGGACCTTGCTTGCCCAGTGAGGTTTTCCAGCTCCTCCTCAGCTGCACCAGGAACACATATCTCCATAGGCACTGAGCATTCCCTTCAAATAGGTTGGCTTTCTCCTCCATCTTTCCACTCCCTTCCAGGCTGGGAAGATGCAGGCTTCCTTCCATGCTCCTAGAGATGCTTTAGGAGTTGATAAGGCTTTGAGGTTAGGTGCTGGAGTTGTTCTTCCCTCACCTCCTCCAACTAGCATCCTTGTCCTTTTCCTGCTGCTGGAGCTTGTGGTTCAAGCCTTGCAGGAAGGATCCGGATGGCTCCCATCAGGAGCATGGTTTTCCAGGCTGGAGCAGAGGCTGGCCTGGGGCAGCAGGAAGCAGCAGTGCTTTTTTGGAAGCTCTCCCTGGGGTGAACTCACCCAGCACCACTCCTAGGATCTGTCTGGAGGAAGAAAATCCAAGGAGTGAACTCATCCTTGTGCAATGTGAGCCATGGAGGAGCCAGGAGCTGGGAAGGGACCAGGAGCTGGGAGGGGATGAGGAGCTGGAGGGGGATGAGGAGCAAAGAGGGGACCCAGGAGCTGGGAAGGGATGAGGAGCTGGGAGGGGATGAGGAGCTGGGAAGGGATGAGGAGCTGGAGGGGGATGAGGAGCTGGAAAGGGATGAGGAGCTGGAAAGGGATGAGGAGCTGGGAGGGGATGAGGAGCAAGGAGGGGACCCAGGAGCTGGGAAGGGATGAGGAGCTGAGGAGCTGGAAAGGGATGAGGAGCTGGGAAGGGGACCAGGAGCTGGGAAGGGATGAAGAGCTGGGAGGGGATGAGGAGCTGGGAAGGGACCAGGAGCTGAAAAGGGATTAGGACCAAGGAGGGACCCAGGAGCTGGGAAGGGACCAGGAGCTGGGAAGGGACCAGGAGCTGGGAAGGGATGAGGAGCAAGGAAGGACCCAGGAGCTGGGAAAGGATGAGGAGCAAGGAGGGACCCAGGAGCTGGGAGGAGCTGGGAAGGGATGAGGAGCTGGGAAGGGATGAGGAGCAAGGAGGGACCCAGGAGATGGAAAGGGACCAGGAGCTGGAAAGGGATGAGGAGCTGGAAAGGCACCAGGAGCTGGGAGGGGACCAGGAGCAAGGAGGGGATGAGGAGCTGGGAAGGGGTGAGGAGCTGGGAAGGGATGAGGAGCAAGGAGGGGCCCAGGAGCTGGGAGGAGCTGGGAAGGGATGAGGAGCTGGGAAGGGATGAGGAGCAAAGCTGCTCTGGTTCGTGCTGCTGCTGGAGCTGAGGGGGATGGCAGCATCCTAGCAGCATCCTAGCATTCCTTTGGAGCAGGGTGACATTCCAGTGCTGGACTCACCATCCCTACAGGAGTCCAAAGCCATGGAGCTGTGGCACTTGGGGCCATGGTTTATGGATGATAGGACTTGTTGATCTTGGAGGTCTTTTCCCTATCTCCATGCTTGTGTGATGCTATCAAATCCAAGGACACTTCCTCCCCTCCCTGCTTGGGGAAAGCTCTGGCTCTGCTCCTAAGTGGCCTCATTCCTAGCTCCATTTCCCATGCTGAATCCAAAAGGAAACATGCCAAAGGGCAGGAGCTGAGCCAGGAGAGGGAGGCTTCCTCACCCAGTTCCCATAGCAAACACCTCTTATCTCCTCCCTGTGCTGCCAGCCTGCTCCTAGGGGAACCTCCTCCCATGAGCATTCCAAAGCCTAACCACTCTTGGAAGAGAAGAAATCATTCCTAAGATCCAACCTGACCCTCTCCTGGTGCAACTTGAGGCCATTTCCACTTGTACCACACAAGCCAAAGAGAGTCAACAGCATTCCAATCCATGGAGAAGGGTGATCCAGATGCTAGTTGGTTTGGATTTCCCATCAATATTCCAGCAGAAGTCATCCCTAGGAGCATGTGAGGAAGCTGAGCAGCTTGGGTAGGATGAGGGATGAGCTTGGCCTTGGATCTCTGTGGAGAAAAGAGGAGCTGAGGATTGAGTGGTTCAAGGATCTCCAAGCCTAAGGAGAGCTGGAGGGATCAGGAGGATAGGAACATGGAGCTGTCTCAGGCATTAGTGATGGAGTCCTCATCCCTAGAGGAATTCCAAAAGCATGGAGCTGTGCTGCTTGGAGCTATGGTTGAGTGGGGAATGTTGGCTGGATGTTGGATTAGAGGAGCCTTTCCCAACCATGATGATTCCAAGCTCTCTCCTTCAGCTGGCCTTCTCCAAGCTGGATATGGCTCAGAGAGCAAGGAAAGCTTGAGCAGCAGGAAGCACTTGAGTTGTTTAGACACGTGCTGCTCAGCTGGAATTCCTGGAATGCTTCAGATGACACCAAACAGCTTCTCCAAGGATGAGGAGAAAGAAACAGCCAGGGCCTTGAACCAGCCTCTGGTTGGCTCTGTGCTCCAGCTCTGACTTGGAGCAGCTAGGAGTACAAGAGGAGTAGGAATAGGAGTGGAAGAGGAGTAGGAGTGGAAGAGGAATAGGAGTGGAAGAGGAATAGGAGTAGAAGAGGAATAGGAGTAGAAGAGGAATAGGAGTAGAGTGGAATAGGAATAGAAGAGGAATAGGAGTAGAGTGGAATAGGAATAGAAGAGGAATAGGAGTGGAATAGGAATAGGAGTGGAAGAGGAATAGGAGTAGGAGTAGAATAACAACAGGAGTAGAGTAGAATAGGAATAGGAGTAGAATGGATTGGAAGTAGAGTGGATTAGGAGTAGAANTTTGGGTGAGGATGGCAGAGGCTGCCCAGAGAGCTTGGGGAGTCTCCTGGTGTGCAGAGATTCCAAAGGAGATGCTGGGCAAGCTGCTGGAGCATCAAGGCCAAATCCAAGAATCTTCCTGCTGCTTCCATCCCCATGGAGATCAGCAGGGAAGTTCTTCTCTACAACCTTTTTCTCCCTAGACTTGTGATTTATGTTGCAAACAGCTCCAAACCCAAGCAGCAGGGAGCTCTTTTGTTTCGCTGGCCTCCTACTTCACAAATTGATGCATTTTGTCTCTCTCTTCTTGTCCTTTTCCAGGTGCCCTGCTATTCCTATGGGCAGAAGTTATCCAAACTTGCCATCCTGAGGATAGCCTGTAACTATATCCTGTCCCTGGCCAGGCTAGCAGACCTGGATTACAGTGCTGACCACAGTAACCTGAGCTTCTCCGAGTGCGTGGAGCAGTGCACTAGGACCTTGCAGGCAGAGGGAAGGGCTAAAAAAAGGAAGGTATGTGACCTCCTCCCCCCCCAAAATGGGTACAAAAAGGGGGGGGAAAGGGGACTAAAAAAGGGGGAAATCCACCTCGCTTTCCTTGTTCTCTCAGCCTCTTGAAATTTGGCTGATCTGGATTTATTCCATCCCTTGCTTCTCCCCTCTGCTGGCTTTTTTTCCTCCTCTGGTCTGGTGGCAACCACATTCCTCTCTAATCAAAAGCTTTTCTGACCTCTTCTTTTCCTTGGTTATCCATCCTATATGTGCTTGAAGAGGAGATTTTGATGATCTTAGAGGTCTCTTCCTTTCCTTGGTTATCCATCCTGTATGTGCTTGAAGAGGAGATGTTGGCCTTGATGATCTTAGATGTCTCTTCCTCTCCTTGGTTGCCCATCCTATATGTGCTTGAAGAGGAGATGTTGGCCTTGATGATCTTAGATGTCTCTTCCTCTCCTTGGTTGCCCATCCTATATGTGCTTGAAGAGGAGATGTTGGCCTTGATGATCTTAGATGTCTCTTCCTCTCCTTGGTTGCCCATCCTATATGTGCTTGAAGAGGAGATGTTGGCCTTGATGATCTTAGATGTCTCTTCCTCTCCTTGGTTGCCCATCCTATATGTGCTTGAAGAGGAGATGTTGGCCTTGATGGTCTTAGATATCTCTTCCAACTTCTCCTCTGTTCCTGGGCTCTTCCNCTCAGCCTCTTGAAATTTGGCTGATCTGGATTTATTCCATCCCTTGCTTCTCCCCTCTGCTGGCTTTTTTTCTTCCTCTGGTCTGGTGGCAACCACATTCCTCTCTAATCAAAAGCTTTTCTGACCTCTTCTTTTCCTTGGTTATCCATCCTATATGTGCTTGAAGAGGAGATTTTGATGATCTTAGAGGTCTCTTCCTTTCCTTGGTTATCCATCCTGTATGTGCTTGAAGAGGAGATGTTGGCCTTGATGATCTTAGATGTCTCTTCCTCTCCTTGGTTGCCCATCCTATATGTGCTTGAAGAGGAGATGTTGCCCTTGATGGTCTTAGATGTCTCTTCCAACTCTTCCTCTGTTCCTGGGCTCTTCCTTTTCCTTGGTTATCCATCCTGTATGTGCTTGAAGAGGAGATTTTGATGGTCTTAGATATCTCTTCCAACTCCTCTGTACCTGGGCTCTTCCCTAGTTGTCCATCCTGTGTGTGCTTGAAGAGGAGATGTTGGCCTTGATGGTCTTAGATATCTCTTCCAACTTCTCCTCTGTTCCTGGGCTCTTCCTTTCCTTGGTTATCCATCCTATATGTGCTTGAAGAGGAGATATTGATGATCTTCAGTGGTCTCTTTCCAACCTTAATGACTCTGTGACTGATCCCATCAAGAGTTGTTGCTTCTTGAAGCAGCCCAGGGTTGATTGTGCTGCTGTGGAGCTCATCAAATCCTCTCTCTTGCTTTCCTCATTCCTTTTGTCCTGTGTTTTCTTTCATTGTAACACTAAAACTCCCTTGGGAAGAGGAAAAACAAGCGCAGAAGGAGCTGCTGGAGAGGTTGTGTGCATCAAGGCCTTAGTAAGATGCAAGGCCCTGGAAGAGCTGTGGTCAGCTGGAGGAAAAAGAGGTGACATCTAATTACTCCTCAGCATTCCTCCAGCTTCCTTAGGGCTGCAGCAATTAGGGGAAATCATCGTCAAAGCTTCAGAGGAGGAAGCCTGCCTCCTCCTGCCAGCTTCCAGAGTGCCAGGGGTGGGGAATTAAGGGAATGATTGATGGCTTTGTTAGGGCTTGGAGGACAAAAAGACTTGGGTAAACTCGATGTGAACTTCCCCCCCTCCCTCTTCTCCTCCTCTGATAATAAATCAGCAAGGGTTTAATGGATGAAGGAGCAGCCAAGCTCCTTCTCCCCTCCCCAGGCTCAGGCAGGTTTCCTTGGGTTTTTCCTCTTCATTCAGCCCCACCAAAGTCATCCTGCAGCCATTGGGTTTATAAATAAACACAATAGCACATTCCCTGTCGTTTCCTCTCCCTCTCCAGGGCTCTATTCCTGCCCTAGCAGCAGTGCTCAGCCATGCCTGGAGAGGGAAGCAGGGATGCTCCTGGCTTCTGCTTGCTGCTGAAGGCTTCCTGGTGGGCTTGAGCATCCTTCTTGAGCCTTCAGCAGGTTGCTCATTGGGATTTGGGTCTTTCCCCATGGGAAGAAGAGGATGAGCATCCTCTCTGGGATTCAGCAGGTTGCTAGTTGGGTCTTGGATTCCTTTTCTATGTCAAGATGGGAGAGAGGAAGAGGATGAACACATGGAGCTGCTGCTGAAGCTAAGCCCAGTAAAGCTAGGATAGGACTGAGGATGCCAAGCTTGTCTTGGGAGGACTCACCTGGGGATCTCCCTTTCTCCTTGAGCCAAGCAAATCACTGGCATGATGGACTACAGGGAGCAGAATCCAAGCACTAACCCCTAGCCTCTCCAATACCCTTAGCACCCAGCTACTAACCCTCTGCAATGGCCACTAGCCAAGCACTAACATCTGCCACTCAGCCATTGGCACCTACCCTAGCCAATGTCCCCAGCACCCAAAACCATTGTCACCTATGTTATCCAATGTCCCCAGCACCCAAAACCATTGTCACCTACCCTATCCAATGCCCCCATCACCCAAAACCATTGTCACTTACCCTATCCAATGCCCCCAGCACCCAAAACCATTGTCACTTACCCTCTACAGTGTCCCCATCACCCCAACCACCTACCTTATCCAATGTCCCCATCACCCAAAACCGTTATCACCTCCCCTATCCAATGCCCCCACTACCCAAAACCGTTATCACCAACCCTATCCAACGCCCAGCACCACTAACCCCCAGCTACCCTCTCCAAACCCCCCATTCCAAACCTCTTCCCTCCCTCCCTCTCCGCGGCAGCAGCAGCAGCATCGCGGCGGGAAAAGAGAAGCGAAGCGAAGGGAAGGGAAGCGCGGGCAGGCTGGAGGGGGGGGGGAGGAGGGTTGGCTGTTTTTCCTGCTCCATCCCCCCCCCGTGGCGGCTCTTCTGGCAGCCGCAGACTCCAGATGTTGGGAGCAGCGAGCTGGGAAGTCGTGCTGGCGCCACTCGGGGCAGAGGGCAAGGGAAAGGCACGCGAGCTGGAAGCGGCAGCGCTCCCTCCCGCCGAGCACTTGGCGCATTCCCCAGATCCCGCTACTCGCTGCCACATTCCCCAGCTCCTTCGCTCTTGCTCTCTCCTGGCCATCTGTTCCAAAAAAAAAAACCCCAAACCAACACCCTCCTCATCACTCAGGCTCCAAACCCTGCGAGCAGCTGTTAGGCAGGGAAAAAAAATAGCGTACAAAAACATACATTGAAAAGAGGGGGAAAAAAACCCAAGCCACTCTCCCCTCCCCTCTCCCCAAGCATGCAAAAGGTCTCTTTGTAAAAAGAGAGAGGAAACTGCCTTATGAAGAACAGGCCAGCAGTTGGAGAGCCATAAAAAGCTTGCAGCTGGAATTTCAGTGGCTGCCTTTGGATGCACACACACACACACAGAGAGGCAGCTGGAATTCAGCAGGAGAAATGCTCTCTGTGGGCAGATAGAGATGGTTTAGCTGCTCTCCCCCCCCCCCCCCCCCAAAAAAAATTGAAATGATAAGGGAAGAGTGCTTGTTGCACTGAATTATGTGGGGCAGGGAAGTGTTGGGGAGGTTTTGCATTGCTTTGGTTGAGTTTGCTTTGCTTTGGGTTGGGTTTAGTTGGGTTTAATTTGCTTTGGTTGAGTTTGGTTGGGTTTGCTTTGGTTTGGTTTACTTTGGTTTGGTTTAGTTTACTTTGGTTTGGTTTAGTTTGCTTTGGTTTACTTTGGTTTGCTTTACTTTGCTTTGGTTTGGTTTAATTTGCTTTGGTTTGGTTTGGTTTAATTTGCTTTGGTTTAGTTTGGTTTAATTTGCTTTGCTTTGCTTTAGTTTAGTTTGGTTTAGTTTGCTTTGCTTTGCTTTGGTTTAGTTTGGTTTAGTTTGCTTTGCTTTGGTTTAGTTTGGTTTAGTTTGCTTTGCTTTGGTTTAGTTTGGTTTAGTTTGCTTTGCTTTGGTTTGGTTTAGTTTGGTTTAGTTTGCTTTGGTTTGGTTTAGTTTGGTTTAGTTTGCTTTGCTTTGCTTTAGTTTGGTTTAGTTTGCTTTGCTTTGGTTTAGTTTGGTTTAGTTTGCTTTGCTTTGGTTTAGTTTGGTTTAGTTTGCTTTGCTTTGGTTCTGCTTGGCTTTGCTTTGCCCAGCTTGCTGCTGGAGTCTCCATCCCTGCAGTGTTCCCAGAACCATGCAGCTGCTCTCCTTAGGCCATGGCTTAGCATCCTGGGGCTGATAGGGATGCTTGGACTCGATAAGCTTAGAGGTCTCTTCCAACCTTAGTGCTGCTGTGATCCTGTGATCTCCCTCCCCTTGTCCAAGTATCTGGGAAGGAGTTTCCACCTCCTGTGCCTTTGCAGCTTGACTTAGTAGAGCTTCGTATCCCTGCTGGGAAGACTTGCAAGGAGTGGGCAGCCAGCCAGTCTGCTTCCCTGCAGGCTCAGGGGAGGAGCTGGAGCTCAGGAGAGAGCAGAGACTTGCAGAGGACAGCAGGACAAGAGCAGCTCCAGGGCTGGATCCAGCTGGCCAGGAGTTCTCCCTGCCCCAGTGCTGAGGAACAGAGCCTAGGGATGCTCAGTGAGCATGGCAATGGTGCCTGGACGTGATGCTCTTGGCCAAGCACAATGCTTCTGGGAGAGAGCCTTAGGAAAAACAAGGCACAACCAAGCTTGGAAGAGACCTCCAAGATCCTCAAGTCCATGCCTGGCCCCAAGCACCACATGTGCATGGGTTTGGAGCCTTCCAGGGCTGGTGAGTCCATCCCCTAAGAGATGGCAGAGCAAGGTCCCAGCAGAGGTTGTGCTCCCTTGGGAGCAAGAGCAGAGCCAAAGGCATCCCACAGCTAACTGCAATGAGAGGAAAAGGGAGGCAAAGAGACAGGAGCAGCAGCCCTGGCCCCAAAGCTGCCTCTGCTCCAGAAGGGCTTGGATCTCTGGAGCTGGGAATGCTGTGGGATGCTGCAGAGTGCCCAAGCTCATTGGGTCCCCAATCAAAGTGCACAGGCACAGGAGCTGGGATGCTGTTAGTGCAAAGCAGAGGCTGCTCCATCCATCTGCCTGCACTGGCCAAGGGGGGGGACACAGAGCACCACATTCCCACCTCAGGGAAGCCAGGAGCATGCTGCCAGGGAGGAGAGAGAAAGGAGGGAGAGAGAAAGGAGGGAGAAGGAGAAAGGAGAAAGAGAAAGGAGGGAGAAGGAGAAAGAGAAAGGAGGGAGAAGGAGAAAGAGAAAGGAGGGAGAAGGAGAAAGAGAAAGGAGGGAGAAGGAGAAAGAGAAAGGAGGGAGAAGGAGAAAGAGAAAGGAGGAGGAAGAGAAAGAGAAAGGAGGAGAAGGAGAAAGAGAAAGAGAAGGGAGGAGAAGGAATGAGAAGGAGAAAGGAAAGGGATTAATACAATCCCTCTTTCATTCCTATGTCCTCCCTTTGTGTTCCAATCTCCAGCCATGGCACAGGAGAGGCAGTCCAGAACCCAAATGGATTGCTGAAGGGAAAACTGCTTTCCAGGCCTAGCTTTGAAGGAGTTTAACCTTTTCCAGGCTGTCAGATCCGTGCAGGGAACTGCTGCCCATGTCCAGAGGACTTCCAGAGGCCATCCTGCACCTCAAAGGGGCTCTTAAATCCACTGGCAGAAAAGCAAGGAATGGTGGCTGGAGCTGGGAAAGGGGGAAGTGCATTCCAAGTTGCTAATGCCTCCGTTCTGGAAGGGAGGATTTAGGAGGCACCAGGCCCAGCACAGGCTCACTGTTGGGATGTTCTGATGGTTCACCTTTCTCTTTTCCAGGAATAAGCACCAGGAAAGGGATTAACTCAGCAGAGCTTCCAGCCCCAGCTCCATCTGCTCTGGGGGAAGGTTGCATGATCCAGGGGAAGATTGGATGGATTCTTGGCAGAAACCCTTCATGGAGATGATGCTTAGCTAAGGAACTTCCTTAAGGCCTGGAAGAGAAAGGAAAAGGAAGGAAGGAACAAGAGAGGACAAGGATGCTGCTGCTTGTCCTCCAGCCAGCCACCTTCTCGGATGTGCAATTGCTCCAGCACTTTGCCCTTTGCATCCCTGAGGAATCTCCTCCTCCTGCTCTCAGCTCCTGGCTGAGTGGTTTTGTGCCAAAGATCTGGTGGAGCTTCTACTCTGTGTCCTTCTCTCTTTGGTTTTTGCCTTCCCATGAAATCTTGGAGCCAAAGAAAAGCCCAAGAGGCGCTCAGCAGAGACACCATGAGCATCACTGCTTCTTTCTCCTGCATCCCTGGAGACAACATGGAATGTGTGGGACAGCAGCAGATCCTCCTCAAGCTTGGGGTTTGCTCTTTCCTTGGAGCTCATTCTGCCTTTTTTTGGGATGATGGGTGACCTTCCTGTGACAAACTCCTTGGGACATCTGCTGGGGATGGATGGGGCTGGTGGGACACAGCTCTGGCCTCCTCCAGCATCAAACCCACCCCAGGAGTATCCAAAGCAGCTGGATGAAGAGAGGAAAGGATATTCTGGAAGCTAGATTCCTATCCTGGCTCCATTAAAGGAAATCCTGGTCCTTGGTGGATGATTTACTCCAGGCTTGGGGAGAGGACGAGCGTCTGCTTCCCTGCCAAGGATCCAAACCTTGGAGCAAGTCAGCAGCTGATTTTTGGAGCTCTTCTGGGCTGCCAGGCTCCAGCTGCTCCTCCCCTAGCCCAGGCAAGGATGCTCCAGATGGCTTCTGCTGGCTGTATCCATGCCTTCCCTCCTCCCAGGAGCTGCTGAGCCCACCTTGGTCCTTCTTAGCAGCCCAATAAAGGATATTTTTCAACTGTCAAGCTGTAGTCCTTCATTAAAGCAAAGTTTGGAAGCCTCTTCCCTTGGGCCATGGATCTGTAGCTTAGCACAGCTTGAGGAGCTGAGCTCCTGGAGCGTGGGCAACATTCCAACATCTCCATGTCCTTCTAGGAGGGAAGAGTCCAGGATTGGAGCTGTGGCCAAAAGCTAGCAGCCTGAAACAAGATGCTCAGCTTCTTGTGATGGCTTTATCCATGGAGGATTGCTTGTGGTCCTGAAGCTCAGGAAAAGCTCTCTTTTGGCAGCTCACAGCATCTTCTTCCAGCACACTTCCATCCAGGAGCTGAAGTGTAAGTCAGCTTAGCAAGGGAGGGAAGGAGCAAGGCCTGTGCTCTGCTAGAGCCAGGGCACTTCCAGCACATCCTCAGCCCTAGGCTCACAGCATGGCAAGAGAGCTCCAGAGCTCAGCGAATCACTAGCACCTGGGAGANGGCCAAGAGCATCACGTCCAGGCACCATTGCCATGCTCACTGAGCATCCCTAGGCTCTGTTCCTCAGCACTGGGGCAGGGAGAACTCCTGGCCAGCTGGATCCAGCCCTGGAGCTGCTCTTGTCCTGCTGTCTGGAGGAAGCCAATCCAAGGAGTAAACTCATCTTTGTGCAATGTAAAGCCATGGAGGAGCCAGGAGCTGGGAAGGTCTCTCCTGAGCCTCCTCTTCTCCAGCCTAACCCTCAGCTACTCCTCATCCAGCTTCCTTGCCCTTCTCTGCACACATTCCAGCACCTCCATGTCCTTCTGGGAGGGAGTGAGGAGCCCAAAGCTGAGCCCAGGCTTGGAGCTGTGGCCTCCCCAGTGCCCAGGCCAGGAGGACAATCCCTGCCCTAGTTGTTTGGGATCCAAAGCAAACATCTTATCCATCATGGAGACATCACTTTCCCATTCCTGCTGACCTACCTCAAGTTAAAGTGTTCCCAAAGTTTGTCTGGAGCTGCAAGCACTAGCAGCAAGCACAAGCTCCCAAATCCTCCTGCTGTGTCCTTCAGCTCTGTGCTGAAAAGCCATGCCCAAGCCACAATGGAGCTGGGATGAAGGCCAGCTGCAGGACCAAAGGCAATTCCTGCTGCTGCTGACAGTTTGCCTGGAGGGATTAGGGGAGGGAAGGAAAAGAAGTTTGCTCAGGGAACATCTGCTTTGGGTTTGGAAGTGAACACAAACAGTAGTGGTCAGAAGTCAACACCCTGGGATGGCTCAGTGCTGGCCAACGTGGCCTTGGTGGTCTCCAGGCCAGCTCCTTGCCACATCCTCACACACAACAGCTGCTCCTGCCACTGGCATTGGCTTGACAGGATCCAGCAGGAAGCCACAGGGTTGTCCTGCATCCTAGTGGAAAGCAAGGAGGGTGATGGGAAGCTGGAGGGCTGTCCTGCATCCTAGTGGAAACAGAGGTGGGGGTGATGGGAAGCTCAAGGGTTGTCCTGCATCCTAGTGGAAAGCAACAGGAGGGGGATGGGAAGCTGGAGGGTTGTCCTGCATCCTGATGTTCTCCATCATCATCACCTCCCCTCCTCCATCCTCATCATCATCACCTCCCCTCCTCCATCACCTCCCCTTCACCTCCATCATCAGTTGACTTCCATGGAAGAGCAGGGCCTTCTCCTTTCTTCTCCCACTTGGTCCACAACCTCCTTGAAGCTCCATCCTCTTGGGATCATCTCCACATGCAGACAGGAGCAGGTCTGGTGCTCCTGCCCAGCTTCTGGAGCTCCATCCTCTTGGGACCTTCTCCATCCTCTTGGAGAGGAGGCTGGAACACTCTGCTCTGAGGCCAGGCTGACAGAGGTGGGCTTGGAGATGAGAAGACTCCAGGGAGAACTTCTTGGAGCCTTTGAGGACTGAAAGGGAGCTTCAGAGACTTTTCCCCACCCAGGGCAAGAGGTGATGCTTGGAGCCTGAAGGAGGTTAGGTTGGGATGAGACTTCCTCAGAGGATGAGGGAGACACTGGAAGATCTTCCCTAGAGAAGGTGAGGATGCTCCATGCCTAGCAGTGTGTGGATGAGTCCTGGGCAAGCTGCTCTAGATGATTTGGGAGGTGGATGGGATGAGCTACATCCTGTTCCTCCCCAGCTGAGTGAGGAAGCAGAAGGGATGGGCAACCAAAATCCAGTGGGAGAGGAGTGCCAAGCTCTCTCCCAAAACAATTAGCTGTGCTGATGACTCAGTAAGGGATGTGCAATCCCAGGCATGTGCTCAAGCCAGCAGCAGCAGGGAGGTGGAGGAATAATGATGATGATGATGGATAACCACCAAACCACCTCAGCAACAGCTCTTGCTCCTTTTATCTGCCACCTCCCAGCTCCAGGAGGATTTTCGAGCTGGATTGGCCTCTCTCTTCCCTTGGGAAGCTTTCTCCTGTTGCTGTGTGGGCTGCTCTTGGCCTCAGCAGCCAGAACCACGAGCTGCTGGAAGCTGTTCAAGCTTTTTACAGCCTTTCAAATTGGGGCTGGAGCCTGGGAGGAAACACTCCAATCCTGTGTACACAACTCCTGTCTGAGAGGAATTCCAGGGAAATTAGGGAGCCAGCCACACAGAAATGCAGCTTCTGGCCCCAAAGGAGAAGTTGGGCTTGGGGTTGTTTTTTTTCCACTCCTCTAAGGACATCCAGGACCTTTCAGTCCTGGCAGAGCATCTCACTGAAGCTTGGAGCTTCAGGAAGGTGAATCACTTCAGGATGAAGCCAAAGTTCTCCTGGTGCCTCAGGACATTTGTCCTGTGCTGGCTGCCAACAGCTTGCCAGGAGGCTCCAAGGGCACAGGCAGAGCCAAGCTGGGAAGAGGAGAGGCTTCAGGATGCTTGGAGCTCCCTCTGATGGTTGCACAGCCTTGCCCTCTGCTTCCTGCTCTGGTTCTCCTGGGGGGAAGGGGAGGATGAGGATGGAGAAGGGGAGGGGAGGATGAGGATGATGGAGCTCTGGAGCCACGCGGCATCCTTCCTCCCCTCCGGAGCCACGCAGCATCCTTCCTCCCCTCCGGAGCCACGCGGCATCCTTCCTCCCCTCTGGAGCCACGCAGCATCCTTCCTTCCTTCCAGAGCCACGCGGCATCCTTCCCTCCTTCCGGAGCCACGCGGCATCCTTCCCTCCCTCTGGAGCCAACAGGGACAGGAGGTGCCCAGGTTGCCCTGCAGCTCTTGGTTGGGTCTATCCAACAGCCTGGAGCTTTCCAAGGGCTCCAAGCAGCTGGGATGTGGCTCCACATGTCTGCTCCTCTAGGTAATCCTCTCATCCCCTAAAGCAGCTTCCTTCAGGCCCTGGAATGAAAGCTTGGAGCAGCCCCATCTATAAATACATCAGAGGCAAGCAGCAGGGAGCCACTGGAGCTCTTGAAGCTCCAAGACAATGTTGGCCCAGGAACAAAGAGGCAGGAAGAGGCCAAGAATTCATTAGGAGAGTAATTAGAGAGAGAGAGAGAAGACAACGCTCGGAGAAGATCTGGCCTGGAATAGCTTTGCAGGGAGAAGTAGCAGAGGGAGCTGCCTGAAGCCATGGAGATGGGAGAGAGGTGCCAGCTGCATCCAGGTGATCCTGCCTAGATCCCTGTCCTTCTGGAAGATCTGACTCTCCTGTGGAGAAGGGGACAGGATGGAGAAGGGGAGAGAGGATGAGGAGGATGAGGATGGAGAAGGGGAGAGAGGATGAGGATGGAGAAGGGGAGAGAGGATGAGGATGGAGAAGAGATAGCAGGACATCCTGTGAGGAGGGAGCTGGCAGGAATGGGATGCTCCATTCCCTCTAGCACACAGCTGGAGACACCTCTTCAAAGGGAAGTTCCTCAGGCCCAATCTCAATCTCCTTGTCTTTCAGGTGCAGTCCCAACAAGGAATCCACCTTGGAGCTCAAGGAGAAGCAACTCAGCCCTCCCACCCCCAGGGTCCTTTTGCCTTAGAAAGCTTTCCAGCCTCTCTGCCCCAAGCCTGGAGCATCCATGGGGTTGTTGTGACTCAAGTGAAGCTCATCCCATGGATTCAACCTGGCTAGATCCTTCTGCAGAGCTTCCTACCCTAAGGAGATCAACACTTCCACCCAACTTGGTGTCATCTGCAAGGTTGCTGAGGATGCCCAGCCCAACCCAAAATAACATCAAGCTTCTCAACCTATTTCAGGCCCATTCCCTCAGCCAAAGGCTTCCCAGCCAAGTTATTCCAGGCTGCTACTGTACTTGCTGATGGACACTGCCCAGCATACTTCACATTCCCTTTCTAAAGCCTTGCCCCTTTTCCCTCCTCTGCTCAGTTGTTGTCCTCTGGCCATTTGCCCCAGCACCTGCTGGCAAGAAGGTGCCACTCTTCCAAATGTCCTCAGCAAGCTTCCAAAGGATGGAAGTGCTCCCAAGGCAGAGCTGAGATGCTTCATGGTGATAGTGATGGTTCTCCAGTCAAAGGAAGTGCTCCCAGGGCAGAGCTGAGATGCTTCATGGTGGTGATGCTGGTTCTCTGGTCATGCAGCATCCTGCTTTAGCTTATCCTCCTCTTGGATTAGAGCATCTCCAGAGGTTCCTTCCAAGCCCTGGGCAGGAGACATCTGCTTCTCTCTTCCCTAGGAAGCAGTGGCAAAGCCTCTGCTCTCTCTGCAGGCACAAGCTGCACATAGCTGAAGAGCTTCAGCAGACCTCCTGGCCACCCTGAGGCACCTTTGTGTCCCATGGGCCTTTCCTGGAGCTGCTCCTGTTTCCCAGCTCTGGAAACTGTTCCCTTGAGCCACCTGAGGAGATGCCTGCAGCTTGCAGCAGTAGCTCAGCCTGGGGGAAATACTGCTGGGCTCCTCCTTTTCTGGCTGAGGATGGCAGCTGAGCTCCTAGTTCTCCTGCTGGGAGCTCCTCAACACTTCCAAGATGTTCTCCTGCAAGCAGCCTTCCTGTCTCGTGCTGCCAGGCTTTGCACATCTGGAGCCCAGATCTCCTCCTGCTTGACCCAGGACTCACCAGAGCTCTCCTCCTCCTTCTCTAGCTCTAAATGAAACCCATGCACTTCTCCTGACCTGAGGGCAAAGCTCCAGCAGCTCATGGGCATCTCTAGAACAAAACCCAACAGCTCCAGCTATCCCTGCTGAGCTTCTGGGAAGCCCAAGATTCCTTCAGTGTGAGGAGCAGCTGAAGCCAAATGGGAGTGCAGGGAGCAAGGTATCACAGTATTCCAGTATGTTAGGGGTTGGCAGGGCCCTAGAAAGCTCATCTAGTGCAACCCCCCTGCCAGAGCAGGAGCACCTAGACCAGCTCACACAGCAATGTGTCCAGGCAGCTCTGCAATGGCTCCAGACAAGGAGACTCCACAGCCTCCTGGGCAGCCTGGGCCAGTGCTCTGGCACCTGAACTGCAAACAAGTTGCTCCTCAGCTTAAGACTAAACCTGCTGTGCTCCAACTTGCTCCCATTCCCTCTTGTCCTACCATTGGATGCCATGGAGCAGAGCCTGGCTCTCTCCTCCTCACACTCACCCTTCACAGATTTCTAAGCATTGCTGAGGTCTCCTCTCAGTCTCCTCTTGTCCAGGCTGCAGAGACCCAGCTCTCTCAGCCTGTCCTCCTAGGGCACATGCTCCACTCCTTTCAGGATCTTGCTGGCCCTGTGCTGGACTCTCTCCAGCAGCTCCCTATCCTTCTGGAGCTGAGGGGCCCACAACTGGACACAGCATTCCAGGGGAGGCCTCCCCAGGGCACAGGAGAGGGGACAAGAACCTCTCTGGCTCTGCTGGCCACGCTCCTCTTCATGCATCCTAGGATGCCATTGGCCTCTTGGCCACAAGGGCACATTGCTGCCTCATGGGCATCCTCCTAGCCACCAGCACTCCCAGAGCTTTTTCCCCAGGGCTCTTCTCCAACACATCAGTTCCCAGGCTGCACTGATCCATGGGCTTGTTCTTTCCCACATGCAGTACTGCACACTTCCCCTTGTTCAATGGCATTCAGTCTCTCCCTGCCCATGTCTCTAGCCTGTCCAGGTCACTCTGGATGGCAGCACAGCTCCTGGTGTGCCAGCCACTGCTCCAAGCTTGGGATCATCCCCAAACTTGCTGAGGTCTCCCCAAATCCCTTCTCTTGATCTTCACCTGAGCCTTACCTGCCAAGGCCGGAGCTGTTGGTTAGGTTTGGTGAGTGCCAAGGATGCCCTGAAGCTGGAGGAGCAGCAGCACTCACGTGGCAGCACTAGATGGGGCTGTGCAGCTGCAGGAGGAGAAGCTCCAGCAGCACTTGCTGGTCACAGAGAAGCAATCCTCCTCGGGGCTGCTTTCCTGCACCTCTTCATCTGCTGCTCAAATCCAGCATCTCCTCTGGGATGGGGACACGTGGAGACAGCTCTTCTGCTGCTTGAAGCCACTGACATCCTCTCAGATGTCCCTCTGCTCTAGGAGCATGTCCCCAAGGTGCAGAGCTACCAAGTGACCTTTCCCCCCCATCCCCTCCTGAGCAGCAGCCAGGTACAAGGAGAAGCTCAACAAGAAAGCTTTGTCCTCCTCAAAAGCCTAAATAGGAGCTTGGAAACAAGTTGGGTTTGGCCCAAGCTCAAGCAGCAGGTAAAAGATGATCCCAGAGGTCAACCAGCCAACAAGCATGAGCATCCCTGCTTCCAGTGCCAACTGGAAGCATCCTGAAGGCCTCAGGGAGTGGGTTACCTGCTTCCCACCACCTCAGTTCCTGTCTGGATCTGGCAGTGCTTCCTAGCTTGGCCTCAGCAGCTCCTCAAGTTCTCCAGCTGTGCTGGAGCTGCTGTTGGATCTCCAGGCCCACAACAGACAGGACTTGGCTGAATGCTTTGGAATACCTAGGGGTGCTGGAGCTCTTCCTCCAGCTCCTCCTGGCACCAGGCAAAGAGCTCCCACTGCACAAAGCTCCTCAGATCAACTCGCAGCTTCCTTGCCCTTCTCTGGCCACACTCCAGCACATCCATGTCCTTCTGGGAGGGAGTGAGGAGCCCAGAGCACTGCCATCCAGAGAGCTTGTGGAATCTCCTCTGGAAAGATTCCAACCCCACCTGGAGTGCCTCAGGACCTACAGGAAGCAGAAGAAACAGCAAAGGAAGAGACCAAGCAGCTCAAGTAGAAAGTGGTTTCATCACTTTATTGCTGTTGTGCAACCTCAACATTTGATCCCAACACAGGTGGGAAACCAACCCTGATCCAACAGCAAGATTCCTCTGGGAAGCTGACAGGAGATCCAACATCTCCTGAGCAAGCTGTTGGCATGGACAACCAGCAACTGAGGAACTAAGGAAAGCAAAGTGGTGAGGGCCCAAAGGCTCTCCCAGTACAAACCTTCTGAGATCTTCCCAGGTTGCACTCATCCCACCTGGAATGCAGGTCTTTTGCTACCAGTTTCAATCCCAGGAGACAATAATTAAGTACAGGAATATATTAATTCAGAGAACATCTGTATAAAACTCTTGAGACACTTAAATTAACAACCTCCTCCCTCTCCTGACCCAAAGGACCCAGACTAGAAAGTTATTGCTGGCACACAGATGGATGTTCGGGGTGCAGATGAACAGGATTATTGCTATCAAGAGACACAAGAGGCTGATTTCCAGCTTCTCTCCCCATCCACAGCTGCCTCTGGAAGGCAGGGAGGTCTAAGGAAGTTAGGAAAGGTGAGGTCCATACTTCCTTCAGGGTTTTGCTTTGATCTGATGCTATGTTATTGCATGGTTGGGGTTCTAATGGCAAAGAATCAGCCTGCTGCTCCTCTCTTCATCCAGCAGATCTCTCCAGGGAGGGGAAATCAACAGCAAAAAATCAACTCAAACCTAAGCCCAACCTCATCTGGCTTTCCCCCTAACACACCAAGTGGGAATACTCCCTACATGGAAGGTCCAGGACTAGGATCAGTGCTTCCAGACCAACCTTGGATCCATTGGAGCTCCTACTTGCCATGCTTTGAAGACTGAATCACAAACACTGTTTAGTGCAAACACTGTCAGACTAAGAGCAACAAAAGGGAGAACAAAACACCACAAGCTGCTTACAGAGCTCCAGTTTCTTTGCAGTCCACTGATTTCCAGTCATTAGAAGACACAACAAAAAGGCTCTAAGCATGCTGCTTTCAGCAGTTCTGCTTGCTGCTAGGTCATTTGCTTCTTGGCTCATAAGGGTGATCCAGGAGAAGCAACAGCTCCACCAGGTGATCCAGGAGAAGCAAAACCCTCTCCTTGCTGCATGCTCAGGGTGATTTTCTTCTTGGCTCATAGACATTCACCCAGCTTCTGGCTCACGAGGTGATCCAGGAGAAGCAACAACTCCACCAGGTGATCCAGGAGAAGCAAAACCCTCTCCTTGCTGCATGCTCAGGGTGATTTTCTTCTTGGCTCATAGACATTCATCCAGCTTCTGGTTCACAAGGTGATCCAGGAGAAGCAAACCCCCTTCTCCTATTAAATAGAGTTCCAATAGGTTTGGATCACTGTAAACTGTGATATGTGTAATTTAACAACTTAAGGATCATCAAGTCAACCCAAAGTAGTTCTGAGCTAGTCACAGCCTGAGTGGAAGATTCCTGTTAGATGATAGAATGAGCAAGAGGAGAAAAAGGGCAGATTTGGGTATGAATGCCATTTCTTAGCTGAGCTCTGCTTCAAATCAACTAGTTAGAGGCATTTATTTGGGTCTTCAAAGCAAAGGAGCTGGCTGAGGTGGAAGCTAACTCCTCCTGCAGTGATGCTTGAGGATCAAGCAGGATTCTAACCCAACACAATCATGAATGCCCAAGTTCTTCCTACTCAGCTCCTCCTCCATCCCCCAACAAAATAAGACTAGGAAGCCCCCAAAATATCACTGTTTGAGGGGCAAACAGCATGCTGAAGAGGATTGGGGAAGCAGCACAAGGCCTTGGCCTGGAAAAGGAGTCAAGAGGCCAGAGCTGGAGCAACAAAGAGCCTAGTTGAGTGAAGAATGTGGCAGATGCTGCTAGAGGATTCCCAGCCATCTGAAAGCAAACCTTCTGCTCTTGTGAACACTATCATGGTTGAAAAGGATCACTGAACAGAGCTCTTCACATTCATGTGCAAAGGAAAAGCTGCCAGCATGCTCCTCTTGGAAGAATCCCTCCAGCAGAAAGCCAAGGCAGCTCCTGGGGCTCTTGTGGCCCTAGCTGGCAGTGCTGCAGAAGTCACACTGGATGCCACCAGTCAGGTCTTTGAGCACTTTCTCTCTGATGAGCTGCTGCAGGAGCTGGGTCTCTCTGCTGATGTTGTGCATGGTCTGGGTGTTCATAGCTGCCATGCACAGCTTGTTGTAGTAGTGCAAGGGAGTGCTGGGCTGCTCCAGGGCATAGCCAAAGCCTGCAAGGCTCACTTCATCACACAAATGGGTGGCCAGGATAACTGCTGTCACCCCAATGGTAGGCACGTTCTGCAGAGGGAAAGGA
Organism: Bucco capensis; assembly: GCA_013396975.1. NCBI lineage: Eukaryota > Metazoa > Chordata > Aves > Piciformes > Bucconidae > Bucco > Bucco capensis. Next base: position 92,267 of record VWZO01003821.1, on the reverse strand, counting down.
AAACCTCCTGAGGGCAAATACAGAGCCACAGAAGCACACAGGCTAGCAGACAGCTCTAAGCTCAGCAAGCCCAACCATCCCTAGCACCACTAAGCCCTAAGGAAACAACAGCTAGGGGTTTGTTGATGGGGAATCCAGCATCTCCCTGGGCAGCCTGGGCCAGGATTGAAAGAAATTCCTCCTGATATCCAATCTAAACCTCCCCTGCTGCAACTTGAATCCATTTCCTCTTGGCCTCTCATCCAGGAGAAGAGACCAAGCCCCAGCTGGCTCCAAGCTCCTGGCAGGGAGCTGGAGAGAGGGAGAAGGTCTCCCCTGAGCATCCTCTTGTCCAAACTAACCCTCAGCTGCTCCTCAGCACACTTGTGCCCTAAACCCTTTCCCAGCTTCCTTGCCCTTCTCTGCACACACTCCAGCAGCTCCATGTCCTTCTGGGAGGGAGTGAGGAGTCCAGGAGCTGAGGTGTCCCTGCATCTGAAGGCTGTGTGCACTACACAAGCCCTGCAGCTCCTCTCAACAGGGGAGCTGAAAGCCTCCTTGGATTTCACACCAGGAGTCAGAGACTTTAGACAACACTCTGGCTTCCCTATTCTTGGAAACCCAGAGCAACCCTACTGAAAGAAAAGCCCAAAGCTGCTATCAGTTTCCTCTTTCCCTTTGTATTTGCTAGCCTCCTTCTCCTAGAAGGCTCCTCCTCACCTTATCCCAGCCCCAGAACTTGGGGCGAGGCTCAGGGAACCCCAAGATGTCTAGGGCTGTCTCTTTGATGATGACTGGATTCAGGATCCTAAACTGCTTGGATGGGAAAGGAATCTTCTCAGCCACCTCCTTCCAGAAAAAGAGTCTCACCCACAGAGGCTAAGGGGAAAGGAAAAGAATGTTTTCAGGTCACAGAGTGCTGCTTGAGGTTGGAAGGGAGCTCCTTGCTCAAGCAGGGTCACCTAGAGCCAGCTGCTCCTGTGTCCAAAGGGCTTTGGAGTATCTCCAGGGATGTGGAGACTCTACCACGTCCTGTCATCAGGCTCTCTCTTCCCTTTAGGTGTTTATATCCAGGGGTACGATTCCCCCCTTGAGCCTTCTCTAGGCTCAGCAGTCCCAGCTCCCTCAGCCTTTCCCTCCTAGCTCCAGTCCCTTGGGTGGCCTCTCTCCAGTATTCCCATTCCCAGAGCAGTTCCCTGGCTCCCTGCCCCACAAAAAGAGCAGCACGGATTGGAGCTGTTCCAAAGGAGATGGCAGTGGCATCCAGCAAGCTTCTTGCAGACTTGAATCAGTCACTAAGCTGAGATGAATTCCACTCTGGCAAACACCTCATCTAGGATATGCTTTGCTCCAAGTCGGATGGGAGCTATGGAAAACAAGCCCTGCTACTGTCAGCTTCAGTAGGAATGCTGCTCCCAACTTGTAACTAGGAGACAGAGCTAAAAAAATAAAACAAACCCCACAAAGTTCCCTAAAAGATCCCCAGCAGAATAAAGCAGCAAGTGACAACTCAGCATTAAAAATGAAACATCACCAACAATCATAGAATCACAGACTTGTCAGGGTGGGAAGGGAGCTTCCAGCTCCTCTAGTGCCATAGGCAGGGACATCTCCCACTAGAGCAGCCCCAAAACTGCCAGGGATGAATGGGGCTGCCACCACCTCTCTGGGCAACCTCTTCCAGTCTTTCCACACCCTCCTGGGGAACAACTTCTGCCTAACATCCAACCTCAATGTCCTCTCCTCTAGTTTGGATCCATTCCCCTAGTCCTAGCAGAGCCTAACAAGTCCTTCCCCAGCTCTCTTGGAGCTCCTGCAGATGCTGGAAAGCCACAAGAAGATCTCCTGGGAGCTTTCTCTTGTCCAGAATCAGGAGTTCTTTCACACAACTTACCAAGGTTTCATTCTGCAGCATGGCCTGCAGCCAGTTGAAATCCACTCTTTTAAAGAGCACAGCCACAAAAAGGCTAGCAGGGGGATATTCCTGTTCAGAGAGAGGAGCTCCTTCAGGATAAGTCATCCGGATGGTGGTCTTGTTGCCAACATCATCACTGTAGCCTTGAACTGGGGCATCATTTAACCTAAAATCACACCAAAACCATCACAGGGGAGAGGAAGGGAGGTTAAAAACCATGCATCACAACCTCCCTGAGGCAGAAAGCTTGCATTTGACCCCCCCAGAGCTGTTGAACAGTGTGTTTGCACCTCTGTTCCTTGCCTCCCTCCTTTCCTCACCCTTCCCTGGGTTTCTGAGAGGAAGCCAAGTCTATTTCTGGATGAACTGGCACAAGGGCACCACTTCAAAGAGGGAAAAAGAAAGCTTGGAGAGAGAGGAAGTGCTTCAAAGAGCAGGGCAGAACTTCATCTGGCAAGGCAGGCAGGCTTAAAAAGGGAAGGGAAAGCAAACACACAGGAAGTTGCCTGCATTATCTTATATATATATATATATAGATATATATGCAGAGCCTGTGTTCATTTAATTCAGACATAATAAAAAGGGTAATCAGAGAGAGCATGCACTAATCTTGCAAAGATAAGATAAGGATGCTTTATAGTGTGTTAAGCAATCCATTTTTATTGTGTTTGCATGAGCTAACAACCTTACAAGTAACCAAAGAAGGGGAAAAATAGCAGAGGTGAGTCCTAAAGGAACCTCTGCAGGCTTAACTCTGAACAGATCAAAACCAAGATTGTCTATTTCTTGATGATTTCCCTGCTTTCTAGCTCATTTCTAGCCATGTTTTGATTGTAGGTGAAGGCTACAAATAATTACACACAGAATCCTAGACTGGTTTGGGTTGGAAGTGAATCTCTGGAGCTCATCTAGTCCAACCCCCCTGCAGTGGGCAGGGACATCCCCAACTAGATCAGCTTGTCCAGAGCCCTGGCAAGCCTCACCTGCAATGCCTCCAGGGATGGGAACTCAACCACCTCCCTGGGCAACCTGGGCCAGTGTTCCACCACCCTCATGGTAAGGAACTTTATCCTAATATCCAGTCTAAATTGACTCATCATTTAAACCCTAAACACCTCTTCATAAGGGAGATGATCAAGCGTCCTGCTTGCTCTGCTTTGCTTCTGGTGGTCCACTTCAAGGTTTCAAAGGGGTGTGTGTGTGTGTGATCCCTTCCAGGGATGCTGGATGGAAGAAGCATTTCTGACCCTGAACCTGGCTTTTTGCCTCCAAAGCTTCCAAACTCCAAGTCACAAGTCAACTTAGTCTTACAAGTTGGAGATCCTTCAACTGCAGCTGAAGGAGGGGGAATCCTTACCTTATAACAACATCAAACTGATTCAACAAGTGGCCCAGCTCTGCCCCATGAAGGATTCCACCACTGCCAACGACGACACAGCGCTTGCAGCCTTTGGATTTCAGCTCTTCTGGCAAATCATGCTCAGGTAAGAGTGCCAGGAGATGCTGCAGCTTAGCAAAGAACTGGCGAAAGCCAAAAGGAGGGTCATATTGAAATAAAGCTTCATCTTCAGTGATGTGCTGTCTCACAAAAGGAGAGAGGTCCAGGTTGTATTTGTCAGGGAATAACCTGCTCATTTCTTTCTGGACGTAGGCAGGTCTGCATGGTTCCTCCAAGGCAGCTCTGGCATACTGCTGTGCTCTCTGCAACACAACACACAGTGGGGAGGGGGGGGGTGGTGTTAAAACCCTCTTCATGCCACCCACCAGCAGCCTAGCAAACACAGGGCTCTGGAGAGGAAATGTGGGAATACAACAGCATTCTAAAGGTCAATGGTTTGCTGGGGTGCACTAAGTGTGAGCAGCAGGGCCAGGGAGGTTCTGCTCCCCTTCTGCTCTGCCCTAGGCAGGCTGCTGGTGGAGAATTGGGGCCAGTTCTGAGCTTCCAGGAAGTGCTGCAGGGAGTCCAGCAGAGCCTAGGGAGATGCTGAGGGCACTGGAGCAGCTGTGGCAGGAGGAAAGGCTGAGAGCCCTGGAGCAGAGCAGAGCCAGAGGGGAGCTGCTCAGTGCTCAGCTGAAGGGTGCAGGGAGCAAGAGGCTGGGGCCACACTCTGCTCAGGGTGCCCAGGGCCATGGGCACAAACTGCAAGCCAGGAGCTTCCAGCTGAACAGGAGGAGCAAGTTGTTTGGTGTGAGGGTGCAGAGCCCTGTGCCAGGCTGCCCAGAGAGCTTGGGGAGTCTCCTGGTGTGCAGAGATTCCAAGGGCAGCTGGAGGGGATGCTGGGCAAGCTGCTGGGAGTGAGCCTGCTGGAGCAGGGGGGATGCACTAGATCATCCCCAGAGGTTCCCCACCATGCTGGGACTCTGGGAAAGGAGAAGAGGAAAATCCTGCACTGAAGCAGGTGGGGGGATGATTCTAAGATGAAACTGTCTTAAATCAAGGCTTCTGCTCTAAGCCAGGTCTTAGCCCTGAGACATTCCAAGAGAGAAATGGAACACCTCTAAGCCAAGGTAAATCCTGTTACAAAGAGCAAACAAGTGAAGTAGCAAAGGCAGAGAACTGTCACCACAAGAAAGCTTTACTGGCATCTGTGACATCAGCTGAAAAGCCACAGGTGCAACCACAGCTGAAATCTTCAATCATGGACCCAAGAGCTGCATGCAGCAGCTTGCTCTGTGCTTCCAGAACCATCTGAGGAACTACAAAGCCAAGGGAACAAGCTTGGGTAAAAAAAAGAAACCTTTGCTTGAATGTGTTGGCTTTGGGGCTTTCTGCCTGTGGTTGAGTTGTTTTTAGTGTGGTGGGGTTTATTTTTGGTTTTAAATAGGTTACTTCTCCATCCATTTGCTGCTCCCCAGCACCAGGAGGACACAGCTATTGCAAAGCTGATTTCTAACATGATTTTGATAGTCCCTTTTTTGAAGGCAAGTCAAAGAAAAAAAAGCCCAAAATACCAACCCTGACACGTTCCAGGTCCACATAGGGCATTTTTGTCCTGTCACATTCTTCAGGGCCAAAGTGGAACTTGAGGACATAAAGGAAGCAGCCTCCAAACACAATCAGTGCAAGGAGTCTGAAAACAAACAGGGGGGGAAAAATAAATCATCTTTATTTCCAACAATCCAACTGCTAAATGAGTCTTTCTACACAGATTGGAGCGGGGGGGGGAAATAGTTGTGTTTGAGTGAAATCAAGTAGAGCTATTGCTTTCACAACTTGGACAAACAGAGATGCTCTCAGGAGGAAAATGTTGCATCTTGACACTGATTTATGCAAGTTCTGTGTCTGCATCTCTGCTGGGTTCAAACATTTGGGCTCCTCACCTCAAGAAAGCAAAAGTGACTCTTGTTTTGCTACTTTAAAGGGCAACTCTAGTTTGATATATATGTGTTTTCATGCAAGCTGAATTGTGAGTTCCACCACTCCCAAACCAAACTTTCAACTCCCTGGCAGGCCAGAGTGCAGGATTCAGATTGCTGAGGTTTACAGTGAGGAAGGGTCAATTACTGACATCCCCAAAACATGCATTAAAATACCCAAAACCTCACACAACAAAAGACAACCAACTTTAAAACTCAGTCTTATAACCCATAGGTGGTTTTGCTCTCCTGATTGGATTCGACTGGGATGTCACTTTGGCTTGGGAAAACATCTCCTGCTAGAAGAACACACAACACTCCAAGAAGTTTAGATGCTCTAGGGAAAGCTGTGTGCCTAATTCCCTCCCCCTCCAGCTCCTGGGGCAAGGTCATGCCTTGATTTTGGGCCTCTTTTGGTGCCCAAAGGCTAGAGGGGAGAGGAGCTGAGCTCTGTGTGGCTGCCCCAAGGACACTTACTTGCGAGTACCTTTTAGAAACCAGCTTGGTCTTCTCATCTTCATGTGCAGCTACCTCACACCATTGCACAGGAGGGGAAGCAGCACTGCTCAGCTTCCCAGAGCTGTTGGCACTCTGCATTGCTGCAAAGAAAGGAAAAAATGGCCTTAACAATGACCAAGCTCCACCTTACTCCAAGCTCCTTGCAGGGAGCTGCAGAGAGGGAGAAGGTCCCCCCTGAGCCTCCTCTTCTCCAGCCTAACCAAGCCTCAGCTGCTCCTCAGCACACTTGTGCTCTAGACCCTTCCCCAGCTTCCTTGCCCTTCTCTGCACACACTCCAGCAGCTCCATGTCCTTCTGGGAGGGAGTGAGGAGCCCAAAGCTGAGCCCAGGCTTGGAGCTGTGGCCTCCCCAGTGCCCAGGCCAGGGGCAGCAAAGCCAAGCTGTGGCTGCATCACAGAATTTGCTTCTCCTCTCCTGAAGTGCTGTGTGTGAAGCTGCAGGAGCACACTCCAAAGCTTTTTGTGGTGCCATGCTTTGAACCAGGATTTACTTTTGTCTCATGACTGTTCTTCAAGCAGACAAAATGTCCATGCTTGGAATAGCTCAGAAGCAAATTCTGTTTAGATGGGAATGCTAAGAACTAAAAAGCAGCAGGATTGTTTAGTCAAGGCATGGCTAGGCTTCGTGAATGAAGATCCAGGGAGGGCTCCATCCATGCTTTTTCCAAGCTTGCTGCTGGCTGCAAAGGCCAATTTGGGACAGACAAGAGTGGTTGCAAAAGGCACAGCACAAGGACTCCTCAGGAGGTAGAAGCTGCAAGACACGCTGTCTTTTCTCCTCCAGAGTGCTCCTGTGTGCCTGCTCCAAACCATCAGCTGCATTCAAACTAGTGTGTGTGCAGAGCTGCTGAGTGGAGGCCAGAGGAGAGCAGTTCAGGGGAGCAATGTGGCCAAGGCTGAGCTGTTGTTTCAGGGAGTCCTTGCATCTCCTCTTCGGGNTAAAACTTCTGTTTTCTTTAAGCTAACTTCCAGCCCAAAAGCTGAGCAGTGGCTGCAAAGCAGGACGTTAAATGCTGCAGAGCTCCTTGTGTCTGGGCAACAAGGGCAGGGTCAGCAGCATAAAGCAGCTCCTGGACAAGATGCTTTATGGGCTTAGGATGGGCCTTTTGGCAGATTTTGGAATGTTTAGGTTGTCCCCCCAAGTTTCTTAAAATGATTATCCTATTCCATGAGAATCAGCATGGCCAAGTCAGATATGGCAATGCACTTTCTGAGCCCTTTCTGATAACTAATGGTGTGAAACAAGGCTGTGTTCTTGCACCAGCTCTAGTCCCACTCTTTTTCAGCATGATGCTCCAAAGGGCCAGGGCAGAATTTGAGGACCAGGATGGGATCTCCATTAGATATCATACTGATGGAAGCTTATGGTAGAGCACCCAGATTCACCCCAAACCAAGGAGTCTCAGCCCCCACTGAGTGCTGACAGTGTCAGCAAGCATGGAGACACAACCACACCACCTGCACAGGAGTGCAGAACCTACCTCAAGTTCCTAGAAGTTAAAATACAAGTTAGTTTTCCCCTCTCACAATGCCACCAGAAGTAGGAGAAACAACTAGCTTTGAGTCATCTGCAAGATAATCCTTTGAAGTGGATGGAATCAAGAAACTTGCAGTGTAAAACCCACAGCAACTGCAACCTGAAAGCCAAACCTTTATCAAGGAATTAGTCATCCAGAACAGGGTTGGAGCAGGCAGTGAAACACAAGTTAAGCTAATGCCAAACCACCCAAACACACTCATTTCCTGCCCACTCCTCCAGATCAGAGGCACAATTACGGAAGAAACATCCTTCCAAAAGCAGTCAATCATAAAATGAGAGCTACTTGCTTTGGGACAACATGTGTGTTTTCAAGGAAGGCAAAGTTTAGAGGCAGAGGAGGTGTTTTCCCATGGAATAAACTCCTGCAAAATACCCTTCATGGAGAGGAAGTGCACATTAACAGCAAGGAATTCTGCAGGAGCTTCCTGTTCCAAGGCTTTTTCAGACAACAAACCCCCAACAGACACACTGCAAAGCAGGACAGTTAGGAAAACTTCAACTGGGGACAATTTGGGGAATATAGGTAACAAAAATTGACAACTCCCACACATTAATGTCTGTAATTACACAGAGTCCATCCCAGCTCCTTTGGGGAGGCAAATATAGGTGACCCAAATCCCCCCAGGGGTATCCCTCCTCCTGCTGATCAACTCATGATACTTTCAGATCCTTCCTATGCTTCCAAACTTCATCATCTCTTCAGTGGAAACAATAAACCATAAGGAAGGAGATTTTACACATCATCTCTCTTATTCTTTAATTAACAGTGAATCAGGTCTCTTCCCAATCATCATTTGGGAGGCAAGTGATAAAATAAAGAATAAAACAGCTGAACAGTTAGCTCTGCAACACATTGTAGACAGAGGACTCTGCTGTGTGTGCAGCCAAACTGCCACCTCACAAGTGCCAATGGATTAGAGGGATTTTTATCCATCCAAAACAGCTTATTCCTTCAATACAAGACCACTGGGGAAACAAATTCTCTTGTGACTTAAGGAATTGAAGACAAATAACCTGGAATCAGGATCATCCTCTAGCAAGAGGCACTCCAGAAGCTGCAGCTCAGGGAAAAACCATCTCACTTTTCCAAGTTTTTCAGACACATTTTAAAGAGAGGTGGTTTAACAGACCAGGGAAGGTCATTGAAATGTGGAAATGGGATTCAAAACCTACACAAGGAAAGCCAAAAGCCTTTTCTCTGAAAGGCCCAGAGTGACCAAGTACTGCAGAGAAATCAGGGGAAGAAAAGACAAGCCAGCCCTAAAGGAACTGTTTCTGATGGGGAAATCTGTTTCTGTGACACAATCCACATGCAAATAATCTTCTGTAAGACTCTTGCTCAATGGCACATGACAAAAATCCCCTCAAACCACAAGCATGAGGAAAAACTGCCGAGATACGAAAGAGGTGATGCAGATCAGCATCCAGGGACATGCTGAGGCACCAGAAACTCTTGGGTTCTCATCTGTAGTGATGTATTAACTGCTGGATCTTTATCTCCAAACAACCCTCTGATCATCCCCCTACTACATCCTAGCAGAAAAGGTCACAAGACATATAAAGAGAGCAGCCAGGGCTAGCTGCTGCAGATTAGGGACTGGCAGCTGCTCACTAAAACTGGCAACTGGAGTTAAAAAAGTAATGGACAGAAGGCTCTAATTTTTGTTTGGAAGCCCAGAGTGAAGTTGGTCCTTCAACACATTTAGGTTATTTGATCAACTCGCTTTGCATAAGCTTAGTATTTCCTAGTCCTGAATGAGAAAAGCACCTGACAGGCATGAGGAACAGGAGAGGCTGTGGTGGTGGTGAATTGAATACATCCTCGATGGTAGAAAGAAGTTTGAGCCTCTAATATGGTTATGAGCACCTACAGCAGGCCACTGATTGCATTAGGGCATAATGAGCCTCCCAAAATGAGCTGGGACTGCTGAGGCTTTTTAATCAGGCAGCAGAAAGTAAAACCCAGGCTTGGTCTGTGCAATCTGCAATTCATTTGGGCAAGGGCTGAATTCTCTCTAGCCACTGGCAGGAAGCACAACAAGGAGTAAATCAACATCGCAGAGCTGCTGATGGACATTCTTCCAGGCACCACCAGGAGAAGAGGAGACAAGACTCTTGCCGGGAGCCAGGAACAGCAGCCAGAAGCAGCAATGCCTTCGAGGCAGCACCGCTTCTCTCCTTGTGTTTGCTTCTAATTGTTTAATGGCTCTCATTCCTACATCCTCCTGGCAACAAAAACCAAGAGGAAATCATGAATAAGCTCACACGATTGTGTCTGTTAGCTCAGGCTTTTCCTCTGGAAAAAGCCAGACTGCAACTTAACCTTGGGGCATCCAGACTAAAGGACAAAACCAAAGGGTTCCAGCTCTCCTCTCCTCTAATTAGCACCTTAATTGCAGACAAGTCAGTGTAACAGCATCACTTCCTTTCAGCAGCTATTCACAGGAAGCTTGCTGGATATGAATAGTGCCTGCTAAAATAATGTTGCAGGCAAACAACTCTTAGGGAGGTTCCAAACCACAAATGCTCAAAGAGGAATCACCCTTTGGATTTCAAAGTTGCCTCAGCTCCCCTCTTCTTTTCTGGGAAAAACCTCTGAAGGAAAGAACTGCAAAGAATCCTGTGAGGAACTTCAACCCTTCAGAAGGTAGCTGATAAAAATGGTTCTCTCATCTGAAACTGGAGTTGTTCTGACTCCCAAACGAGCCACAGAAAGTGAGTCAAAGCTCTGCCGTTGGGGAGAAGGTGGGATTAAAGAGAGAAATTGATTTCCTGCAGAGGAAGCTTCTGAACTCCCTCACCTCTGGGTTGTTTGTTTTTTTAAAGCAAAGCCCAATTTTTCCCTTTCATTTGACTTGTGTAAAGAGAAATGGCCTGTAGCAACCTGCAGTGTATCAGCACATCCCCCACCACAAGTGGAAAGTATTTCTCAACCCCCACAAGGAAGCCAAAACAAATGAGGGGGTTTTCCCCACTTTGAGGAATAAATCTTTCCTGAACAAAATGGTTTGGAAAAGACAGGGCATAGCACTAATCTTTAATGGGCCAAGGAAAGATGCCAGCAGCCTTACACAGCCAAGAAGTTTCCTATTGCCTCTGAATTATGCAGCAGAATAGCATTGAACAACTGGTAATTATGGCACAATGTTAATAGCACAGCAGCATTGTTACCACACTATCAGCTAACACTCCAAAAGATCATCACACTTCAGCTGACAGAAGCAAAAAGAGGAAATGCCTAAAGCCTCTGATGAAGAAAAGGCTTGGAAGGAAACAACATTCTAGCAAAGAGCTCTACTGGAACCAATGTCAGTGCTTCACTTGTGCATTCAAGGCTTCAGGAGCTAAGAGGCTGCAAGGAAGAGCAGAGCTTAGCTTGTCTAGCTTCACAGAACTAGAGTTTGTCCATCTTTAGATACAGCAAACAGGTGAGCACCAAAGCCAAAGGCAAACAAAACAGAAGGCTAATGCTAGCACAGAGGAAAAGGGCTCAGAAAGTGGACTTGGGAAGCAAAGATTCCTGAGCAGCAAAGGAATAGCCTTCCCAAGTAACAACCTACAAAAGTCCTCAATAACTGCTGAAAGACCTCCTGAGAGAGAGTTGTCTGCCTCCATGAGAAGGGGAGGCTCAGGGGAGACCTTCTTGCTCTCTACAACTCCCTGCAAAGAGGTTGGAGTGAGGTGGGCATTGGTTTCTTCTCCCAGGTGATGGAACAAGAGGAAATTGCCTCATCTGGGGAGGTTTAGGTTAGGTATGAGGAAGAATTTCTTCCCTGAAAGGGTTGTTAGGCATTGGTCCAGGCAGGTGGTGGAGTCACCATCACTGAAGAGGTTGGAGATGTGGCACTTGGTGACGTGCTTTAGTGGCATGAGGGTGTTGGGCTGATGGTTGGACTTGGTGAGCTTAGCAGTCTCTTCCAACCTGCATGATTCTGTGATCCAGAAGTCTTATGTTCAAGCAGGTTTGAAGCCTTGGATGCACCGCCTGCAGAGGCTTTACTCTCTGGTGTTCCAGTCGGTTTACCATTTGAAAATGACTCCACAGCAAGGTCTGAAGCAGTGGCTGAGTCTTCTTCAAATCATTTAGCCTTTCTCAAAACTCCAGACCTACTGAAATTCTCCAGGCTCTCTTATCTAAGCAAAACAAGCTGCCCTCCAGCTATCCCAAACTCCACAGCAATCTTGGCATGTCCTGCATCCAAGCCCAGAAACTGAGCTATGTGAAGGAAACCAAATTAAACATGGGGGTTTTTTTAGCCTCTTCTCCTCAGTGAAAGGGAACTTCTGCTATCACTCTTTGTCTTCCTACATCCTGCCCCTAGCTGCCTGTCAATCATTGAGCTGATTTCATCAACTTCTACAGAATGGAGGATGCTACAAGCCAAGAAGTTCCAGCAAACCAGAGTCAGGATGAGAGCCCTTTTCTCCTCAGCCAGAGCCCTTCTGTGCACTAACTGCCCCAAGCTGCAGTTTGACCTTTGAATGAATTTCCCTGTGCTTGCTGCCTCTTGTCCAGCTAGCAGAGGGCTCGGGAGGCAGCTCAAGGTTTCCTGCCTCGTGATCTGGAAGGGAGATAGCAATCTCCGTGCAGCAAAACAGATGGAATAACATCCTGCAGGAAAGCCACTCACCACTCCGAATCTGCACCCATGCAGTCCTAAGCTGCGTTTACAAAACTCCTCACCACTTCAGACACAGCAGGAGCATTCATCCCAACGAGTTTTCGAAGGAGAAGTAACAGCTATGCACCATTATCCACCCTTTCTCTCCGAAAGAGACAAAACCAGTCATTTACCAACTCCAGCAACCTTATGAACACTTCCCAGTCGTCTCTGTAGCTAAACAGAGATGCGAAATAAACATCTCCCCTCCATCACCCTTGTATTTTGATCTTAGCTATTGGAAATGAATAAGCTCAGCATAAAAACCTCTTTCCCGAGTAGCCTTTAAGAAAACAAAAAGGGTTTCTGTCAGCAACGGCTGAAGTCATTTTTGGTTTTTATCTGAGCAGAAGAAAGCAAGCCCACCCACAAAAAGGCTATTGCAAGCCACAGACAAGCAGATGCCCAGAAATGTTATTCTCTTCAGAGGAACAACTCTCCACAGCTCTCCATCCCTCCCCCTCCCAGGAGCGGCCTCGAGCCAGGGCTGACTTCCATCTCCCATCTGCTCAAGACCTCGCAGCCACCACCTCCCCGCCCTGAGACCTCCTTGGCTCACCACCTTCTCGGGAAAAAGAGAGACAGACAGACAGCCTCGGTGGGGCACATCCTAACCACCTCAGCCCCACATCTCAGCGGGGTGGGCGTCGCGGCCTGGCTCGGCTCACCCACCCTGGGGAAGCCTCCGGTCGCCCCTGCGAGCACATCCCCACCCAGCCCCTGGGCTCCCCTCCAAAATCACCCTCAAACCTTTCTGTCTTCACGCCTCAGCAGCACCTCAGACCCTCCCCAGCAGCCACAGGCCCGCAGGGAGCGCTGCTAAGGGCCCATGCCCCTCAGCACCACCCCAGCGGGCCCACCGCGGCCTGCCCGCGCTAAAACCCACCGCTCCCACCACCCAATGACCCCCTCAACCACCGCCTCACCCCCCCGAGCGGCTCTCCGCTGGCCTTCCCGGCACCGTCCTACCTGCGTTGGGCTGTGTGCGTGCTCCTCGCCTCCGCATCGGGGCGGGGGAAGGAGGAGGGAAGGCTGGAGGAGGTCAGTGCGGCCCCGCCGCAGGTAACGGCTCCAAGGGGGAGCCGCCGGAGGGCGGGAACGAGCGAGTAGGGGGCGCGGCGCCGGCGCCGCCACACGTGACCGCAGCGCAGCCAATGGAATGCGAGCGCGGCTCCGCAGGGGGAGGAGCCTAGCGCTACCTCCAAGCCCTCAGCTCCGCGGTCGAGGTTTGGGGCTAATTTCCCCCCCTTTGCAGACCTTGCTTTCCTCAATAAATGGTAGGTTTGGGGTTTCTTTTCCCTCTCACAGTGAAAGGGTTGAGTGTGGAGACCGGCGCTTCGTCCCCTCAGTTTCCCAGTCAGGGAATCATGAAGGCCTGCAAGGTCATCGAGTCCAAGCATCCACCCAACACCACTAAACCATGGCTGCTGAAGCCCTGCAGGGATGGGGACTGTTGTAGCTGCTTTTCTTGTGTCTTGTACTCCCAGGAGCGTGGAGGTTTCCAGGTCTCTCCACAGTTGTGTTTTCCTGACAAGACTCACCCAAACAAATTGCCTGAGGTAGTGGTAGATTGATGTAAAAAGCTGGCTGACTTGCAAGAAAAAGAGAAGTGCAGCCCAGCCTGATGGAAATCACCATCCCTAAAAAGAGCTGAGAAGGCACTGGAGCTGAGCTGGAAAGCCTAGGCACTGGCTGGGGGAAAGAGCTGATGAAGCAAGAAAACAGATTAAGTCTTTACAGATTGTGCTAGCTTGGGAATTGTTATGATTTTTTTTGGCTTATTGATGTGTGGTATCTAACAATTGCTCCCTCACCTAGCTGGTTGCTGCAAAGCAGAAAGAGCAATTCCAGCTCTCATGGGGAGAGATGAGTGCTGGGCTTCTAGCCATGGCAGGAGAGCCTTGCTCTTGGACAAGATGGGAGAAAAGTGACCCTCTGCTGTCTTCCACTAGTCAAACGAGGTGATGTGGTAGAGGTACACATCACCTTTAATCACCTTGCAATCCCCTGAATGGCTTGAGGAAGCCTTGTGATGCTTTCCTGGTTATCCTGATGGATGAACTGCAGGAGGGGGGCACTGCTGTTGTGCTGGAGAAGAAAAGCTGAGGCAGTCCTGCTGGAGCTTACAGCAGAGAGCTTCTCTAGCTAGGTATTTTGCTGCTAAAAACACAGTTTTCCACAGTCCCTTGAAGAAGTGAAGGTTCTCCTGTGGTCAGATATACATTGGACACTTAGGATGGTGTCTCTAATGATATTAATCATCTGTATAGGTAGGACTTGCCCAATTTGCATGGAGAACACCTTTCCTGCAGCTCTTCTCTCCATGGAGCAGGTCTCCTCTCAGCCCTCCTCTTCTCCGGGCTAGCCAAGCCCAGCTCCCTGAGCCTTGGATTCAACAGCCTTGTAGCAGCACCAAGAAAAGGAAGCCTGACATCCTTCCTAGACAAATAAGGAGAAATTAAGCTAAACAACAGAAAAGACTTGGAGAAAATGACAGCACATGAGGGGATGTCATTGTGTGGCTTTTGTCAAGCCACTTAGTGTTTCACAGATCTCTCAGCTCTCTTTGGAGAAGTCACCAAGCAGGGAAGGATCCTGGAGCAGAGCAGAGCCAGAGGGGAGCTGCTCAGTGCTCAGCAAGAGCTGAAGGGTGCAGGGGGCAAGAGGCTGGGGCCACACTCTGCTCAGGGGTGCCCAGGGCCAGGCCAAGGGGCAATGGGCACACACTGGAACACAGCAGCTTAGAAACTTGTTTGGGTGAGGATGGCAGAGGCTGCCCAGAGAGCTTGGGGAGTCTCCTTGTGTGCAGAGATTCCCAAGGCAGCTAGAGGTGAGCCTGCTGGAGCAGGAGGATTGGATTAGATGATCCCTAGATTGTACTTATAATGATGATAGCCCAGACACAATTTGTGTCCTTCTGAGCTTTTTTTTTTTTCCTAGAAGCAACCCTTTTCCTGCAGTTCCTCTTGTTGTAACTCTATTAATAAACTGCACAAAGCCTTAACAGCAGAGCTTGCAATGTAAATATCAATAATGCATTGGCAGAGAACAAACAGATTAATGCCTTCCTAGATGCTCAATTAAGCAATTACCTGATGCCACAAAGCATGAGGAAGAGAGAGCAAGGCTAACCTTAAAGCACTGCATGACTCTAGATGCCTAAGAGATCTGTCTAAGGAAGATTCCTTCAGCTTCAAGCTCAAGCTCTTACCTCCTGCTGCTTTCATCTCCACCACTGTGGTTTGGAGCCTGTTTGCTTAGCCTTTTTGGGCCTGTTGACTTAGCATATCTGCTGTAACCTTTGGCACAGCTCTGAAGCAAGGTCCTACACCAAGAATGCCTTGGTGGGAAGGACAGCCACACCACACTCTTTGGTCTCATTCTTGAGCACTGCAGCAAGCTTTGCAGCCACCTTCTCCGTCATCTTCTAGCCAAGCTCCTCTGCAGGCAAAGCAGAGCAGGATTCCATGGCACTCCAGGTCAGGATGGACTCTTCTCCAATCCACAGGATCACCTCTGAGGTCATACGAGGCTGCTGAAGCCAGTCAGGGCTTGAAAATCTCCAAGGATGGAGCTTGCCCAACTTCTGTGAGCCTCCTGCTAAAAGCTTCCAGCTGGCTGGAGAGCTTCCCTGCTAGGAGATGTTCTCTCACAGCAGAGGACTTGTGCCTGATGGAAGCAGAACTGCTGCTGGTCTCCTCTGTCTTGAATAGGACAAGTCCAGAAGCACACAGAATCATGAAGGCTGGAAGAGATCTCTAAGATCATCAAGTCCAAATCTGGGGCTGGCTGCTTCCTCACCATCCAATCAGTGGATGATGATGATGATGGATGGAAAAGCAGTGTGGAGATCACCCAGTCCAGCTGTCCACCCCAAATCACCCAGGCTGCTAGAAGGACTGACCCAGCAGTGCCAGCAAGAACAAACCCAGCACTGGGTGCCTCTGAGGTGATCAGAAAAGGGAGAGCAAATGAGTCAGGAGAGGGTTTTAGGAGCCTTTGCTTTGGAGCAGTGGCCTCTGTGTTGCAGAGCTCTCAGCTGGGGTGCCTCTGAGGCCAGCCCAGGCATGGAGCAGGGCTGGCATGTGTCTGAGGGCAGGAGACAGCTGCAGCTGAGCTGGGAACAGAGCCCAGCTCTTGGGAGCACTACAGACACGTGCTCTGACCAGGCAGCTCTGAGCTCTTTCAGCTTCACTGCTATTAAAGCAACCTGCAACAAGAGCAGAGTGGAACCAGAGATGTGGGAGATGTCCCATCCCTGGAACTAGTCCAGCTCAGGTCCCTTGGGGCTTTGAGCAACCTCATCTGCTGACTCCTAAGATCCAACCTGAACCTCCCCTGGCACAACTTAAGGCTGAAGCCACTCAAAGCTTTGGGTCAATGAGAGCCCCTGGGGGAAGGTAAAGAGGAGTAGCTCATGTCCCTGGTTTAGTGTCACCCAGCTGCTGCTGGCCTGGCAGCTTGGACTGGCCATTAGCTTTGTTTCTGAGGGAGGAAGAGAAGTTTGTAGTGCTCTGGGCTGCCCCAGAGATAAGTGAGCAGCCCCAGAGGCTGCTGGGCTGGATAAGCAGCTGCATCAGCAGCTATGAAAGAGCTGTTTCAGCAAACCTCCCCGCCTCTTCCTGCCCAGAGCCCTGGCCTGGCCCCAAAAGATGAGGCAAAGCACCAGAGCTGCTGCCTGAGCTGCACTCCCTGGGAAAAGCTCTTCCCATTGTCCCCAGGCCTGGTGTTTGTGCAGAGAGAGGGAGGCAAGAGGCACTGCCTGCCCTCAGCCTCCTCTCTCTTTCAGCTGTGGAGCTTTCCTCCCCTCTTACAGCTGAGCTGTGCCATCAGGGACAGGCAGGAGGCTGCTGCATCCACAGCACAGCTCCAGCCCTGTCTCTCCAGAGGGAATAAGAGGCAGCAGGAGCCTGCTCTGGGGTGTTCCACAGAGCACAAGCCTTGTTCCACTTACCCTTTTGCTTCTCCTTGTCCCATCAATCCTGGATTTATGGCAGGGTGCTTTCATCTTCCACTCTCCCTTCTTCTTCATCCCTGCCTGTGGTGCTAGGCAGGGCTCCAACAGCCAAACACAGCAGCAGGGTCACTCCAGACCCCCCAAGGAGCACTATTTGTCTTGCCTAGTCTTCTCAGGGTTTCCAACCCTCCTCTGTTTGAGGGAATTACACTCTCTATCCTTGCCCTCACAGAAAAATGCCTTAAATCCTGAAAAAGAGATCATTAAGAGTCTTCTTTCTGAGGCAGGAGTTCTCTCCCCCCTCCTGGAGGCTGCACAAACATTGGGAGAAAGGTTTCTCTGCTCTTCTAAGTAAGCTCTAGCTTCTCCTCCCTTCCCCTGGGAGCAGAGCTGACCTCCTGCCTCCCTTCTCCCTGCAAACAGCACATCACTTCCAGTAGCAGCAAGCAATTCCAGAGCAGGAACTCTGAGCTTTCCCTGTCCTAGGCTAGTACTTAGGACACTCAGGAGGTGGCTTTGAAGCCCCTCAGGAGCCCAAAGCAGTTGGCTCTTTAGAGAGCTAAAGGATGCCACATCTCCAGCTGGACACAGCTAGGGATGCTCTCCAGGGCAGGATTGTGGCTAGGNCAGGAGGTGGCTTTGAAGCCCCTCAGGAGCCCTCTCTCCTCCAGGAGATCTCAGGAGATCTCTCTCCTCCAGTGGTCTGGAACAGCACAGACTGCAGGCAGCAGAGGCAAAGGGATGTGCCCTGGCTGCCTGAGCAAGCTCCCTCAGGTCACACAGCCACACACCAAGGGGTCAGAGGAGCTCTCTGCAATGGCCTTTATTAAATATCCTCTTGGATACAGAAGATTGAAGCAAAAAATAGTCTTCAACCCTCTGTTTTGGGTCATTCTGGCAAGGGTTTGATGTGTAGAGCAGCTGGTTAGGGGATAAACCTTTATCCACTGTCAGGTTCTCCCTGGTTTCACACAGAGAAGGTACTGGAAAAATAGCTATAAAAACCATCCAAAACTCTGAATTCAGCTCTTTGGCCCAGAAAGAAATGAAACAGTTGTGCCAGAGACACATCATGCCCAACAAATGAAGGAGCAGAAAAGAGGAAAATGCATCCTGGAAGGCATGGCAGAGCAGCCAAGTGCTGCAGAGGGAGAGGATGTGCCTCAAGCAGAGATGCTCCAACAAGAGCTGAAGCATGAGCTCCACCCCTGAGGTCAGAATTGCTCTTTCCAATCATTCCAGAGATGAAGTATCCACATTTCCAGCCCTATTGGCTCAGGGGACACAGGATATGCCCTTGCAGATCTCCTGGATCTCTCAGGAAGAACATCTCCAGCAGAATCCTCAGGTTAGACCCAACCCCCTAGGTAAGAGGTTGCTTGAGGTCAAACAAACCAGTCCCTCCTCTAACAACCTTCCCAACCACCAGGCATGCAGAAGGAGACCTCAGCTCATCCAGGGCACCTGGAAAAGAATCCAGACACAAACCACATCAGGAGGGGCCCCAAAAGGTCCCTCAAGAGGTCAGTGCTGCAAGGGAAGAAGCAGTCACCCTGGCAGAAGGGAATTGCCACCTCCTGTGTGCTGAGAGCAGGAAGCCACAGCTCTTCCTGCAACAGCTGGGAGCTCAGCTCAAGCTTTGTGTGCAAGCAAAGACCTAGGCAACAGATCACAGCATGGTGCTAGGGGCTTGGCAGGGATCTCTGGAGATCATCTAGTCCAGAGAACCTGGAGCAGCTTGCACCCACGATGGGGTCCAGGTGGCTTTGGAATCTCTCCAGAGGTATTTGTGCTACAAAGCAGAAGAAAACCAGAAAGAAGAGATGGAAATCTGGGAGTTAAGAGAGGTGACAACAAAGCACAGAGGAGGAAGGCAGAGGCAGAAAAGGCTTCGCTGCAGCCAGTCTTGATCTGAAGGTCTGTTCTAAAAATGCCTAAATAATCCCTGAAAGAAAGGAGCCACAGAGCCCAGAGATCACATCTGGCAGCTGCCAGGATTTGATTCAAACCATCTGGACCCTTTTCCTTTCATGGAACTCTTAGTCTCCAAGCTGCAACCCAGAGCCTAGCTGAGCCAGGCTGCAGCAATTCCCTGAGCCACTCACCCATCATTGCAGCTTCCTTCAGGAACTTGTAGCTGGTTTCAAAGGTCATCTGCTGCAGAGGGGAAGAGCTGGACTGGATACCCAGGCGATTGAGGGGCTTGTAGAAGCCTTCAAAGCACATGTAGTCAGCCACCAGAGCCAGGTGCCGAGGGTCAACTGCAATCCCTGCAGCACAAACCAGCAAGGGAAAGGGTTAGGAGTTTCCAAGGGGAAAGGAGGAGGAGTTTGGTTAGTGAATTGGCTCTAACAATCCTCCTCCTCAAATAACAATGAGGGCCTGTTGGTGAGTGCCCAAGGAAAGGCAAGGCAGCTGAGGCTGGAATCAGGCAACATGTCCCTAGCAGCTCCTGAGCAAGCTGAAGGTCAGAGCATGCTGGGGTGGAGCTGTTGGATCTACCTGGTTGCTCACATTCCCACTGGAATTGGCTATCCCTGGGTGCTCAGATCCCCACTGAAATCCCTCTCATCACTAGTTCCATTCCTAGCAAGGCTGAGGTCCCTGAAGCCTAAGCTGAGCCTGGGATTCTCCTTAAGCTTGGGCTCTCCAGGCAGAGAGAGAAGCACTCCAAGTACCCAGGGGCAGCTCTTTTTGGAAGGCTACCAAAGCCCCAAGCACTCCCAGCATTAAAGAGCTTGTGAGGCAGGATCCAGCCTATTCTCAAGCCTAACACTCTGCAGCTTCCTCAGCCATCAGCAGTTTCATTCCTCTGCAGTTCCCAGCTGCCAAACAAACCAGGATCCCAAAATAGGAAAGCTCTGGGAAAAGCAAGTCAGCTTTGCCTGGTGAGTTTTCTCCTGGTGAAATGAAACAATTAGCTAACCAAGCCCTCCCAGCAGGCACTAAACAATTAAAACCACTTAAAAATGCAGACACAAAGGAATAGCTCATGGAAAAAAAGGAGAGTGGCTGAGTTTTTTTGCCCATCTCAGGGAGAAAAAAGACTCTCTTTCTTACCATAGACAGCAAAGACATCTTTGATTTCCTTGATAATCACCCTCAGGGCAGACTCAATCCCATAGGTTTTAGCCATGGCATGAATATCATTGGAATAAAGTCTGCTCAGGTCCAGGATCTGAAAGCCAAAGGAAGCAGAGATCCAAGTTAGGAGAGGAGAGGAGTTACTCTGCTGTTTCAAACAGCTTCAGCTAAGCTCAGGCAGATCTTCTCCTCCACTTCTCCTTAGCTTAAGGAGCAAGAGCAGAGAGGACAGAAGATGCATCCCAAAACAATGCTATGGTTGGAGAGTGAAGAGCTAGATGGCACAGCACAACTCTTCATCTCCCACTCCTGCAATTCACTGAGGTGGAAAAAGTCCCTCAAGTAACATTTAGAGGCATGGGCTGGAATTATCTTGTTATTAGGCACTGGGCTGCTGCACAGCTCATCTGCCAGGGGCACCTGAGAAAAGGTTCTGCTGAGCTCTCAGCACTGCTGGGGATAAAAAGAGGAGGGAGGGAGGTTAAGAGCTGAGAAGGCTTCACATCCTCCTGTACTCAGTGCTGGGGAGGCCACAGCTCCAAGCCTGGGCTCAGCTTTGGGCTCCTCACTCCCTCCCAGAAGGACATGGAGCTGCTGGAGTGTGTGCAGAGAAGGGCAAGGAAGCTGGGGAAGGGTCTAGAGCACAAGTGTGCTGAGGAGCAGCTGAGGCTTGGTTAGGCTGGAGAAGAGGAGGCTCAGGGGGGACCTTCTCCCTCTCTCCAGCTCCCTGCAAGGAGGATGGATCCAGGTCGGGGTTGCTTTCTTCTCCAGGGTTACCAGTGAGAGAACAAGAGGAAATGGCCTCAAGTTGCCCCAGGGGAGGTTTGGATTAGATGTCAGGAGGAATTTCTTCCCTGCAAGGCTTGTTAAGCCTTAGTCCAGGCTGCCCAGGGAGGTGCTGGAGTCTCCATCCCTGGAGGGGTTCAGAAACATCTAGCTGCTCTCCTTAGGGCCATGGGTTAGTGTCCTGGGAGTGATGGGGATGGTTGGGCTTGATGAGCTTAGAGATCTCTTCCACCCTGCAGGAGTCAGTGCTAAGTGGAGGTGGCACCATGCCCCTGTCCCTCCCCAGAAGGCAGCAGCTGGGACTGGGAGCTGCCTGAGCTACCTCAGCATAGCGGAAGAGCTCAGCCAGGTTGATGCCTTCAGTGTGCAGCACCAGCTCCTTCTCTCCTTGCTTGTTGGTGCTCTCATTCAGCAAGCACCTGCTGATCCCCTTCACCTCATGGATCACTGTGCTCCGTGCCAGGGAGGTGAGCAAGGAGGAGAGATCAAAGTGGACCTTCATCGGGGGAAGAGCCAGTGAAACCTACAAGGGAAACACAAAAATCCATGGAGTGCTGGTCCAACCAGGAGCAGGAGGGCTCAGGAATCAGCCTGCTGCTTCCTAGGCACAGAGCAGACAAGTGGGCTTAGCCTAGTTGTGGGCCTGACTAGGGTTATAAGAAGGTTAACATGCACACCTCATCCCAGCAGCATTTCCCCACACTGCTGTCAACGCCTCTGAGCTTACCCTGATGACTGAGGGGGTTTGGGGTGGCTTTTTGGGGGGGAGGATGTGGTTGTTGGGTTTCTTGGTTGGTTTTTACTCCAAAAGCCCAGCTATCCCTTTCCTTCAGGAGCTAGCCAGTGTGCTCCTGGTGGCTCCCAGGACATTCTATGCTTCTCTATATTTCAAGATGACACAAAAAGCCAATAAACTTGTCCAAACCCTGGTTTCAAAGAGGCAGTTTCATCACAAGTTCTGAAAGTGAGCTCAGAATGATGCCCAGAAGGACATTTGTGTGCCACTTTTTTGCCTTGCATTGCACTGGGCAGATCCATGCTGCATGCAAGCCTTGGGCAGCCACTCAGGGATGTCTCCAGGCCCCAGGCACCACCTTACCTCACACCAGAGCTCATTTTGGATGTCAAAGGAGTAGCCCTGGATGGCTGGGTGGCTCTCCAGGACAGCAGTGACTCGGAGCTCTGCCGATTGGCGCAAGCGAGCTTTGTCCTTCTTGGGCTGAGAGAGGAAGGAAAGCTGGGAAGCTTCAGCACCAGCTGCTCCATTCTGCTCTTCTTCAGCTCCAGGAACCTTTTCTTCTGGATCTGATCCAGCTTCTTCATCTTCTAGGTTCTCCTCCACGTTTTCTTCCCCATTCTCTTCTTCGCTGTCATAATCCACCTGCAAAGAGATTGCTGTTGTGTTCAGCTGAGGAGGCAGAGGGCACCAGAAGGAGTTTGAGGCATCAACATTCTCACCCCTGACACCAGCAAAATGCAACTCTGCTCTAAAGAAAAGCAACACAACACATCTAGTTCAGCCTCTTGTTCCTTTATCATGTTGCCCTTCTTCCTCTCTACGACCCAGGATGCTGCAGGGTGTTGGGACTGCAGCAGAGTGGAGCTTTCTGCTCCCTCAGAAAGGTTCATTACCTCTTCCTCCTGCTAACTGGGAAGGAGAGTGGGGTGCTGAGCACCTACAAACTCATTCATTACCTCTTCCTCCTGGTTCTTCCTCCGTTTGGCTTCTGTAGCATCACCATCTCCTTCATCAGCTTCTGCATCCACGATGTTCTCCTCTTCCTCTGCTGGAGCTTCCCGATCAGTCTGTGTCTAGAAAGCCATGCCAGAAGAGGGAAATCATGCTGACTGCTAGGAAGCATCCCAAAGAACTGAACAAGCCTTTGCTCCATGTTCTGCCTTGAAGGACAAATTCTGTACTCACTAGGATCAAGAAATAATGAACTTACACTCCTTAACTTGGCTATGAAACAGGAGCAACACCTACAAGAGAGATGAGGCTCTCAGCCTGCTTATGTGGCAGTCCTTGAAGGGAAAGGAGTGGCACAAGGAATATGCAAAAGCCTTTCAGTAAGGGAAAGGACCTTCCCTGAAGTTCTGCCAACAGAGTGGGAGAAGCTTTGACCTCCCTGAAGCTAAACCAAAGAGGCATTTCTGAGCCCAGTTAAGAAGTGCTTTAGTGTTCACCCACTCTGACACAAACCCTGCTAAGCTCAAGGAAGTGAAGCATTTCTCTACCTTCTCTTGGTCACCATCTAAGTCCTTCCTGGTGGCCTTCCTCGTGCTGACCTCACTAAAAGAGGCCATCTTGGCACTTCTCCTTTTGATTGCTTCCAGAAACATCTTGAAGAACCTGCAAGAGAAGCAGCAGCTCAGCATGGCAAAGCTCAGCAGCACAACAGGCTGTCAGGAAGCTGAGCTGGCTTGGTTGAAGGAGCCAGTCAGCTCCTGGCAGGACATGTAGCATCTCTCCTGCAGTCACAGATGGAGCCTTGCATCCACAGCTTGGAATGATAAGCTCATCTGCACAGCAAATTCACCTTCAGGAGGGATGGTTTCCTACTGGATTTTTTTCCCCTTTAACTCAGTAAGCACACACAAGATTGTTAAATAAAACAACCCAGTCTGAACTCAGGAGAAAAACCTTGTAGGGTGATGCCCCTGGGAAGGAATCAGCTCATGGAGCAGGACAGCTTAGGGGCTGAGCTGCTGGCACAAGCCCTGGCTGTGCTGGTGGCCAGCAGGAGCCAGCAATGTGCCCTTGGGGCCAAGGTTTAGTTCAGTTCAGTGAGAGCACCAAGAGATACTTCAAAACCTCTCTGCACTGTCCCCACACCACAGAGCCACAGCCAGAGCAGCTGCTGAGATGCTTCTGCAGGAAGCTGTTGCTCTGGAAGCCCCAGCAGCAGGAACAACATCTTTGGAGCTGATGGCAAGGCAGAAGAAGAAGGGAAAGCAGCTGGCAGCCAGCTCACCTTGTCTCCATGAAGTGCAGGATCTGCTTGGGCTTCACACACTTCTCCTCATGGTACTGCTCCTGGGGCAGGAAGTGGAACTTGATCTTGTAGAGGCATTGGTTGCTCAGCTTGCCCTTCAGACACAGAGATTCCTCCAGCTCCACCTTCTGCAGCACCTACAGAAGGCACAAGCAGCTCTCTGACTTCTTGGATGATGAAGACACTTCCTGTGCTTCCAATGCTTTCCACAGGACACCTGATTGACACACTGGGAACAGACCCAACTTCTCTGGAGGCTTTGGGGCACCCCCTGGGGAAAAGGACTCTACCCTTCTTGGCCTAAACTCTTCCCAACAACTAACTTAGCCAATGCTGGGAGAAGAACCTCCCCTCCCAGCTGACTCCTTCACCTCTTAGGGAACTGCAGGACCACAGAATCAGCAAGGTTGGCAGAGAGCTCTAAGCTCATCCAGTCCAGCCATTCCTATCACCCCCAGGACACTAACCCATGGCCCTAAGGAGAGCAGCTAGATGTTCTGGAACCCCTCCAGGGATGGAGACTCCAGCACCTCCCTGGGCAGCCTGGGCCAAGACTCAACAAGCCTTGCAGGGAAGAAATTCCTCCTAAGATTCAATCTAAACCTCCCCTGGGGCAACTTGAGGCCATTTCCTCTCATCTTCTCACTCTTAACCCTGGAGAAGAGACCAAGCTCCACCTTACTCCAAGCTCCTTGCAGGGAGCTGCAGAGAGGGAGAAGGTCCCCCCTGAGTCTCCTCTTCTCCAGCCTAACCAAGCCTCAGCTGCTCCTCAGCACACTTGTGCTTTAGACCCTTCCCCAGCTTCCTTGCCCTTCTCTGCACACACTCCAGCAGCTCCATGTCCTTCTGGGAGGGAGTGAGGAGCCCAAAGCTGGAAGAGGTGTCCACAGAGAACCCTTCCAAGCTGGCAAGTGCTAAGAGCTGAGCTCCCAGAAGGCCTTTTGGTTTGCAAAGGCTCACCTCAGCTAAGCACACTCTTGTGAGCTGCTTCTTCAGCTGCTTCACCTTCTTGAGAGCTTTCTTGGTATTCAGCACAGGAACACTCATGGTTGGGGTCTTGATACTTGCACTGGCCACCATCAGGATTTCTCTCAACCTTTAAAGAGAGGATGATCTTGCTGGAGAAATGAGAAGAGCACTCTGCAATCCAATTAGGAGCTGCTTCAGGTAATGAGGCAGCATTGCTGCCACGGCCACATGATAAGAGCATTGGCAGCAGGGCAAGGGAGGTGATGCTGCTCCTCTGGCTCAGCCCTGGTGATCTCTTCCAACCTGAACCATCTCCCACAGCACAAGGCCAGGGTCAGCCCCAATGCTCTCCAGAAGAACAATTCACCTGAAGGCTCATTTGCCCTCAAGATTGCTCAGGGAGACTCAGCAATATGGGGTGAAGTGCCCCAAAATGGCAAAGCAGCCACTGAGAAGAGAGTTTTCTCACCTTGGGATCCCCAAAGTGACATTCATTTCACCTCTGCCAGCAAAGTGGAAGGTGTTGAGAGTCATCTGGGTGGAAGGCTCCCCAATACTCTGAGCTGCCAGAAGGCCCACAGCTTCTCCTGGGTCACAGAGAGATCTCTGCCACTTCAAATACAGCAAATCCTTTAACCTGAAGGAAAGAAAGAAGAGGTTGAGCTCAATCTAGTCCAAAATCAACACCACTTGGCTTTCAGGAGCCACTCTGGAACACCCTGCTTTGCTTCACAAAGGTCCCAACACAAAGACTTCTCATCTTTAGCAACCTCAGGAGGCAGAGAAGCTCTTACCTAGCTGAGGAAAGTGCTGGGTGCATGTAGCTGTGCCTGCTCTCAGCTTCCCACTTGCTGAGGTAAGCTTGCACTCCACTCTCAAAGGCTTCTGACACAGAGCCAAAGTGAGTGTCTGGGCGCCAGAGCCCAAGGCTTGGCTCAGGACACTTCTGGGCCTTCTTCAGGTACTTCCTTCTCTTCTTCTCCTCTAGCTCCTGCCACATCTTCACCAGCTGCAAACAGAGAGGAGGTTTGGGAAGCAGAATGCTTCAGCCATGGCAAGATCCAACCCCAACAGCACTGCTTCCCCCAGCAATTCTGCCTCAACCTCACAGGATTCAACAAGCTCTCATCCAGTCAGCAGATCTCTCTGTCCATCCAGGAGAGATCTAGTCTGTCTACATGGAAAGGGAAAGAACCCAAAGCAAAGCAAACCCAGCCACAAAGAGGAGAGATTCTCCAAAGCCACTGTTACCTCAGGCTCTTTGGCTTTTAGAACCCAGAACATTTAAGAAATGGATCTGAGCTTCACCACTGGCCTAGCTAAGGTTTGATTCCTTCCCCAGGTGAACACTTTGGGACAGCAACAGCCATTGAAAGAAGAACTGACTGAATTGTATTGCCTTGGTGAGCAGGCTCAGTCAGTGGAGCTGCCTGTGGCTTACCTGTAAGGCAGCAGGGTCTCTGCCATTCTTGGTTTCTCCTCCTGCACTCTGTGCTTTCACACTGGCCATTTTCTTCTGGCAGAACAGCAGGAAACCTCCTTCTCTCTGCCCAGACTTCTGGTGCTTGCTTTGCCACTTCTTGATGGCTCTGAACTGCTGCTGAGCTTGCTGAGCCTCCAGCCTTGCCAAAGCTTCATCCAGGTGGTTTGTCTTCTGGATGACCTAGAAAAGAAAGTGAGCTGCAGGATTCTTCTTCTCCTTTCAGGGCAACAGAAAAGGCACAGCAAGCTGAAAAGATCCCTCCAAGCTGTCAACTAACCATACCCCTGGATACCAGGCCCCCTCCCTCCCAGCAAGAGTTGAGGGCTAGGGGTTCTACCTCAAAGTTGTCAGCAATGAAAGGGAACTGCTCAGGCTGCAGGAACTGAGTCTTGGGGATATCCAGCCCATCTTCTCCATAGAGGAACTGCACCACACTGCCATCACTGTCTCTTACTGTCAGGTCATACTGAACCACCAGGCCTTCCAAGTGCTTGATGACACACCTAGAGCAGAGAATAGCACACACAAGCCTCTGCAGAGCAACACAGATGATGCTGGCCAGTGCTAGAGCCTGACAGGGAGCAGGGTTAGCTCTTAGGATGGAATGCTTCCCTCTGAGGGTGCTAAGGCACTGGAGCAGCTCACCCAGAGTGGTTCTGGTTGTCCCTCTGAAAGGAGAGGACATCCCTCCCCACCCTAAACTTCCACCTTTTTCTATGCACTGCAAGTGTTGCTTGAATCAAGACAAACTAGAGCTGCCTGCAGTTTGACTGGTGCCAGATTCCTCCAGCAGAGATAAGGGAGAGAGAAGCAAGTTCCACTTGGCCTTGGAACCAACGCTGCACACTCAGGGAGTAAACACTTCTAAAAACACAAGCACCCTGAAGTGAATCTAAGCAATGGAAGAGCTTCTCCCAGCCTGCAGGACTCTACAAAAGCCCCAAGCAACCAGGCTCAAAGCCTAAGGCAAGCCTCTTACCTCTGCAGGTAGCCAGACCTGCTGGTTTTGACAGCTGTATCCACCAGCCCTTCCCTGCCAGCCATGCAGTGGAAGAAGAACTCCTAAAGACAAGCACAACACCATCAGCATCCTGCTGGCAAGAGCACCAAGGCTGACACTTGCTGCTCTTGCTCTCATGTCCCACAGGACAGTCCAGAGACCACAGAAACTCAAGTGCTCCAAGAGCAGGACTGAGCTCAACTTACAGAAGGTTTGATGCCAGTGAGGAACCTGCCAGTCACAAAGCCTCCAGAGCTAGGAGAGAAGTCATAAGGCTGGAAACAGGGCAGGGATTTGCCAGAGGCCATCAGGGGAGGCCTTCGACCTTCCAGCTCAATCTGGCCCAGCAAGCAGGAAATCTGAGGGTGGGCAGGAGGAAAAAGGAAACATCACTTTCCCAACCAACTTTTGGTTCACCTACAGTCAGCAATTCTACCTGAGAAAAACAGAGTCAAATGTTCACTGAGTCTTTTGAACTCCATGCCAATGTGTTCAGGATGGGCAGAAAAGGCATGGCAACCTGATCTAGTCACCTCCTGGCTGGAAGGAGGCAGCAGGATGCTGGAGTGCAGCTCCTGTCTCTGCCCAGGACAAGCCCAACACTCACTCCATGTGCCTGAGGTGTTAGCCAAATGCTGCTGGAGTTCTGGCAGCCTTGGGGCCATGGCTCCTGCCCTGGGCAGCCTGGGCCAGTGCTGCAGCAGCCTCTGGGGGAAGAACCTGCTCCTGCGACCCAAGCTCACCCTCCCCTAGCACAGCTCCATGCCATTCCTTTGGGATCACCAGAGAGAAGAGCTCAGCTCCTGCCTCTCTGCTTCCTCTCCTCAGCAAGCTGCAGAGCACCAGGAGGTCTCTCCTCAGAGTTACTCCAGTCCTCACTCACCCTCAGCACTTCCATTCTCACCCAGTGTCTAACCTTTTCCCATGCTGCAGGCCTGTTCTCCCAAAGCCCAGCATAAAACCCTTGCTTTGGGCTCAGAGATCCACCCAAGAGCTCAGAGGAATCAGAATCATTTAGGTTGGAAAAGGCCTCTAGGATCCCATCATTGACCCAGCAGCCCCATGGCCACTAAAGCAAAGAGCTGACATCCCCTCAAGGCATTGAGCTGCTAAGGACTCTTAGTTATCACTACCTGCATTGTGTTCACAGTGGATCCTTTGGCTCCTGATTGGACCATCAGCTGCAAATTGTTCTCTGGAAAGCTCCTGTGGAGACCAAGGGGCATGCAAACCTAGAAGAGTTGGGGTGGGGAAAAAGAGAAGCAAAGCAAACCCTTGTTAATAACATCATCAACCAAAGCAACTCCTGTTGGAGGCTTTCCAAGTGAAATGCTGAGGGTTTGGGATATGAAACCATATTCTCCACTCAGAAAGGACAAGCTTGAGGTGGTGAGGCACTAAGTGAAGGGACAAGCTGGAAAGCTTCAGCCTCCAGAGCACTCAGAAGAGTGCCTCCAGACAAGATGAGTGCACCCAGAAGCCTCAAGACCAACCTTGTTCACTTCATTGCTGTAAGTGTTGACTTCCTCCTTGAATTTCAGCTCCACCATGTCAAAATCCCTCTGGTCCTTGCAGAGATGAGCATCCTGCCACTTCCCCTGCAGCTCCTCCAGGGAGGCTCTCTCAGGCAAGTTGAGAGCAGCTCTGACAGCCTGCAAGTCACAGAGGGCAGCTTGTGGAGATGCTCAGATGGGCAGCAAGGTTTCAGGAGAGGGAGGGAGGAGAAAAACCTCCCTGCTGCAGGACACACTTACCTCAAGCCCTCCCTGCCTGGACCTCTCGATGATTTTTCGTCGCTTGTGGTCTGCTTCAGGTTTGACCAAAATATCTTCAATCCCTGCAAAAAGAGACACAAGAGCATAGAATGAGCTGCTGAGGAAGCAACCACCTTGGCGGGGGGGTAGGGGTTTAGAAAGCAGAGAGCTGGGAAAGAAAAGTCACCCCAGGAGGCTGTGCTGAATTCCAGAGAGTCCTGGGCAGAGAAACACCTCATGAAGCTCCCCAAGGGTGATGCCCCTGGGGAGAAATCAGCCCATGGAGCAGCACAGCTTAGGGGTTGAGCTGCCCTGGCTGTGCTCGTGAGCAGAACCCAGCAATGTGCCCTTGGGTCCAAGCAGACTAATAGCATCCTGGCTGCAGCAAGAAGAGTGAGGCCAGCAGGGCCAGGGAGCTTCTCCTCCTTCTCTGCTCTGCCCTGGGGAGGCCACAGCTGGAGGATTGGCTCCAGCTCTGGGCTCTCCTGCTCCAGAAGTACAGGGAACTCCTGGAGAGGACACAGAAGGGCTACTCAGATGAGTAGTTTCTCAGTGCTGCTGTCTGCCAGTTGACTCTGTCCACCTAACCCTGAGTGAGCATGCTGTGCCTCCAGAGAAAAGGCAATTTAAAGCCTTCCCTCTGAGCACAAAAGCAGCTGGTCAAGCTCTGTATGCTCATCTAAAGTATTTCAACTTCTGCAAGAGCAGAGTGCAGCAAGGGTCACGTTTTTCTGGCATCCTAAGTGCCTTCTTGGGTGAGTTTGCAAAGCTCTAAGGCAAGCCTTAGATTTGAGAGTGCAAGGAGCTAGACAAGACATGATTAATAACTCCTCAAGAGTTCTTCCATCTCACTTGCTCAGCTCTCCTGCTTTCTAGGCAACAACTCTTCTTCAGAGGAGTAAAAATAACACAGGCTCCTCGGAGGTTTTGAGCTCAACAAGAGTTAGGATGTGTACACTCTGCAGGATGGGAAAGAGAAGCTGATGGAGACCCCCAAAACCAGGCTGGCAACCCCTCTCAGCATGGAGTAACTTCCTCCTTGTGCTACTCACCCATTGTAAAGCCCCTGTAGAGCTGCAGGTAAGCAGTGAAGAGCCTTCCCAGACATGTGAGCACCTTCCCACTGGTCGCACCTCCATAGAGCTCATAGCAGCAGTGCACCAGGCCATAGGCAGAGCTGCCAAAGTGAGCTTTGTCCAGGACTCCACACAGCAATTCCCCATTTCTAATGATCACCTGGGGAAAAGAACAACTCTTGAGGGGAAGGGAAATGTTGCCCTGATGATGAACAGGTTTAAGAAGCCCACCTGAGCTCCATTTCCAGGATAACCCCCTCTGTGCTTCCCCACCTCCAAAGCAGATGGAATCAGGACCAGAAGAGAGTTCCTCCTTACCCCCAGACCTATGTACCCACCTGCTGCTGTCAGGAACTGCTGCTGATTCTCTGCTTTTGGCTTGGTCTTGTGCCCTGCTTCCCTTCCCATTCCCCTAGTGTGCCCAGCAGCTTGTCAGGATGCAGCCCCAGCCTACCTGAGACTCACACATGGAATCCAGCCTGAGGCAGCTGCCTCCAGCTCCCTTCAGCCAGGCTCTTCCTCCTATCTTAGCTTTCCCAGCCAGGTTCAGTGGGGCATGGTTTGCTGGGATGATGTTTATTAACAAGGTAGAAACAACCTAGCAAGAAGCAGAAGAAGAGTGGGGCAGGAGCTTGTTTCTTTTCTCTCTTCCCTTCTCAACAGGAAGAATTTGACATGGAGAAGAAAAGTAGGAACCCAGACATGTTTTTTTTCCCAGCTTTGAATCCTTGGAAAGGTGAAGTTTCCAATCAGGAATCTCCTCTTGCTACTCCAGCCTTTGGAAGCTCAGTGAGCTGAGACACAGAATGACTCAGGAATATGTGGCACCCAAGGTTTTACCAATAATTAGATAAATAGATAGATATACACAAAAAGAGCTCTCTGCTGCCTTTTACCAGCAAAAGGGGGAGAGGGTTTCCCCTGCTCTGGGTGACAAAACTTGGGTGCCATCCCCAAGCTGACTCCCAGAGCTCAAAGCCATCCCCAAGATCTCCTTTGATGAGATGCTAGGATCTGGCTTCTCAGCAACTGGCTTTAACACTAGTATCTTGCTTCTTTTGGAACTCCTAGCATTCCTGAACCCAATCAATGCCAAACCTACCTGCTTCCCTGTCCATAATCTCCGTGGTTTGATGATGGCAGGAGGAAAGGTTTTGATTCTCCCTTTCTGGTTGGTCAGCCCACGATACACAAGCTCCATGTACTGCTCCCTGGTGAAGAAGCAGCCCCTCAGGGTCATGCTGACTCCAGAAACCATGTGGTCCTGGATCAGGCCAGGAAGAGGCTTCCCATCCTAGAGAGAGAACAAGGGAAAGGGGACAAGAAGCCATGTGCTAGCTGGATTGTTCCAAATCAAAGTTATTCCAGCTGGATACAAGCCCTCAAGTCATTTGCACACAACAACTCTCCAGTTAATCTCTTCAGGACACTGCCATGGAAAGGAAGGAGACTCTTGGGATGTTTCTTTAACCCCTCCAGGGATGGTGACTCCAGCACCTCCCTGGGCAGCCAATTGCAAGACATCCTAAATNAGTTCCCATCCCTGGAGGCATTCCAGGTGAGGCTTGCCAGGGCTCTGGGCAAGCTGATCTAGTTGGGGATGTCCCTGCCCAGTGCAGGGGAGTTGGACTAGATGAGCTCCAGAGGTCCCTTCCAACTCCTATGATTCTATGATTTCATTTCAGACCCCAATGCCCCTCCCAGTTCTCCTCACCTTTGGCACCAGATACTGCTCATCAGTGCAGGCCAAGCTGTAAGCTTCTGCCCTGCCCAGCTCGCTCTGGGGGAAGTGGGCATTCATCTCATCCCCATCAAAGTCAGCATTGTAAGCCTTGCAGTTGGCATAGTGCAGCCTGAGCACCTTCTCTCCGGGCAGGATGCGCGCGCGGTGTGCCTGGATGGAAGGTCTGTGCAGGGTGGGCTGCCGGTTCAGCAGCAGCACATCTCCGGTCCTGATGTGTCTGCACACCTGCCACAGGGCACAACTGGGCTGTCTAGCTGCAAGGCACTGCCACAGCAGGCCTCTGCAATCACTACAGCTTCAAACAGACACACAGCCCAACCATTTTCCCCTCTACTGTCAGCCTCTGCAGGAGAATGAGGACTATTTGCCCATCAAAGCACACAGCAAGGCTCTAGCTCCCCCCCACAAGCCATGCTGAGAGCATGCAAGCCTTGCTCTAGGGTCTCTCCTCTCCCTTGGCAATGCAGGGATCAGAGTGGATGAACATGGGCAGATGTTTATCCAAAGGCCACTTGTGTGGCAGCAGGACTAGGGCAGGGATTGTCCTCCTGGCCTGGGCACTGGGGAGGACACAGCTCCAAGCCTGGGCTCAGCTTTGGGCTCCTCACTTCCAGAAGGACATGGAGGTGCTGGAGTGTGTGCAGAGAAGGGCAAGGAAGCTGGGGAAGGGTCTAGAGCACAAGTGTGCTGAGGAGCAGCTGAGGGAGCTGGGCTTGGTTAGGCTGGAGAAAAGCAGAGCCAGAGGGGAGCTGCTCAGTGCTTAGCAAGGGCTGAAGGGTGCAGGGGGCAAGAGGCTGGGGCCACACTCTGCTCAGTGGTGCCCACGGCCAGGCCAAGGAGCAATGGGCACACACTGGAAGCCAGGAGGTTCCAGCTGAGCAGGAGGAGAAAGTTGTTTGGTGTGAGGGTGCAGAGCCCTGGCCCAGGATGCCCAGAGAGCTTGGTGAGTCTCCTTCTCTGGAGGTGACCCTGGGCAAGCTGCTGTGGGCAAAACAGAATTTGCTGAGAAGGCACTGGGACATACAGGCACCAGCTGAACACAGGATTTTCTCTTCCCTGCTGCTAAGAGCTCCCAAGCTGCCAGAGCAAGATTACTCTGCACCCCAGAGAGCTCCCCAAAGCCCTCTGTTGTACTCACAATCTTCAGTCCTGCCTGGGGGGCACCTGAAGAAGGAGTGAGGAGCTGCTTAGCTATGGCTTCCCTCTGGGTCAGGCTGCTCCCACTCAACACTGTACATGATCCATCTTCATTGATGACCATGGAGGCCCCAGGGTGAACCTTTGGGCCATTGATGACAGCTTGCCTCAGCTCTTTGACATTCCAGGGAGTGACTGGCTGAGGATATGTCAGTTTGGTAGCAAATACCTGGAAAAGGGAAAAGAGGGAGAAAGTTACTCAAATCTGGCTTCAAACAGCACTGACTCATTGAGTGTCAAATGTTAAGTCATACCATGTAAACATAAACTACTTTAAGCTCTTGGGGCTCTACATTTTAACTGAAAGAGTTCTCCTCCCCCTCTGCTCTGCCCTGGGGAGGCCTGGTCCAGAAGGACAGGGAACTCCTGGAGAGGACACGGAGCAGGGACACTGAGATGCTGAGAGGACTGAAGCAGCTCTGTGCTGGGGAGAGGCTGAGAGAGCTGGGGCTGCTTAGGCTGGAACAGAGCAGCCTGAGGGGAGATCTGAGCCATGCTGAGCAATCCTTGCAGGGTGGGGAGCAGGAGGCTGGGGCCAGGCTTTGTGCTGGGGTGCCAGGGCCAGCATTAGAGCCAATGGGCACAAGTTGCAGCTCAACACGAGGAGGAACTTCTTTCCTTGCAGGGTGCTGGAGGCCTGGCCCAGGGAGCTGC
Source organism: Bucco capensis (assembly GCA_013396975.1). Lineage (NCBI taxonomy): Eukaryota > Metazoa > Chordata > Aves > Piciformes > Bucconidae > Bucco > Bucco capensis. The sequence continues at coordinate 58,597 of VWZO01003821.1, read as the reverse complement.
TGGAGTCTCCATCTCTGGAGAGATTCCCAAGCCAACTCGAGCCCATCCTGGGCAAGCTGCTCTAGCTTCTGCTGCTCTGGCAGGGGGGTTGGGCTAGCTGAACCCCAGAGGTCCCACTCTCTGCTCACCATGGGGATGCCAATCTCGTTGGTGTTGATGTACATGTCGGGGCAGATGACGGAGCGGGCGGCGAAGTCCACGCGCTTGCCCATCATGTGCTTGCGGAAGAGCCCTTCCTTCTTCTCCAGCAGCTGGGGAGAGAGCTCAGCTGCTGCACCCAAACAGCGCAGCACACAGCAGCCACCAGCTACCCGTGAGGAGCAGCAGCACTGCCCAGAGAGACAAGCCTGACCAGGTCCAGTTCTGGAGCCCCCAGGACAAGAATGAGCTGGAGGGGCTGGAAAGTGTCCAGAGAAGGGACATGAGGATGCTCAGAGGTTGGAGCACCTCTGCTATGAGCACAGGCTTAGAGTTGGGATTGTTCAGTCTGGAGAAGAGAATGCTCCCAGGAGACCTTCTTGTGGCCTGCCAGGATCTGCAGGAGCTCCAAGAGGGCTGGGGAAGGACTTGTTAGGATGTCAGGTAGTGCTAGGACTAGGGGAATGGATCCAGACTAGAGGAGGGGAGATTGAGGTTAGCTGTTAGGCAGAAGTTGTTCCCCAGGAGGGTGGGGAGGCACTGGCCCAGGTTGCCCAGAGAGGTGGTGGCAGCCCCAGCCCTTGCAGTGTTGGGGCTGGGAGCAAGCTGCTCTAGTGGCAGGGGGGTTGGAAATAGAAGAGCTTGAAGAGCCCTTCTAGCCCTGACAATTCTCTGATTCTATGATCATAAAAATACCACAGATCCTTCACTTCTTTCTTATCTCTTCACCTTCTCTTGTTTTAAGTGCCTGTGCCACACCAAGTCCAGGCTCTCCAAGCCCCTGCCACCCACCTGACGGATACCAGGGTACTTCTCTGTCACCAGTTTGTCCATGTCACTGTCAAAGACAATGTTGACATGGGTCTGGAGCCGAATCCAGGCGTTGTAGAGCTTGTCTGCCATGGTCTGCCCTGGGATTGTTGTCAGGAAGGATCGGTCCAGAGCTTCAGTGTTCTCTCCTGTCTCCTACAGAAACAGAAACTTGGACTGAACAAAAAGATACAGGATCACAGAGTCATGAAGGAGAACTCTAAGAGACCTCTAAGCTCATCAGGTCCAACCATCCCTATCCCCACTAACCCATGGCCTTAAGGAGAGCAGCTAGATGTTTCTTCAACCCCTGCAGGGATGGAGACTCCAGCACCTCCCTGGGCAGCCTGGGCCAAGGCTCAACAAGCCTTGCAGGGAAGAAATTCCTCCTGACATCCAATCTAAAGCTCCCCTGGGGCAACTTGAGGCCATTTCCTCTTGTCCTTCTAGGCTGAAGTGATTGTATTGGGTAGCAAACGAAACATTGGGAGATGTCCAGCCACCACCAGTGGGATCTGAAAGGCTAAGTGACAGTCAGTCCCTTCCTGCAAGGCTAAGTGACAATCCTCTTCCCAAAGGAGACATTAGTGGTTGGTAAGTGACAGCATGCTAGGGGTTGGGAGGGACCTCTGGAGATCATCTAATCCAACCCTCCTGCAAGAACAGGAGAACCTAGAGCAGGTCCATGCTACAAATCACTGTGCCCGTCAGAAAGTCTCATTCTTAGGTAAAAATGATGTAAACCTCAGGGTTCTTATTATATACACCACTGTTTTCACAGTCTAAAAGTCATTACAGCAGCCACCTTTGGAAGGCATCAACCTTCTGGCAGCCAAACATCTCAAGAACATATCTCCATCTAGTGGCTAAATGATTCAGGTTGGAGAAGACCTCTGAGATCAGCAAGTCCAACCATCAACTGCCAATTCACCACTAAACTATGTCACCAAGTGTCACCTCTATGTAGTTTTGAACCCCTCCAGGGATGGTGACTCCAGCACTGCCCTGGGCAGCCTGGGACAATGCCTGGAAGAAATCCTTCCTAATATCCATCCTGGTCCTCCTCTGGCACAACTTGAGGCCATTTCCTCTTATCCTATCACTAGTCATCTGGGAGGAGGAAAAAAACAAAGCAAACCAACACAACACCACCCCAAAATCCCTATGGAGAACATCTCCAAGAGCAGATACTCCAACAGCCCAAGCAAAACCTGCTGTTGGAACAGCTCCAGCAGGAGCCTACCTGAAGCCCATTCACCTACCCACAGAAAGCAGAGAAGACAACAAGCAGAAACTCTTACTGTTTGGATTTCTTCTGTGAGTTTGATGGGCTGGCATTGCTCTTTGGCCATGAAAACCAAGAGCTTCCTTATGGTCTTGGCATCTTTCATGACTGCCTGCAGGTTGACAGTCTGCCCATTGGTAAAGACTTTGTCTCCCACACGACTGATGGGACGATACCTGCAGCAGAGCAGAAGCACTTCAGGACAGAAGAGCCATCAGAAAGGAGCAAAGGGAACCTCCAGCATCCTAAGCTAAGGCTGCAATGCTTGGCAAAGAATCCCTAGAGATTCCCTGAGCAGTTCATAAGTCTTGTTTTATACTGGGCGTGTCCTAAAAGAGACCTCTAAGCTCATCTCTACCACCCCCCAAACCATGGCCCTCAGGAGAGCATCCAGATGTTTCTTCAACCCCTCCAGGGATGGCGACTCCAGCACCTCCCTGGGCAGCCTGGGCCAAGATTTAGCCCTTTCAGGGAAGAGATTCCTCCTGACAACCAATCTAAACCTCCCCTGGAGCAACTTGAGGCCATTTCCTCTTGTCCTCAGTCACTGCTGATTTTCATTCCTGACTTTTTGAGCACTCCACTGCCACCTCAGTACTAGAGGGGCTTGCATCTCCAGCTCCTGCAAGGAATATGTGCTAAACCCTGTCATTTCTACACCACTTTTTTGGGGGAGGAAATATTACCTCGAAGGTGGAACCACAAGTAGATCCAAAAAAAACATGTCTGGACTGAAAGTGGAACTCTCCTGAGGCTCCATCCCAGCGAAGAGGTAACGCAGAAAGAAACCTACAGAGGTACAACAGAGAAGATCAACTCTTTAGCACTGCTGCTCTTTGGGAACCTAAACCCTCAGGTGCACTTGGGCAATCAAAGCAGGAGGTGCTAAGAGTGTGACCCCAGCCTCTTGCCCCCTGCACCCTTCAGCTCTTGCTGAGCACTGAGCAGCTCCCCTCTGGCTCTGCTCTGCTCCAGGGCTCTCAGCCTTTCCTCCTGCCACAGCTGCTCCAGTGCCCTCAGCATCTCCCTAGGCTCTGCTGGACTCTCTGCAGCACTTCCTTGGCTCTCTGGAACTGGGCAGCCCAGAACTGGACCCAGCATTCCAGACTGGGGCAGAGTAGAGGGGAAGAACCTCCCTGGCCCTGCTGCTCACACTCTTAGTGCACTCCAGCAGACCATTGGCCTTTTTGGCCACAAGAGCACATTGCTGGCTGATGGGGAACTTGTTGTCCAGCAGCACTCCCAGCTCCTTCTCTGTGGAGCTGCTCTCCAGGAGGCAAACCCCAGAGCCACAGAACTCCAAAGAAGAGGTTGCTAAATGCCTTCTCAGCCTTTAAACAATCTAAGAACATGAACTGAATAACCATTACCTTCATTCTTCCAGAGAGCCACAATGTACTCCTTGGCAGTCATTGGGGTCAGGTATCCTCTCTTCCCTAGCTGGCTCTCATCCAGAGCTGAACAAGTCATCAAAATAAACATATTTGGGTTTAGATTAAAAATAAACAATGTATTTCAGTAAAGAAGAAAACACAAGAGGTCACTTTTTAAGGTTTTTCTGCTCAGCAAGAGCTGAAGGGTGCAGGGGGCAAGAGGCTGGGGCCACACTCTGCTCAGGGGTGCCCAGGGCCAGGCCAGGGGGCAATGGGCACACACTGCAACCCAGCAGCTTAGCAACTTGTTTGGGTGAGGATGGCAGAGGCTGCCCAGAGAGCTTGGGGAGTCTCCTGGTGTGCAGAGATTCCAAGGGCAGCTGGAGGTGATGCTGGGCAAGCTGCTGGGGGTGAGCCTGCTGGAGCAGGAGGATTGCACTAGCTCATCCTCAGAGGTTTCTTCCAACCCTCCCCATGTGGAAATAAATGCAACATATTAGAGTAGAAGACAAATACTTTACCTACTGGTTCCTCCCCTTTGCCTTTCTCTCCTGACTTATGGTACACTGTTGAAGGATAGGTCACTGTCAGCTTGCTGTTATGCTCTTTCCTCACTAATGACCTCCTAGATCTTAAAGGGAAAAAGAAAGCCAGGGCAGGCAGGGAGAAGTTAACACAGATGCTCAGAGCATTTAACTTTACCCCATCCTACTTCATTCCTCTCCTGTAGTTCAACTTACTTGCAGTTAGGGCATTTCTTTGAGCTGGTATGTGCTTTCCAGAACTGTGCTATCAGTTTGTTTCTACACTCACAGACATTTTTGACCTGGTAAGACAAGAAAAACCCAACCCAAACAACTTAAAAAGAATGATAATACTAACAATAAACTGAAACATTTGCTGTGAAGTGAGGAAAGCCTCCCTGATGAGTGTTAATTATCCCCTTGTATTGATTGAACTCATCTCTAGTGCTGTTCCAGAGAACTCTCAGTGCTCACCAGCCTCCCTCTAAAATTACTCCAGAAACAGCTTTGATTTCTCAAGTCAGCTCTGAAGTTTAAAGCTGTTCCCTCCTGATAGCTTGAAAAGGAAAAAGATTGGTAAAAAACAGTTGTTTTGCTCATAAATGTAAGATTTGTCAAGTGCCAAATTCTGAGCCAAATTCTCAGCCAAATCCAGGCCACACTCTGAGCCAAATCCAGGCCACACTCTGAGCCAAATCAAGACATTTCACCCAAACTGTCCTCTTTATAAAGCAGAGCTCAGCACTCCAGGAGAACATCTGAGCATAGCCAAAACCAGACCTTCCTCTGCACACCACAGCTTGAGGAGGACAAGCCCTGAGCTGCCTGAGGCAGCAGTGCTTGTACTCACATTTGAGCACTGCTCAGTGCCTTGGTAACTCTGCAGCATCTCCTGTACATGGTGATTTAACTCCTCTTCAATCTCTGAGCCTGTTGCATCTGCACATTGCTCCAAAAACTGAAAGAGACGGCATCAAAGAAGCTGGGATAATGGTTACAGCACTAGAATCACCTCAAAACAGAAGGACAAAGAAAGTAATACACAGTACTTACCCTGCTCAGAATGACTTCAAGGTCATGGACAGCATGAAGCAAGCCTTTCTGCAGCAGCTTCAGCTGGCTGAGCAGCAGGTGAACCACAGCTCGAGGGCAGGTCAGCATGTGGCAGTTCAAACAGGAGCCTCGAATCAGCAGGTAGAGTTTCTGCAAGAAAGGGGAAAAAAAGAGTAGATTTAAAAATCCCAGACTGCTAGGAGTTGAGAAAGGGCCTCTGGAGATCATCTACCAACCCCCCTGCCAGAGCAGGAGAACCTAGAGCAGGTTCCTCACTAGCTTACACAATGAGATGTGTTTGAACTTCAAGCAAGTGCTGCTAGAAATGAGATATTAGACCAATTGCTAAGTTGAATCAGAGAGAATTGGACCCCAAACTCCACACTAGCTTAGAGAGAAAGCAAGAGCTCAGCACCTTGACACTTTCCAAGGACTACAAACTCTGGGACAGCTTGAGCCCATCCCCCAAAAGGCACCAGCAGGCCAGGAATTAAACAGCCTTACATCAAAAAAGAGAGGGTTATAGACAGTCAGAGGCAGGTCTATGTGTCCAAAGTGGCCAGGGCAGTTGCTGAAGTTCTGCATGCAGGTTGCACACACTTCTCTGGAGTCTGGAGGTCCCAAAGCCAAGTCATACAGTCCATTCCCAGCTGGATTGCCCACATTATCCAGATACTGAGGGTTGGTGATGGCTTTGACACTCAGCTTCCTGCAGTGGAAAGAACCAAAAGCAATGGCAGCCAAGTAGCCACAGGATGTGCACTTGAATGCTACAAGCAACAATGCATTTACAATCCAGATGATGTTTTAATGGATGAAACCAAGTTTTTGAGTGTACTTTGTGAGCATTTCTGTATGTTAGATCACCTCAATCTTTGTACACATGCTCTATTAATTGCCTAATTCACTAGATCAATGTCCTGCTCCTTGTCACCTAATTCATCACACTAAGGTGCTCCTACATTGACACTTCAATTGTCCTCCTAGAGGTGTGGGTTTCAGCACTAAAATCCTCACAGGTTATGGAGGGGACACTGCCATGCTTTAGTTTTATCCAAACCTGTCTCTGCTTTCTGTCAAGAAGCCAGAAGAGATAAGCCACAAAAGTTGACAGAATTTCACTCTCTTTAGATACTGCTCTTAATGCGCATGTCCTGTTTCTGATTATTTTACCCTCCTGTCCTCTAGGCTTTAAGGACCTTCCAATCTTGTTACCCTCATTCCAGACCAGCTCATTATAAGCTTATTCACCCTAAAAGCCTTTGAACTCTATCCTTGGGACATTACCTCAACTCCAGCTCCAGCCAGAGGCTCTCCAGGACAGGAGCAGGGCCTCCTCCCTCCTCACAGACCTTTCCTCAACAAGGCATCCCTCTCCCCTCCTGCCCTTCTGTTCTCACAGAATCACAGAATGTTAGGGGTTAGAAAGGCCCTAGAAAGCTCATCTAGTGCAACCCCCCTGCCAGAGCAGGAGCACCTAGACCAGCTCACACAGCAATGTGTCCAGGCAGCTCTGCAATGGCTCCAGACAAGGAGACTCCACAGCCTCCTGGGCAGCCTGGGCCAGTGCTCTGGCACCTGAACTGCAAACAAGTTTCTCCTCAGCTTAAGACTAAACCTGCTGTGCTCCAACTTGCTCCCATTCCCTCTTGTCCTACCATTGGATGCCATTGAGAAGAGCCTTGCTCTCTCCTCCTGACATTCAACCTTAACAGATTTCTAAGCATTCCTGAGGTCTCCTCTCAGTCTCCTCTTGTCCAGGCTGAAGAGACCCAGCTCTCTC
>VWZO01003821.1:0-51354 GCA_013396975.1 Bucco capensis | reverse complement strand
CCAGCCACTCCTCCTAGCTTGGGATCATTCTCTCTCCACTAAGACCTCCAGCAGCCCCAGGCCATGCTGAATCACAGAATCATTAAGGTTGGAAAAGACCTCTATGATCAGCAAGTTCAACCATCACCCCAGCACCTCTGTGCCACTGAACCATGGCACTTCTACATGGGTTGGTGACTCCAGCACTGCCCTGGGCCTAACTACTCTGGCAGTCAATAAATTCTTCCTAATATCCAATCTAAACCTCTTCTGGCACAACTTGAGGCTGTCTCCTCTTCATTAGTCACCTGGGAGAAGAGCCCAACCCTCACCTCACTCCAAGCTCCTTGCAGGGAGCTGCAGAGAGGGAGAAGGTCTTCCCTGAGCCTCCTCTTCTCCAGCCTAACCAAGCCTCAGCTGCTCCTCAGCACACTTGTGCTCTAGACCCTTGTCCAGCTTCCTTGCCCTTCTCTGCACACCCTTCAGCACCTCCGTGTCCTTCAGCGTGTCCGAGAGCCTCGCCAGGGACTTCCCGCCGCTGCCATCTCCCCACAGGCAGCGCGTGCGAATCCCGCCGAGCCCTGCCGGGAGCTGAAGTATCCTCCACAGCACCCCGAGGGCATGGCAAGGAGTGGGAATAGACACAAACACCCACCCCTTTACCCCTCACTCCCTTCCCCCTCCTGGCAGCTCCCTACCTGATCTCCTGGGCCGTGTACATGCCGAAGGAGATCCCAGCCAGCCGCCGCCACGGCACCACCTTCGGCTGCCTCATGGCGGAGCGCGAGCAGTGCCTTTCCCGCCGACACCACCTTCACCTTCTCCTTCTCCCTACAGCCGCACAGCTCCAAACACGCGGTGCCGGTGGTGGTGGGGAGGAGCAGGCGGGGCTGAGCAGTGCTTTCCCCTTTTCCTTTTCCCCTTTGCCCTTTGACACCGAGGGGGTGGTTCCTTCCTTCCTTTGTGCCTTGCTTCCTTCCTGCTTGGCGCGCGCGGGAGCATGGCGGCAGCTCGCCTGAGGGCCAGCGGCTGGCAGCAGGCGGTATGGCTGAGCGGGAGAGGCTGCCTCCTGGGCGAGAGGAGAGGGACATACCGGTAAGGCTCTGTTAGGGCCGGAGGAGAGGGAAAGGAAGGGGAAGAAGGGTTGGGGGTGGTGCTGGAAGTCTGAGGCGCCAAGGGGTGCTGGGAGCATGCGCCATGGCGTGTGGGCTGAGGGCTGGGAGAGCGCTTGGCGAATAGTTAGGGCAGGAAGAGACGTCTCAGAACGTGGAGTCTGAATATTAACCTAACAGTGCCAAGGTAACGCTAAACCATGTCCCTAAGAGCCACATCTCCATGGTTTTTGAGCATCGCCACGGATGGGGACTGCACCACGGCCCTGGTCAGCCTGGGCCAAGGCCTAACCACTCTGGCAGGGAAGAAATTCTTCCTAATATCCAATCTAAACCACCTCTGGTGCAATTTGAGGCTGTTTCCTCTTCACAAGTCACTTGGGAGAAGAGACCAACCCCTGCCTGGCTCCAAGCTCCTCTCAGGGAGTTGTAGAGAGGGGAGGTCTCCCCTGAGCCTCCTCTTCTCCAGCCTAACCAACCCTCAGCTGCTCCTCAGCACACTTGTGCTCTAGACCCTTCCCCAGCTTCCTTGCCCTTCTCCATGTCCTTCTGGGAGGGAGTGAGGAGCCCAAAGCTGAGCCCAGGCTTGGAGCTGTGGCAGCATTTCCTCTAACCTCTAGTACAGAATGTCATTCATTCATCTGCTTTTTATACGTTAGTGTGAGTGCCATAAATTCAACTCTCTGGTTGATTTACAGGTGCTCTTCTAGCAGCCCAGCTCTTGAGAAAACTGTGGACAAGTCAGAAGGTATGGTGACTTTATTGCTAGCTCCTTGCCTGTTTTGTTTTGGTCCAAACAACATAGTGTGCCAGGAGATAACAAAGACATCAGTGCCCTCTTTCCTCTTCTGGGATTGTTTTTCCTCTTATCTCCACTGGGCAGGCATTTCCTAGCTTAATTTCATTACTCTGTGCTCCAAGAGCATGAGCTGAAATGTCCATTTGATGAGTTGCTCTTTGGGATGGAATAAACTGGGGAAATAAGGAGTTTTCCACCTTGATCTGATGGTTTCCTTCATGTTTTAGCTGCTTCTCTGTCCTGCTTGAGCAGATTTCTGTTAGGAGGAAGTGAGCAGCTGGTGTCAGGCTGTAGGAGCAGGAGCTGGAGAGGACACTTTGCTGTGTTATTCAGGCAGGTTGAGCTCTGCCACATGGGCAGAGACTTCAAAGTAGGGGCCTAAGAGTGAGAAAGCAAGGGACTGGGAAAGTTTTGGGGCTCAGGGAAGAAGATAGAGGATAAGGATCATCTCTTTGACACAGAGCCCTGGCCCTGCCTTGATGCAAGGCACTTAAGGTCCCTACCACTGCACTAAATTGTGGCCTGCATGAGGCTGGGGTTTTGAAACCCTTGTTTTTTTAGTCCTTTCAACTTAAAACATCCATTTCCCTCAGGCCAAGATTTTCTTGGGGCATCTGTTTGGTGCTCACCACAGCTTTAATGTTCTTTCTCACAGCTACTCCAGAAGAAATTGTGCTCCCCAGAAAGAAAACCTGGTGAGTGTTTGCTGCTGGAATCTTTCTCCACCTGCAAGATCATCCTGAAATAGCTAAATGTAGTCTGTGCTGGAAAAAACAACCCTCAGGTGGTTGTATTCCTGGATTTACTGTCCCATTAGTGACTTTCTTGCTGCCTGGGAGCTCTGGGAATATTCTTGGCTCTTACTCTTTGTGCAGAGCATGCCCTCTTCATTCCTGGCCTTCCCTTTAGAGCCAATTCTAAGGAATTTTACTGCATTTTGAGGTTTCTTTTGTGTTTCTTTCTTCTTTAGGGGTAAGCTAGCAGTGCTTCAGACCTTGGCTTCCACTGTGAGAAGGGTAAGTAGTGCTGGAGCCTGGGAATCAGCTTGAGTTGTGCCTCTCACCCACTAGCCTGGCCCTGTGCAGGCTCCTGCTTCTGTGGCCATCAGTGAAAGGTGGGGCCTGGACACCCTTCTGTTGCTCACAGGCTCTTGCTGTGTCCATGAAGCTCTCATTCTAGTGCTAAACAAGACTTACAACCCCTAGTAAAAGCTGTACTGCTTCCATCAGGCTTTTGCCAACATCAGGAGCAAGTTCTTTCACCAGCTCAGCTTCCCAGGCCAGAGAGCAAGTGTCTGCTCTTGCTAGGCAGCAGCTTTAAGTGCTGTGATGCCAAGTCCATCCTTTAATCCTCTCTATCCTGACTTGTGGAGATGGAAGCTGATCCTGCAAGTCCCCTCAGCTCCCCTGGGATTGATAGAGTTTGGAGGGACCTGCTGCTTGCCATGTGCTAATAAAGAGGTTTTTTTTGGGGGGTGTGTGGATAATTGGGATGCTTCTCAAACTAGTTCTGGAGAGGCTAAACCCTTTTAGAAGTAGAGGAATGTGGTGGTTATGATGGAAGTGTTCATTCTGCCTCCAATTCCAGCAGGCAGAGTGAGATTCCTCCAGCAGCTTCACTCCTGGGCTTCTCCTTCCCACAGGATCCTACTGCTGCTCATTACATGTTCCAGGATGACCCTTTCCTGATGCCAAGGAATGCAGCCAATGCTGTGAGTGTTTCCTTTCAGATCCTTCAGGGGTGGTGGTGAGATGAGACTGGGAGCTGAGCTGTCTCCTGGCAGGGCAGGGATGTGGTTAGGAGAGAAGTTCAGCTCTTGTGCCTCACAGCAGTGAAGCCACTGAGGGGGCTGAGGGCACCTGAGAAGTGTGGAGAGCTGCCAGGGAAACAGCAAAGGAAGAGATCTGGATTTGCAACCTTGGGGCCAAGCAAGCTAATGGCATCCTGGCTGCAGCAAGAAGAGTGAGGCCAGCAGGGCCAGGGAGCTTCTCCTCCCTCTCTGCTCTGCCCTGATGAGGATTGGGTCCAGCTCTGGGCTCTCCTGCTCCAGAAGGACAGGAAACTCCTGGAGAGGACACAGAGCAGGGACACTGAGATGCTGAGGGCACTGGAGCAGCTCTGTGCTGGGCAGAGGCTGAGAGAGCTGGGGCTGCTTAGGCTGGAGCAGAGCAGCCTGAGGGGGATCTGAGCCATGCTGAGCAATCCTTGCAGGGTGGGGGGCAGGAGGCTGGGGCCAGGCTTTGTGCTGGGGTGCCCAGGGACAGCACTAGAGCCAATGGGCACAAGTTGCAGCTCAACAGGAGGAGGAACTTCTTTCCTTGCAGGGTGCTGGAGGCCTGGCCCAGGGAGCTGCTGGAGTCTCTATCTCTGGAGAGATTCCCAAGCCAACTAGAGCCTATCCTGGGCAAGCTGCTCTAGCTTCTGCTGCACTGGCAGGGTGGGTTGGACTAGATAAGCTCCAGAGATCCCTTCTGGGATTCTGTGTCTGATCCAGAGCTTTGTCCCTTGACTAAATGCCCAGGAATTCACTTAACCCTTCCCTGTCCAGAGTAGACATTCTTCCATTGCCATAAACACCAGAATTTTGGTCTGGAATCTTGTCTCATGCTTTTACTAAGAGTTGAGACTGGAGCATGATGAGTTTCCTCTGATCCCTTCAGGATGCTCAGGGTTATGGGAGCTGTTTTTCCTCGCTCCCAGTGTTCTAACTGTGTGCTTGTGTCCTCTCTCCTGTTGCTGCCCAGCGCCTGTTTGCCCTGTCCAAGGAGTCTGGAAGGAATGCTGCCAAATACATCATCAAGCACTTCCCTAAGTACTTCGACAAGACTTTTGCAGAGCCCAACATCCCAGTAAGCTGCTTGGGGTTCATTTTCAGTCCATCTGTGCTTTCTCAGCTGGTGAAACCAGCTCCAAGACTAACCTCAAGGGCTGATGCTGTTAACTCCTCTGCAGACAACAGTTCTGTGTTGCCAGTGTGCTCCTGGAGGGAAGCACACTTAGGAAGTCAATATCCTCTCAAGTTCTTGGTGTAGAAGTAAGCAAAGAGAAGTTTTGGTGAGAGATGAGGATGTGTGCTCCTCCATCCCCAAGAGAACTGCTGCTGCTAGGCTGGGGGGTGGGGCAGGAAGGTGATCAAAGCAGGGTGCTGGGTTGAAGAGTGAGGCTCTGCACTGGTGATTTGGAGAGGATTGGAGCTCTTGTCTAACTTGCACTCTGCTTTCAGTGCCTGATGCCTGAGGTTTTCACACCTCAGCTGGAAGGAGTGAGTGAGGAAGCTCTCCGAGAGCGGATCCACCTCAGGCTGCTGAAGGGTTCTGTGGACCTCTTTGATCAGCTCATCCAAGCAGGTGTGTGTTCTCCTGCAGCTCTGCTGACTACTTGAGGAGCCACTGTCAGGATGAATGAACCTTTCCCAACCAACTCTGTTCTGCTCTAGGCACTCCTGTATCTTTGGAGACCACAAACAGCCTTCTAGATTTGTTATGCTTCTATGGAGATGGAGAATCTGCTCTGGAAAAAGAGGAGGAAGAGAAAGAGGACTTGGAAGAAGCAGAGGTGTGAACAACCTGTTGATCTCTGTTTTTCTGGACTATCTACTGGGAGTGGATCAAAGTGGTGTCAGGTTTTTTTGGACTGTGGCACCTGGGAGATGGTGTGAGGTGGCTCAGATGCAGCCAACATTCCCTAGAGAGATGGCACTAATAACTAATAATAATCACTTAGTAATAATTAAGTCCTAATAGTGTAAAACCAGCTAGTTCATTTTCTTCCAGTGTGAACCCTCTTTGGATTTCAGTGAAGTTGAGAGCTCTTTGGGTGACCTCAGAGTACCAGCTTGCTTGGAAAGGATTTTCCTGTAATATAAAACCACCTTTGGCAGCAAATAACTTGCTGCTGAGCTTCTCCTTTGGTACCAAAGCATGGCAATTATGTTTAACTTTCAACTCCCAGCACCTTACTCCCCAAAATTCTCTTCTCCAGGTGAATGCTTCAGAGCAGAAGGCTCCGAGGAGACAATTCCAGAGAGGTTCACGCTCACCTAGGTGGAGGTATGGAAAATGCTGGCAATATTCCTGTCTTGTGCCCATGCATTCTTGTTCCTGAGGAGACCTAGAGACTTTTTAGCAGTTGCTTGTTAAATATATCTGTGTCTGCTCACCTCTAATCACTTATTAATCTGGGAAGTAAGCTAATTGATCTAGTAAGTGATGGCAGAACAGCTCAAAGGATCACAGAACATCATCCCTTGGGAGTACAGCTCCATCATTCTCTTCTGCATGTTCCATCCTTTTCCTCAAGCTGTCTTGGACTGAATTCTTTCCCATTCAAGCTTATCCAATGATTCTAGGGAGAACAACCATGCTGAAAGGATCTTTAAGATCATGCCAGAGAGGAATGCCCACTCCTACTGCACCATGATCCGCGGGATGGTGAAGGTAAAGCCAGCCTGCAGTGCTCAGCTCTCACACACTCAGATTGGATGGTTTCAAAGGGTTGTTTTCCCTCTTTTCTTGCAGCATGGAGCTCCTGCTAAAGCTCATGACCTGTACCTGGAGCTGCTGAATGCCAGACACAAGGGTAAGTGCCTCCTGGAGCTCTTGAGGAGCAGCCCATGGCCGTGATGATTGGCGCAGGGGTACGGACCTCAGCTGCACCATGGGAGCTGAGTGCAAGCTGTGCCTCTCAGTGCTGCTGGCACGGGGCTGGCTCACTGGGGACAGCCTTGCATGAGACTTTGCCACAATCTGAGCCATGGGCCATCACAACTAAGAGTTGGGCTCTGCAGAGAACAGCTCACTCATCCATCCTCTTCCACATTGCAGCTGATGTGCACACCTTCAACGCGCTGATCGCAGCTGTCCCCTACCTAAAGGAGAGGTTCCTGGAGAGGTGGGAGCTAGCCAAGGTAAGGAGGCACACAGGGAGGAGTGCAGAGGCTGGGGTTGCTTGCTCAGGGTTAGAAAGCTGAAAGCAGGAGTTTGGTCTGAAGATACTAACAGCTGCTGCAAAGGGAAGGAGAAGAGTTCGAACATGCTATGTCCAACCTTACCTTTGTCTGCTGAGAACATAGCAGAGCCAAGCAGAAAGGAACTGGGAAATTCTTACACACCTGGAGGTTTAGATTGGATCTCAGGAGGATTTTCTTCCCTGAAAGGCTTGTTGAGTCTTGGCCCAGGCTGCCCAGGGAGGTGCTGGAGTCACCATCCCTGCAGGGGTTCAGAAACATCTAGCTGCTCTCTTTAGGGCCATGGGTTAGTGGGGATAGGGATGGTTGGGCTTGATGAGCTTAGAGGTCTCTGCCAACCTTCCTGATTCTGTGAAATTAAACTGGGAGTTAAAATCCTCTAGGAATTGTAATTTATGGTGGTGTGATGGAAATGGGAACTTGAGGGCTGGCCCTAGAGGCTGCAGTTTGGATGGCTCAACATCAGGAAGGACAATAGTATGGCAACTGAAGCATTCCCTTGATGCTCTAGGCACAATTCCTTCAAGATCTAACCTGATCTCATCTTCTAGGCTTGCTTTTTTGGTCAGATCAGTTAAAAACCAGTACTGCTGGAATAAATGATGAGTTGAGGTAGAGTCCTTCACTTGAAAGGGGGGGAAGAAGAGTTGGCTTGTGGAGATCCAGGTCTCCCTACCTGAGAGAGCTGCCCATGGGGAAGCACTAAAGGATTTGTTGGGGTTTTGTTCCAGCTCTTCCTGACTCACATGGCTCAGCAAGAAGTGCAACCCAATGTGCTGACTTTTAATGCTCTGCTGAAGACTCTGAGGAGATGTGGTGGGGTAGGCAGGAGCATGTCTTTGCTGGCAATAAAGGAAATGGAAGCCCTTGGCATAGGTAAGAGAGAAGCAGCATGGTTATTATATCCCAGAATAGTTAAGAGCTTGGTGCTGGATGTTCCTGAGTGGAAGGGACACTAGCTATGTCCCATTTTTCCCTGTAATTCAGAGCAGGGCAGTGTGGCTGCTCACTCCAGAGCTTCCCTTGCTGGGCCAGCCCTCAGATAGCACTCCCAGGTGTGCTCTGAGGTCTGGTCTGGCATTAGGCTGGGTGGGAAGAGAAATTAGAGGGAATGATGCATGCTCAAAGGGTTGAATTAGAACTCAGGCAGCAATGTTGAGGTAACTTCCATGTTTTTGCTTTCCAGAGCCTAGCCTTGCAACCTATGAGCATCTTCTGTGTATCTTTTACAGAGGAGGTATGTACAACATCCAGTGTGTCCTGCTGAACATCCCCAGATGCTTTATGGAGTAAAACACAACCTCTTGTGGGTGCAATCCTAGGGGTTAGCTGGCCAGGCTGCTCCTGCTCAGCTGATGGAAGAGCTCCAGAGGATCATAACCTCTGGCAGGGAGGGAACTTCTTGTGTTTGGAGCTGGAAACAAAGCCCTGTTCCTTTCCCTTTGTGGGCAGCAGCATGAGCATCATGCTGGCAATCATCTTGGCTTCTTCCCATCTCCAGTGACAGGCTGATGCTCTTCACTAGGGCAGTGCTTAGATCTGATGGGGCTTGTCTTGTCTGGCCCACAGCTGAGCAGCACTCTTCAGGCATCATCTCTGAGGTGCTGGAGGAAGTGGAGAAGAGATCTTTCACCCCCCAGGACCCTGATGATGGTAAGGACTTCAATCCAGCTGCCAGTCTGCAGGGCTGGAAAGATCCCTCTGAGGTTCAGCTGGGAGGAATTGCTTAGATCAGTCTCTTCTGATACTCTTTGGAGGGCAGGAAGGAGAGATTCCAGTGGCTGGAAGTTGTGCTGAGCACTGGAGCACTGGCTCCTGTGTGCAAGGAGCAGTGGAGCCCGTGTGGATTGTAGGAAGATTGGATCTTGGGGGGAATATCCTTCCCTAGAGGGTTCTCAGGCTGCTCTAGGGAGCTGCTCTCTGGCTCCTGGAAGCTTGGAAGCTAACACACTCTCTTTTCTCCCTTCCAGCCAACTTCTTTTGCACTGCTATGCAAGTGGTAAGTGTCTCTTCCCTGCAGGCACAATTCCTTTGAGCTCTTCCAGAACTGCCTGTCAGTTTGCCAGCTTCTCCTACAAGCTCTAACTCTCAACATCTTTCCCTTTTCCACCTCTTTCTCATCTCCCTTAACTCTCCTCCACCATCCTGCAGCTCCTGGCTTGATTTTCCAGCCTCTCCTACAAGCTCTAACTCTCAACATCTTTCCCTTTTCCACCTCTTTCTCATCTCCCTTAACTCTCCTGCAGCTCTTGGCTTGCTCCCTTCTAACCTGGTGGCTGTGACATGCTTGAGTGGCATGGTGACAGTTGAACTGGATGCCCTTAGAGGTCTTTTCCCACTTTCCTGAGGATGGTGGGATGTTTGCCTCTCTTGCCAGAGGTGGCTGTGTGTGTGTCCCTGGCTGCTGTGCCTCACCTCCTCCTCCTTGGGACACTTTGGGGACCAGAAGGGGTCACCTTAGGTTAGAAACCTCTTGCCCACTGGCAACTAAAGCCAAAAGGCTGAGCTCCTTGCTCTCCCCAGCCCTGTGGAAGTGATTCCCAGAGGGCTGTGGGAAGTGCTTCAGGAGCTGCCTGCTTTCCTGCAGTGCTGGGAGCTGAAGGACATCAAGCTTGCCTCTCGCTTGAACAAAGCCCTGGAGCAGGGAGACAACTGGAGGTTCCTGGACATGGATCAGCTAAATACCTACTGGTGAGTGAAGTGCAGCTTCAGGGGTGTTCAGGTACCAAAATCCCCTGGAGTTTTCTCCATTTGGCACTGATCCTCGCACCTCCAACATCTCTCTGTGCGCTTTGGGAGGTCTAATCATTAGGAACATGGGTTAGTGGCCTGGGGGTGAGGGGTATGGTTGGACTTGATGAGCTTAGAGATCTCTTCCAGCCTGAATCATTCCATGGTGACTGAACTAGAGTCTTTTTTTCCCCCTTCCTGCCTCTAGGACCAAGTTCTTCTCCTTGTTGTGCCTGATGGAACAAGTGGATGTGGTGCTGAAATGGTACAAGGAGATGTCTCCCTCAGTGAGTCTGGGGCAGGGAAGCAGGTGCCAGAGCAACACAACAGCTGGAGCTGACTGAGATGCTTCTCTTCTTCCTTCATCAGCTCTTCTATCCATCTCCTAAAAATATCCTGGACCTCCTCCAAGCTCTGGATGCAGCCAACCACTTGGAAGTGCTCCCTACAGTCTGGGAAGGTTAGTGAGAGCCACGTGGCTCTGCTCAGGGGTCCCAAGGGGCAATGGGCACACACTGGAAGCCAGGAGCTTAGAAACTTGTTTGGTGTGAGGATGGCAGAGGCTGCCCAGACAGCTTGGGAAGTCTCCTGGTGTGCAGAGATTCCAAGGGCAGCTGGAGGTGATGCTGCTGGAGCAGGGGAAATGTCCCTTCCAACCCTCCCCATGCTGGGATTGGGACATTCTTTGCCCTTTAAGAAGAGGCTGACAGGGAGGGGAAGGAGAAACCTGTTTGCTTCCTGTCCTAGGGGCACAGGAGCTTCAGGGCCTGACAGTGAGGGGGAAGGGAGCCAAACTGTGACCCCTGGCTCCCAGGACATGGCAGGGGGGTACAGGGGACACCTGCTCACTGCTGCCTGTCTCTGAGCAGACATGAAACAGCTGGGCTTCAGCAGGAAATACGAGCTGGTGGAAGAGCTCTTGGCTTTGATGAGCAGGGATCAGCACCCTGAACAGGTAAGGGAGCTGCCATGGCTGAAGCCTGGAGAACACACAGCCCCACACAGCTCTTCACTCCCCCACTGCTCCCCAGGGGGATGCTGGAGGGAATGGGAGGGGGAAAAGAGAGAAATCCCATGTCCTAACAGTTGTCCTGGCAGAAGGGAGAGGTTTTTTGTGCCAGGAGTAAGCATTGTTAACTCCTAGAGTCCAATGTGACCCAGGGCAGAGCTGCAGGAGGGGCTGGGCACTAACAGCACAATTTCTCCCCAGGTTCAGCTGGCCTTTGCCAACTGTGCTGAAGACATCAGAGGCGCCCAGGAGCAGAGTGGCAGGGAGCAGGCCCAGCTGGGCTGGACAGGCAGTGCCCTGGGCTGTCTGGTGCTGCTCTTTGCCAGGGCTGGCAGAACCCGGGAGGCTTGGTAGGTCTGGGGGTGGCTGCTAGGAGCTCCCTTAAGCAGCAGAAGCTAAGGACTGATTGCCTTGGAATGCTGGTGCAGAGAAAGAGAGGATAAATGCTGCTGGGAATGGGATGGGGTTTGGTTTTTTGACCTTAAATGTTGTTGTTTCTTCTTGGCACCAAGTTGCAGTTCTGTGAAATGTTAGTGGCTCAGAGCATGGTAGAGCAGCTCCTGGCAAGGGAGGCTACTGCTGCTCTGCTGCTTGCCATGCTCTCAGTGACAGAACTCCTTGCTAGAGAGGTTCATGAAGGGGTTTAATTAACCTTTTCATTGCAATTCACCCTAATGGCAACTCCCAGGCGGCTCTTTTAGCCCTCCATGCTCTCCCCTTGAAACCTCTGCCCTCTAAAAGAAGGGTTTGAGCTCTTCTGTCAAGCACAGATGAATATGAAACAAAGAATATTACCTGGAAATGGCTAATATTCTGAATTCAGCTTGCCACTAGCTTCACTTTTTCTTCTTTCTGCACTCCTGGAGCTGTTTGGTGTTAGCTCTAGGCTGGTTCCAGCTCTGGGGGGGGGGAAGATCTTTCCCTGAAACTGAGCATTAATCCTTAGTTTCAGCAGAGCTTTACTCACTCTGTTCCTGTTCTCTTTTCTCCCCCACAGGAGCGTGATGGAGCATTTCCAGCAGGCCAACAGGATTCCCACGTGAGTGTTCCTGACTCTCCTCTGCCTGAGACCTTGTGGCATTTCTTTGGAAGAGTTTGGGTTGGAGCAAGGGATCTGAAAGGTCAGGCTTGTCCTGTTGTGTGTGGCCTAAGGAAGCCAGGCCCCATCAGAGTTCCATCTGGATTGAGGGAGCAGGGAAAGGAGAAGGAAAGTAGTTTCCCTGCCATCCCCAGATGGCTTAGAGGCTCAGTCCCTGTGGCAGCAGCTGCAAACACTTCCTAAAAGCCAGAGATAGATCTGCAGGCAGGAGCAGGAGTGATGTGCCAGTCTGTCACCTCCTGCCCTGAGCAGTCACTCCTGGCCTTGGCTTTTGCAGGGAGCAAGTGCTGGACGAGTTCTTGACCTGTGCTAAACAAACCAAGTGCCCAGAAGAGGCCATTAAACTGGTGAAGCTGGCAGCATCCCTGGGGCTTCCTGCAGCTGAGAGGCTGAAAAGCAGGACAGAGAAGGAATTGGAGCTCTCTGACAAGCAGAGGTGAGTGGGGAGAGCAGACATGCTAGCTCCTTTGGAAAAGCAGAGAACTGGCTTCAGGATGATGTGGCTTTTGTTGATGCCATTCCCACCCATGGAAGGGAACTTTCCATGGTGGATTTAGCCCTGTCCACTCCTCTCATCCACAGCCACCTTCCCACAGCCTTCCTGGCTGGCTCTGAGCCTGATTTCAAGCAGGAAGGTGGCTGACAGCTCCTGAGGCTCGTGGCCAGCCAGCACGGCTTCTCTCTTGAGCTGCTGCAGCCAAGCTTAGCCTTGGAAGACCACAGCTTGGAGCCAAGAGCATGACTAAAGCCAAGCTGCAGCTCCCTTGCCTGCTGGCCCAGCCTGTTGTTGGTACCAGGAGGAGTCTGCTGCTCCTCAAGGAGGTGGCAGTGCTTCCAGCAGATGCTGAGGGAAACCTGGCCTAGGAGAAGAACAGGCATCCTAATGATCTCTTTGGAGGTTTGAGAGAGCTCTGATGCCTGCACTGCTTTGTGTCTGCAGGAAGACACTGGAGAGCATCAGGACAGACAGTGACAGCAGTGACAGTGACAGCAGTGACAGCGACAGTGACCAGGACTAGCTGGAGCAACTGCTGCTGGCAAATGGCAGAGCTTCTGGGAGGTGCTGCCAAGCTCTCCAGAGCCTTCTGCTGTGGCCTTGTCCTTGCTGGAGCAAGCTGGAAGCCATCCTGCTTCATCTTGTGGGTGACTTCAGACACAGCAGGGGCTATAGCAGCACAAGGCTCTTCCAGCAGCCAGCTGGGGCCTGAGCAAGACTTCTCCTGCAGGGGCCTGTGCTGGATGGAATTCCTTTCCAGCTGCCTGCTTCAATAGCATGGAACCACTGCAGGGAGTGGTTCCTCATCCCCTGGGGTGTTCTGGGGACAGGCTTGGGATGTTCCAAAAGGCTGGAGAGTGCACCTAATAAAGAGCTGAGAATCCCTGAGCAAGGCACAATAAAGCTGAGGAGGTGAGTGACCTTGGCCAGGAAGCTTGCAAGGGTTTGTTTTTGAGAGCAGGCCAGGAAGAGCTTGTTCCCAAGAGGATTAAGCCCTAAGGCAGTCCAAAGGAGTTAACATGACACTGTAAGACAAGTAAAAGCAGCTCAGGGTTAACTCACTCCTGAGTTTGGGACACAAACAGCTGCTAAAAGTGCAGCTGCAAGGCCTGTTCCTGACAGTAGTCTGTGTTCAAGCTCTGCTTGTGCACACAGAGACATTGCTGCCCTCCTGGTGGAGTGAGGCAGAGCTCTAAGGGTTGTGTTCTCCTCTACCTGGTGTGTAAAGAGGGAGACCACAGCAGGAGAGAGAGTGGTTGAAGTCTTGGTTTATTCAGCTGCTGGATGATAGCTTATGGACACTCTTTGGGCTGGAGCATGAGCCTGGATGGTGAGATGGGGAAACACAACTCTGAGCTTGGAGAGGAGCTTCCTGAAGGTGGTGGTGATGGGAACTCAAACCCAACACAGTGCAAGGAGCACAAGAGGATACCTGTGCTTGGGTCTAGAGCTTCCAGCCTGCTTTAGGGAGCATAAGCAAGGGCTGAGCCCTAGCTCAGTGCACCTGAGTTGTTCCTAGCCCCACAGCACTGGCATAAGCTGTCAAGAGATCCACAATCTGTTTTGTTTCTAGGGTCATCCGTGCTTCAGTCAACCAGTCCTGGGCTACCCTCCTGGACTCTCCTCTTAACTGGTTGACAAACTTAGCTGCCAGCTCCAGATCTCCATGTTCAATGCAGTAGGAAGCATAGGAGAGTAACTTGAAGGTGTCCAGGTCATCAGGGCTGAGCTCTGCAGGTGGCTTCAGCTGCTGGGGCTGGAAGAGCAGCAGGGACTGCAGGTAGGAAAGGAAGTACTGGTACAAGCTGTTCCTGGTCTCATCGATCATGGCCACTCTCCTGGCCAGCTTCTGGACGGTGTGGAAGCGTGCCCTGAGGGTCTCCTGGCTGTAGACCCCCCGGCTGAGAGCCTGGGGGGGCAGGGCTGCTGTCAGGGTGGAGGTGAAGGCATTGGCAGAGCAGCTGGCACGCAGAGCCTGCACTGCCTCCTCCAGGGGCTCCGTGGGGCTGTCCCCTGAGGAGCTCCTCAGGCAGGATTTGAGAGCTTCCACAGAAAGCCACAGCTGGTGAGCCTGCCTGGCTTCTTCCTCTGCCACGGCGTGACCTGCAAAGGGAGCCAAGGACACTCAGAGATTCACAGGAGAGGGCAGCCCTCTGCAAACTCTGCCTGCCAAAGCTGCTCCCTCAGCACAGCCAGCTCCAAGCAACTCTCTGCCACCAGTCAGGGCTAGCATTGCCACAGCTGTGCCCAGGGAGAGGGAGTTCCTGGCAGGGGGAGCTGCTCCTGCAAAGGGCTGAGCCACCCCTGGAGAAGCCTGCCTCAGGGGAGTGTTCTGTTAGGACAAGGGGTAATGGCTTCAGAGGGAACAAGGGAGGGTTCTGGTTAGATAGGAGGAGGAAATTCTTCACTGTGAGGGTGGTGAGAGCCTGGCCCAGATTGCCCAGAGAGGTGGGAGATGTCCCATTCATCCCTGGAACCATTCCAGCTCAGGTTGTCTGGGGCTCTACACAATGATGTCCCTGCTGACTGCAGGGGGTTGGACTAGATGACTTGGAAAGGCTCCTTTCCCACCCAAAGCAACCCATTCTGTGACAGCTTTGGACTGGACAAAGCCAGGCCCACAATGCACATTGCTAGGCCTGGTTTTAGGCAGCCAGCTTTGGTTAAAGAGGCCTTAGGGGCTCAGTGTAGGCCTAGTGCTCACTCTCAACTGCCTGCTCGATTCCCTTCAGCCTGGCATAGGCAGTGTTGATATCCAGGGTGAAGTTGTCCAGCTGCTCCTGGGTAAGGCGTCGGAACTGCAGCTCCTGTTCACTAAGCTTCTCTGCCAGGTTCTGAAACACAGAGAGAGAGAGCCAGCAGTCAGAGCAGAAACAGCTCCTGAATGACATCTACCTTAGCCTTTTCACTGAGCTTCTCTGATGGGGTCTGAAACAGAGGAAGAGCCAGCAGTCAGAGCAGAAACAGCTCCTGGATTACACTGACCTTAAGATCTGTTTGTACAGCTGCTAGGGATAACACGTGCAGGAAATGCACTATAGTGGTAACAAGTCCTTATTAGGGAGAATTGAAGACTTGACTGCACTTGTAGCTGTCAGAATGTCTCACCTCTAAAAGCTTTTAGGAGCACAACTTTACACCTTCAGGCACTTCTCTCTCCAAGAGAAGCAGGTTTCCCTCCCCAGTCTGCCTTTGGGTCTCTCCAGGACTCTCATCCCATCAAGCAAGTGCTTTGCAAGGGTTCAAATTTCCCCTGGGGACTCCTCTCTCTCTCTCTCTCTTTCTTACCTGCTCAAATTCCACCTTGAGCTCCTGCTCCTGGATCTTGAGGACATCTCTGAGGTGGTCTGTGTGGGCAGCAGCCTGCCGCCGGAGCTGCGTCCTCATCTCATTCTCCATCACCTCACGGACTTCTTCAACCTGGACACACACAGGAGCTTGCTGTCACACTGCTCTTTTTCCACCTGCTCACTCTATCATCAGGGAGGACATTATGGAGATAAACTAACAGGCTCTGGGGAAATCCTCAGCTTCCCTCATGTCACTACAGAGTTTTCAGCTCCTGGCCAGTGATTCATCTCCTTCGGCAAAGAGCAAGAGCAGCTGGCAGCAGCGGTTCCAAAGAGACAACTTCTAGTGCTCAAACTCCTGGTCAGTTGCCTTTTTTCCATGGCCAAAGCAGCATTAGAACCTTGAGGAGTTTCCATAGTCCTTTGGAAAGCAACTCCCATGAGTGGAAGGTGGTGGAGATACCTCCTGGAGGCAGGAGGAAGGGCTACAGATCCTTAAAGGTGGGGACAATAGGTCAGACTCAAGCTTTGTTTCAGCCCAGTAACCCCACCTCCAGCAGCAGCCAGGAAGGTGAAGAAGCCATTCCCTATTTCTTTGGATTATTTTACCACTCAGCTCTTCAGAAGCTCACCATCTCCTTCCCCACCTCTCCCAACATCCTGCTTGCTCTTCCGTGTGCTCCCCTAACCCCAAGAGATTCCTTGACCCCCATTACATGTCCCAGGCTCATCAGCAATATGCCCTTGTGGCCAAGAGGCCAATGGCATCCTAGGATGCATGAAGAGGAGCGTGGCCAGCAGAGCCAGAGAGGTTCTTGTCCCCTCTCCTGTGCCCTGGGGAGGCCTCCCCTGGAATGCTGTGTCCAGTTGTGGGCCCCTCAGCTCCAGAAGGCTAGGGAGCTGCTGGAGAGAGTCCAGCCCAGGGCCAGCAAGATCCTGAAAGGAGTGGAGCATGTGCCCTAGGAGGACAGGCTGAGAGAGCTGGGTCTCTTCAGCCTGGACAAGAGGAGACTGAGAGGAGACCTCAGCAATGCTTAGAAATCTGTGAAGGGTGAGTGTGAGGAGGAGAGAGCCAGGCTCTGCTCCATGGCATCCAATGGTAGGACAAGAGGCAATGGGAGCAAGTTGGAGCACAGGAGGTTTAGTATTAAGCTGAGGAGGAACTTGTTTGCAGTTCAGATGCCAGAGCACTGGCCCAGGCTGCTCAGGAGCCTGTGGAGTCTCCTTGTCTGGAGCCATTGCAGAGCTGCCTGGACACATTGCTGTGTGAGCTGGTCTAGGTGCTCCTGCTCTGGCAGGGGGGTTGCACTAGATGAGCTTTCTAGGGCCCTGCCAACCCCTGACATACTGTGATTACCACCACCTTACCTTCTTCTCCTGTTCTAGCTCAATCTCACTTTTGTGATGCTCCAGGGCTTTGGCCACAGCTGCCTCAAAGGCTTTCTTGTCCTCCAGCTTCTGTTTGTCGAGGGCAGCCTGGATGTGCTGCTGCTCCCTGACGCGCTGCTCAGCCAGCTGCCTGTTGAGCTGCTCGATGCGTCGGTGCGCGTGCGCGATCAGCGAGTTCAGGTCATCTGTGGACAACTTGCCAGCTGCAAAGGGACACAGCCTCTTAGTAAGGGCAAGCATTACCCCCACAGGGCCTGCCCACCTCCCCTAGAGCACTCTGACCACAGCAGTGAGTCCAGTTCTTAACTGCCAAGGCAACACTGAACTATGTTCCCAAGCACTACATCTCCATGGGTTTGAACCTCTCCAGGGATGGGGACTGCAGCACTGCCCTGGGCAGCCTGGGACAAGCCTAACCTGTTCCTAAGATCCAACCTCAACCTTCCCTGACACAACTTGAGGCCATTTCCTAGTCACCTGGGAGAAGAGAGCAACTCCCACCTCACTCCAAGCTCCTTGCAGGGAGCTGCAGAGAGGGAGAAGGTCTCCCCTGAGCCTCCTCTTCTCCAGCCTAACCAAGCCTCAGCTGCTCCTCAGCACACTTGTGCTCTAGACCCTTCCCCAGCTTCCTTGCCCTTCTCTGCACACACTCCAGCAGCTCCATGTCCTTCTGGGAGGGAGTGAGGAGCCCAAAGCTGAGCCCAGGCTTGGAGCTGTGGCCTCCCCAGTGCCCAGGCCAGGAGGACAATCCCTGCCCTAGTCCTGCTGGATCCAAACTAGTGCTGCTCCAAGCCAGGTTGCTGGTGACCTCTTGGGCACTCTGCTGCCTCATCTCCAGCTGCTGTTGGCCAACAGCTCCAGGTCCTTTTTTCCCTGGGGCACCTTTCCAGCCTCTCTGCGCCAAGCCTGGAGCATCCATCATATTCCATCTGAAACTGAGGGCCAGGCCCTGAAACTTGCACACCAAGCTTGGCCCTTGGGGTCTCTTCCATAAGAGCCAAGCTTCAGAATCAAAGAGTTAATCAACATCTCTAAAATCAATCATAGAATCATTTGGATTGGCAGAGACCTTCATGATCTAGCCCCAAGCTCCCTGCCCCAGGCAGGGTTTCAATCGGGAGGATTCCATCTGGAGAACCAAGCCAGCTTGGACTGGCTTCAGTTCAGAGGCAATTTAAAGCTGGCTTCACACTGACAAGGGGTTTGGGATTTAAGGTAGACATGCAAAATGAGCAGAAAGGATCCCAAAGTAAAGCTCAGCCTGTAATATTGTAGGAAAGCAACATTACATGACAGGCAGGGCTGAAAAGTGATGTAGCAGGTGAAAAAGGACCAAGAGAGGACATTCACAAGGCCAGAAGATGTTAGAGGAACTCACCTAAGTCAGTTATCTCTGCAACAGAAAGAGGAGAGGGTGGCAAAGTTAATGCACATTCACCACAGAAAAACTAAGAGCTTCTTCTCATCTCCAGGGACTTAAACCTGAGCCCCAGGCTTCAGGAACTGAGGAAGAGCACTTAGCTGGAGTCTAAGTGTCTCTACTGTAGGCAAGATGGGAGCCCAACACATCCCAACCCCTAAAATCACCCTTGGAAACCCACAGACCAGGGATGAAGCTTAGGCAGAGCAGAGTTTGAAGCAGAGAAGTGCAAGAGGACACTGGAAGTTTGAGTTGTTCTCGGGCAGAAGCAGTTGGTTCAGTAGCAAGTTCCCTAGCAGGAGCCATGGAGCCTGACAAGTCAGTGCCATCCCCCTCAGGGGACAGCAGCATGAAGCTGACTGCAGGGAAGGTCACAAGGGCCAGGAGGTTTTCCCCTCTTCCTGCCCAAGGGCCCTGAAGAGAATGAAGCCCAAAAGCAAACCCTGCCAAAGATGTGCTACTTCCAAATGTCTCTTCCCTGGCTAGGGCTCAGGGCAAGCTGAGCTTGGAGATAGCATAGGTAGGGTATGGAGAGTGAATTCTTCCAGTCTAACTATCAGTGATCGGGAGAAATGCAGGGAGTCTGGGGAGGAAGAGAGTGGACACTCAGTTCCAGCAGCAGCCCAAAGCAGAGGAACCCTCAGAGGAGACTTACTGAGCCCCTTCCAGCCAGGCTCCATGTCAGGGGTGATGCTGTCCAGCTCTCTCTGGAACTCCTCTCTGGCTTTGGCCACCAGCTCATGGTACTGAGCCACCAGCTTGGCCTCAGACTGTGCTGCCTGCACCTGCAACAAGCCAAACATCAGAGAGCCTTGCTCTGCCCAGGCCAAGACTGAAACTGGGGGCACACAGCCCCCACACATTTACCCCCCAGCTCACGAGCACACACTCCTCCTACTCCTCCCTAGCCTAGGGATCACAGAGAATCCCAAGGTCCTCAACTGGGACCAGTCAAGGTAGCTGCAGGCTCTCAGGACACAGCTGAAGTCCTCACAAAGATCTTGTCCTGCCTGACTCCTGCTAGCATCATCAGCTAGAGAGTCTGGGGATGGGAGGTCTGTCTGTGCCAGCTGCCAGCAGTCCTTCCTCTAGCAGCATCTGGAAGCATTTACCTTTTTCACCACATTGTCCAAGTCAACTATCATGTGATGAAGATTGTCTTCTGCAGCAATGATGTGAGGTTTGGCTCCTGCAAGCTGAGACTTCTTGGCATTCTCAATCACACCTTTCATCTTCTCCAGCTCCTCTCTGCAAAGAGAAGCAGCTGCTGAGGGGAACACATCCAGCTCTTAGGCTAGAAGCCCCAAGAGGTTACTTGGTGCTGTTTGTATTGACAGGAAGAGCTAGTGGAGAGCTCTGCTGGTGCTTCCCAGCCACCAGCTCTGGGGCTAAGATCAGGGAATCATTAAGGTTGGAAAAGATCTCCAAGATCATCAAGTCCCACTGTAAACCTAACAGTGCCATGTCTCCATGGGTTTGAACCCCTCCAGGGATGGTGACTCCAGCACCTCCCTGGGCAGCCTGGGCCAAGGACTAACCACTCTGGCAGACAATCAATTCTTCCTAACATCCAAGCTGGGCCTCTCTTGGTGCAACTTGAGGCCAATCTCTTGTCCTGGGAGAAGAGACCAACCCCCAGCTCACTCCAACCTCCACGCAGGGAGCTGGAGAGAGGGAGAAGGTCTCCCCTGAGCCTCCTCTTCTCCAGCCTAACCCTCAGCTGTTTCAGGCAGGACAGAGGTGAGTGCTCACCTCGAGGAAACTGCTCTAATGCCTGCCAGCTCCCCTAGGGAGGATAACTAAGCACTCCATAAGCCTTAAAACAAGCAACTCACTTGGCTTTCAGCAGGGCATCAGCAGCTTCATCCACTGCCCTCCTGCGATCCTTCAGCGCTTCCTCCAGCGTGCGCCACTGTGAGGACTTGTGCTCCCCAGCAGCCTAAGGAAGCACACACACACACTGCTCAGTCAGCTCAGCCCAGCCCTCAAGAAAGGACTTCCCAGGATACACTGAAAGCCTGCAGGGAGTCACATGTGGCTGCCACATTTCATTCGAGGTGAGCAAGCCAACTAACAGCTTGGGGAGGGATTTTTCTGTCCCAACATTGGTGGTTTTGGTTTGGGGGTTTTTTGGTTTGGTTTGGGGGTTTTTTGGTTTGGTTTGGGGGTTTTTTGGTTTGGTTTGGGGATTTCTCCAGCTGGACAACAGCCACTTGAAGGCACACAAGATCTTCTGTGAGGCTCAGTGGCTGGTGCCCCAGTGTTTTGGGGAGGAAATCTCTACTCTGATACTTTACAGTTGCTATTAAGCTTAATCCAAAGCTTCATTGGGAAGCAAGCTTCCAACTTGAGCTTCACAGCAAACTCATTTCCAGACAAGACATGACCAATTCAGCAAATGAATGGTTTGGTGAAATTATTAGGGTGGAAAGCATGCTATCCTAACTCTAGCTAGGTAAAAAACAGGCTTGGCAATTCAAATCCTCTGAATTCCAACAGAATGTGTCCCTTTTACCTCAGAATTGTCCATGGCCTCCTTGAGGATGTGGGAATGGGCATTGACTGCCTGCACAGCAGCTTCCTGGGCAGTGATGGCCTGCAGGGTGATCCTAGCTGTTGTGCTCAGGGCTCCTTCCAGAGAGGCTGCAAGGGCTGCAACAAACAGGAATTACCTGAGTTTAGGTGCCAGGAAAAGCAGTGCTAGGAGAGGTTCTACCCTCTGCATCTCCTCAGGGGAGCTTCCCTGAGCTGGGTTAGCTCAGGGCTTTGCTCTGAGCACTTAGACAATGTCCCTCACAACTTGCTTTGACCACCAGTTACTACTTAGTGGGTGGAAGAAGCTTCCAACACAGGGACAGACAGGTGTGAAAGCAACTTACAGCTCCAAAGCCAACACAGCCCAACAATTCCTGTGCCCCATGGATCATGGCAAGGGCAATTCTCAATGTGGACTCACCTGAGACCTTCTCTTGCTCCTCTTTGTCTTGCTGGGCAAGGCGAGCTGCAACTTCTTCTGGGGACCTCTCCTTGATAGCATGGGAGCCTTCATGTTCTTTACCTAGGCAGCAGACACACAAAGAGTTCCAACTGTGCTACCTCCAGCTGTTTTAGAGCTGGAATTACAAAGACCAAGCTCAAAGCTTCTTAGAATGGGAAAGAGAAGCATGGAAATCTCTCATGCATCTGCAGACCTGACCTGGTCTTGTTGCAAGTGAAAGGCAAAGCCAAAGAACTAGAGAAGCCTCAAAGCTTCACTCTGAAGTGATTTTTAGCACTCCCAGATGATGGAAATTCTCCTTAGGCCTTTAGAAACTGACAAACAGACAAGTGGTGCAGCTGAAGCTGCAGGATTTGGGGTGAATTCATGTGTTTTCTCCTCACCTTCTTCAGTCTCTGTGCCTGGAGCTGGCACTGACATAGCTACCCCTGTGGCAGAGATGATTTGTGCTGCAGCCTGGCCTGCTGGTAGAGAACAACAATAGTTAGTGCATAGCAGACTGCTTCTGCTCTTTGGACACTGCTATTATTCCCAGAAAAGCAGAATCTCCTGGACAATCAGCAGCCAGGTATTACTCACACCCACACACAGAGCCCTGAGACAAAGGGAAGATGTCCCAACTGCTCCTGTCTAAAGCCCTTCTGGCTTTTGAGCTCAGTCATTACCCCAAATTAAGCTTCTTGGGCTTACTCCACTCTCTCCCTGAGGAGGTTATTCCAATGGTTGATTGTTCTCCTTGTGAATAGTTCTCCTCTGGTATCTAACTGGAATCTCCCCAGGAAGAACCTGTATCCATTCCCCCTCAGCTTTTCCAGCTGCCTCCTCCTAAAAAGGGAGTCTCCATCTGCCTGGAGAAGAGCTTTAAACACTGGAACACAGTGCCAAGGCCTCCCCTTGCTGATGCAGCCCAGCATCCTAGGTCAGATGGATCAGAGCTGATCCCAGGATTACCTTTGCCCAGGTGCAAGGCCTCAGCCTGGGCCTTGTTGCACTTGAGAAGGTTTCTAACGCTAAAGAAAAGCACAGCCCTTTGAAGACAATTAATTGTAACATATTCCAACCACTGCCAAGGACTAGTTTATCCAGCCTAGGATGCAGGATGCAAGAGCTCCCATTCCCATTCCATCCACTTACCTTCTTTTTCCTCTGAAGGAGCAACAGCTTCTGGTTTGCTCATCTGGGACTTGGTAGCAGGCTGTTTGGACTCCTTCATGACTTCTTCTACAGAGGAGATCTTCAGTGGAGCTGCTTGTGTCTTGAAACAAAAGCAAACCAAAGCAGATCATCAGTTCTCCAAGCCTCCCCAATTCCATCTATCACCTCCTTGTTCCCCCCAATCTATCACCTCCCTGTTCCCCCCAATCTATCACCTCCCTGTTCCCCCCAATCTATCAATCACTTCCCTGTTCCCCCAATCTATCACCTCCCTGTCCCCCAGTTTCTCTGAGCATAAGCAGCAGAGTTCCTCAGTTAGGCTCCTGCTAGATGCTCTCACTGTCAAATCAAGGCAGTTTTCCAAGCCCCCCCAGGCCACAATCCCATGATGAAGATGATGATGGGAAATGCAGGAGCATCACTGTTAGCTCATAACTCTGACACCTTCTTCATTTCCTCATTCCATCTCAGGCAAATCAGTCAGCCTCAGAAAACAAGGAGCCTTTGCAGCAGTTGAGCAGGGCAGGGTGGGAAGGGCTGGGTAGCACTTACTGGTTTCTTTGGCTTGGCAGTGCTGGAGGGGGCAGGCCCCAGTGCCATCTGCAGGAGTTTGTCAGAGTAGGGCACAGTCTTCTCGAGGTTCTCCCTGAACTGGGGATCATAGCTGGCATACAGCACAGTGCCACCTACCCCTCCAGCCACAAAAAGAGCACCTGCACCAAGGATTTTGCCTACAGAAACACTGAGGGAGGAGGGGGAAGAAGAGTGCAAGTGAGGTGAAGTGTGTTCTAGGACCAAGAGCAAACAGTTGGTGAGGCTTTAGCTTACAGCTGGAGGCAAACACTCTGCTGCAGCTGCTTCCCAATGAACCCAGCCCCAGGAAACCTCTGCCACTGAGCTGCTTCAGGGCTAACCCAAGAGATCCTAGAATCCTAGACTGGTTTGGGTTGGAAGGGAGCTCTGGAGCTCATCTAGTCCAACCCCCCTGCAGTGGCCAGGGACATCTCCAACTAGAGCAGCTTGCCCAGAGCCCTGGCAAGCCTCACCTGCAATGCCTCCAGGGATGGGAACTCAACCACCTCCCTGGGCAACCTGGGCCAGTGTTCCACCACCCTCCTGGGGAGGAACTTCTTTCTAATGATGGTAACCCACAACCTCCCTCCTAACTATTGATCACCTTCTCAGAACCACAGAGTGGTTAGAGTTTGAAGAGTCACCTAGTCCAACCCCCTGCTGCAAGCAGGGACACTTTCCACTGGATCAGGTTGCTCAGAGCCCCAAGCAACCTGCCCTGGAATGATTGCAGGCTCCCAGCACAGGCAAGGTGAAGCCAAGGAGCAGTGTGGCTCCTGAGGAAGGCAAGAGAAGAGCATTGGCAGCCCTGCAGAGGCACTACCTACCCAGGCTCTCCCTGGTGAGCAGCATAGCCCCGGTGCAGCCGCAGAGGACGCAGTGAGGCTCTCCCACACCTGCTGCTCTGCAAGGGGACAAGGAGGACACAGGTGAGCAGGGAGCACATCTGCACTGACAGCACTACAGGAAGAGTGAGAGTGCATTCTGTTCTACCTCACAACAACCCCAGCAGCCAAGATTTTGAGCTGCTTTCTATTAAGATGAGCCAGACAGACTGGTTCAGCCAACTGCAGAGAAGCAGGAACACTGTCTCCCTTGGGTGGGTTCCCTGTCCCCAGCACTGAAGTTTCTCTATTCCCTTCTGCATGGGGTGGTTTGGGTCCCACTGTCATCCAAAAGCTCAGAGACGAATGGCAGGAACACAGAATTCTGACTCTGGCCAGAGCTGGAACATGTGTAAAGCAACAGGAAGCTTGCAAGAGCTTCACCAGTTCTATCTGTGCTCCATGGCTGTTTTTCTGCTTTGTGCTGGACAGAACAGGAGAGAAGGAGAAGAAGGAGGAGAGAGAGAAGGAGAAGAAGGAGGAGAGAGAAAAAGGAGAAGGAGGAGAGAGAAAAAGGAGAAGAGAGGCTGACCCTTTGGCTAAGGCATCACCCAGACAGGCTCCCCACAGCAAGGAGGATCATATCCATATGGTTCATATTCAGCCACCTCCAGCTCCTTTTTCCCCTGGGCAGCTTTCCAGCCTCTCTGCCCCATAAACTGGAGCATTCATGGGGCTGTTGTGAGCCTTCTCCTTTACTGGACAGTGTTAACAGAGAGTAATGAACACTGGAATGTTGAGTGGAATATAAAAGTAATCAAATCAGACTCTTTTATTACCCTTAGGCAGAGCTCTGAAACACAAGTTGGGGCCTTACTAGAGTTACCCTCACCTACAAACCCTTGTAGCCTTTTCAACTTGGCCAGGTGCTTCAGAAAGCTTTTGAGGCATATCATTATCTTAACCTCTGCTGCTGAGGAAGGGCAAAGTTACCGACAGCACACCCTCGCACTGGATATTCCTCTGCGCTTTGTGCCTTCACAGCCAGGACCTGAAGATCCCCGTTAGGGCCCTAACGGCACCACCACCAACTCACACCTACAAGCTGACACTTCTCATCACCCAGAGAACACCACCACAGCCGCGCAGGGAAGGGCTGTGAGGCACAGGCCGGGGCGGTGCAGGGGAAGCAAGGTCACGTCCTTCCCTGCCGGTGACCAGGCCCAACCGCCCCGCCGCCGAGGCGCCAGGCAGCCGTGTGCCGCCACCGAGTCTTGCCGCGCCTCAGGGCTGCGGCTGCCGCTCCTCAGCGCAGCCCCGCGGCTGTGACAGGCGGAGAGGCGGCGGCAGGCCAAGGGCCGGCGGCTAAGCGGCAGGGAGAGCTCTGCTCCCGCCATGCGCCGCGGCACTGCCCGCCAGGGACTACCGGTACCGGCATGCCTCAGGGGCGCGCGCTGCACGCCGGGACTCGTAGTACCTCCTGACCAACCACCTGGCAGCGCCTTCCCGCCCAGGCTCCCTGTTGGCTGTGCCGGCCGCCTGTCAAAACCCGAACAGCCAATCGCAACGCACGCGGAGTCATTCAGAGAAGAGGTGAGCCCAGACTAGAGAAGGCGCCGCGCCTCGGCTAGGCTTCCCTCAGCCTCACGCTGGCTGCGCTCGGCCCTGACGACAGGACAGGCCCGGCTCGGCCCGGCCCGGCCTCACCCAACCGGCCAGGCCTCAGCGGCCCTAGGACAGCCTACAGCGCGCACGGCCGGCGGAGTTCCACCACGCTTGCTCACCCGCCGGCGTTGCTTACCTGCGCGGCCACAGCGACCCCCGCTCGGTGACACGCCCGCAGCATGGCCTCGGAGGCGGTGGCGGCAGCCGGGGGCGGGCTGCGGAAGGCGCTGGCCCTGCGCGGTGATCGCCGGCACCGCCTGCCTCCGCCCCCCCACAGCGGCCAGAGGGGAGCAGTGCGCCTGCGCGGGAGCTGCTGTGAGTTCCGGTTCGGCAGGGTGTGCCCGCCCCTTAGCGCAGAGTGACGGGTGGCGAGTCCAATCAGAGGGGAAGGAGCTGGCCGTATGCAAATGTCCTCCCTGCGGCCGCTAGCGCTGTGTCCCTAGGGTGGGATGGCTCTGAGGGAGCAGGAGCACGAGAGGGACAGCACAGGCACCCCGTTAGCCCCTCATCCTCTCCCGGGGTGGCCTTGGTGGGGCTGTGCGGGACTCTTCGGGGTGGGAAGCGGTTATTACCGGGCCTGCAGGGTGCTGAGGAGCAGCTGAGGGCACCGGGCTGGGTTAGGCTGGAGAAGAGGAGGCTCAGAGGAGACCTTCTCCCTCTCTGCAGCTCCCTGCAAGGAGCTTGGAATGAGGTGAGGGTTGGTCTCTTCTCCCAGGTGACTAGTGACAGGACAAAAGGAAATGGCCTCAAGTTGTGCCAGGGGAGGTTCAAGTTGGATGTTAAGAGGAATCTCTTCCCTGAGAGAGCAGTTAGGCATTCGCCCAGGACAGTNACCTGCTCCATCAGCTCCATGTCCTTTGTGTGTTGAGGGCTCCTGAGCTGGACCCAGTATTCCAGAGGAGGTGTCAGCAGAGCAGAGGAAATTGGCAGATGTAGCTGTGACTCTACGTGACGCGGTGATGTTGGACTCGATGCTCTCGGAGCTCTTTCCTCGCCCTAACGCTGGGGCACAGAGGAGGCAGCCCAGGCCCCTCCCCGCCGCACTCTGACCCTCTCCGCTTGCCGTACCCGCGGCAAGATGGCAGCGGCGGCGGCAGTGCGGGGGGCTGCGGCGGGTGAGTAGCGCGCGGGGCTGAGGGGACCGTGCCCGCTATGTCGGGCCGGGGGATGCCGCTATCAAATGGTGATAGGGGCTTGCGGGGCGTCTCCTCAGGGTCTGCCTCTCCTCCGCAGGGATATTGGGGCGCTGGGTCCCCTCGGCCGCCCGCTGCCTCTCCGCTCGCTGCCTCTCCGCCCGGTCGCTGCGGGCACCGGCTCCATCCCCGCTGTGGAAGCCTCAGTGCCGGCTGCCCTGGGGGATGTTGCCCGGGGGAGGCACCCCCTCGCTCCTCAGCAGGTAGAGTCAGCGCGGGTCTTCGTGGGGTGAATTTAGAGGAAGTGTGCTGAGGAGCAGCTGAAGGACATGGGCTTGGTTAGGCTGGGGAAGGGGAGGCTCGGGGGAGACCTTCTCCCTCTCTCCAGCTCCCTGCAAGGAGCTTGGAGCCAGGTGGAGGTTGCTCTCTTCCCCTTGGACAAGAGGAAACGGCCTCAAGTTGCCCCAGGGGAGGTTTAGATTGGATACAAGGAGGAATTTCTTCCCTGCAAGGCTTGTTGAGCCTTGGCCCGGGCTGCCCAGGGAGGTGCTGGAGTCTCCATCCCTGCAGGGGTTGAAGAAACATCTAGCTGCTCTCCTTAGGGCCATGGCTTAGTGGGGATAGGGATGGTTAGGCTTGATGAGCTTAGAGCTCTCTGCCAACCTTCCTGATTTTGGGATTCTCTGAAGGTGTGAAAGGAGGTTTGTATAAACATCTGTTTAAAACATCACTAACAAGAAGGAATTGAGTGATAAAAGCATCTCTGTGCATGGCAATGTAAGATAGAAGCTGAAGAGGTCACAGGTTGGAAAAGACCTTTAAGAGCATGGAGAGTCCACCCAATAACCCAACACTTTGGGTTTGAAGCTTCTCCTTAACATCAGTGACACAAACTCTCATGATCCCTCCTTATGTTAAAAATCCAGGGATTCCTTTCAGACAAAGAGGTTTCATTCCTGTTCTGTTGAGGTTCCCCCCCCCCTGTTTTGGGGCTGTTTTTCAGGGTCACCTCTCTGCTTCCAAGCATCCTCCAGCAGCCAGGGAGGACTCTCACTTACTACAGCTTGAGGCATGGCAAGAGGAAGTCTGTGAAGGCTGTTGTGAAGAGGTTCCTCAGGCTGCACAGTGGCCTCTGGCTCAGGAGAAAGGTAAGGATCAGCTCTGGAGGGACACTCCTGTCTTCCTCCGAGTGGGAAATGTATCCCTCCAAGTGCAGGGGGATGATCCCTGCCCTAGTCCTGTGCATTGTCTCCTGTCAGGCTGGTTACAAGAAGAAGCTGTGGAAGAAGTCAGCTGCCCAGAGGAAGCGTTTGAGGGAGCTGGTGTTCTGCAACAGGACCCAGTGTAAACTCCTGGATAAAATGACTACTTCCTTCTGGAAAAGGAGGAATTGGTATGTGGATGATCCCTACCAGAAGTACCACGATCGTACCAACCTCCCCCTGTAGGGAGTGTGGGGAAGGAGGTGTTGCTCCACCTGGGCTAGCCTTGGCTTTACAGCACAGACTGCAACTGCTGGTACCTTTCCTCAATAAACATGGCATGTGGCCAGATTTAGCACTGTCAGTGCCCAAAATAAAGGAACAGGAAAGGTTAGTTGGAGCTGCAGTTTGTCTTTTCCTTAGCAGAGGTCATGCTCTGTCAGGACTCAGAACACATGGACAGCTTACCTGGGAGAAAAGAACAACTCCCAGCTCACTCCAAGCTCCTTGCAGGGAGCTGCAGAGAGGGAGAAGGTCTCCCCTGAGCCTCCTCTTCTCCAGCCTAACCAAGCCTCAGCTGCTCCTCAGCACACTTGTGCTCTAGACCCTTCCCCAGCTTCCTTGCCCTTCTCTGCACACACTCCAGCACCTCCATGTCCTTCTGGGAGGGAGTGAGGAGCCCAAAGCTGAGCCCAGGCTTGGAGCTGTGTCCTCCCTAGTGCCCAGGCCAGGAGGACAATCCCTGCCCTAGTGCTGCTGGATCCACACTAGTGCTGCTCCAAACCAGGATGCTGGTGACCTTCTTGGGCACTCTGCTGCCTCATCTCCAGCTGCTGCTGGCCAACAGCTCCAGGTCCTCTTCCCCTGGAATGGATACTCATGCATTGTACACAAAGCAGTTGTTCCCAGCCTCCCCTCACAATGAAGGCATTGCTGCCTGCTGTGCTTTGCTGGGGAAGGGTCAATGAAGCCACCACTGCTTACTCAGAGGATTCAGGAGCTGTATTTTGCTTTTCCAGTTCATGATACAGAAAGAAGTTCTGAAGGACATGCAGCACTTAGTGAATACATCTATATACAGTCAGCAACCAAAGGAATGGCTCTGGCCTGCCAGATAACACTGAACAGACTAAAGGGCTTTGCTTCTCTTTTTTTTTCTTCTTTTTTTCTTCTTTTTTAAAAGAAAAGGTTAAGACTTTATTCCAGATGTATGGATCAAGCAGGAGAACAAAACCAGCAGGAACATCCACCTTTGGAATCCTTCTGGATGGTAGTGGCCATGGTTGTGAGGGATGAAGTGATGCCACTGCAGCACAGCTCTTCTCTGCTCATGCCAGGGGAGGAATCCCAGCAGGTGCACTGTTAGGATCCAAAGCCCAAGCCCCAAAGTCCTGTTCTCTATCCCAAACGTGGTGCTAGGTGCAAAACGAAGGACCCAAAAGAAACAGCAAACCAAAAGGAGACTGTGCCTGAGGAGCAGGACATGAGGACACTTCCAAGAGCAGTCCAGAGGCAGCAGGTTGTTTACATGAGGCTAGGGAGCATTGCAGCTTTCTCCCTCTCAGGAGGAACTAAGAGCTGGCTTCTCCTTGCCTTCTGGGCAGGATTTGCCCTCAGCCAGTTGAGATTAGCCTGGCATTTGTTCCAAGGTGACAGGGATGTCTTGGCTCTGTTGGACATCCTGCTTCAGCAGCTGCTGCTGGCTCTAAGTGCACTGCCCCTGGCCCCTGCAGCAAGAAAGGAGTGGTGGAGGACTGCACAGAGCTGCTCAGAGCTCATCCTCCTCCTAACTGAGGGGGGAAATGGGGGAGGGAATTCCCATTTTCCATCTTCAGCTGCACTTTCCTTCCCCTCAGCCTCACCAGATAGTGCAAGGCTTCCCTGGAGCCTTGTGCTGGCTCCAGGCTGTGTTTCCTTGCAGGGTTACACTCTCCAGGCCATCCCTGAGAATTCAGGAGGTGCCTGCCTGCCCTACTAGTGCCTGAAAGGCCCCAAAATTGGGCTTTTCTTCCTTCAGCTGAAAGCTTGCTTGCTCTGAGGAGTGATCTGCCAGCAGTTAGTGAGCTTGCACCCCCAGAGCCTGAGCTGGGAGGGAGAGGAGAGCTGCCTCCAGGAGAGGTCAGCAGCAGCCCAGCACGGGCAAAGCCTCCCGAGGAGAGCTCTGAGCTCTGGGCTTTGCTCTGAAGCAAGGAGGGAGAGGCCAGAGTTGGGGCAATGCCTGTAAACAACTTTGCTTGGGGAGGCTGAGGCAGGAAGAGCAAGGAATGCTCTCTTAGCAGGAGATGTGCCTGCTCAGGCCACTCACCTCTCTGCTCTAGCTCCAGGCAAAGCTACAGCTCTCTTGATAAATTACTCCAGTTTTGCCAGAGAAAGGAAAAGGTTTATTCTCCTCCTTTATACAGTGACTGTTTGGAGAGATATAAGGCAACTCCTTTGTCCACAAGTTCCCCTCAGCACTGCCAGAGATGCTCAAGAGCAGCCAGGTTGAGAGGAGAAGAGCAGAGCTGCCCCAGCATGGCTGAGGACACACTTTGTCCCATGGGATGGAGCTCTGGGGGGGTTGGGGTGGCCTTTTTTTGGCATAGCTGAGTGCTTGGTTTGTTTTGCTGCTAGGGCAGCCCAGTGCAGAGCAGGGGAACACAGCTTTGCTGGCAGCAGGCTTGGCTGCTAACACTGCAGGCAGCTTGGCTAAAAGAAGTCAAAATCAACTCTGAAGCTGCTTCAAAACAAGCTTAGCTCCTCAAACCTTGTGCTGAGGCTCTCCCAAGGACTTGTGTAGCTGCTTTGCCTATTTCAGACTGGTTTTTTCCCCTTCTCCAGGTGGAAAGGGAATGAAACTCTCAGGTCTTGAAGCCAGGGGAAACAGCTGCTTGTTTTCTCCCCACTTCCCAGCCAGGTCAGAGACACATCTGGCTGTGCCCACAACTTCTTTCTCTCTTCTCCAGGGATGGAGGAAAGCTCAGAGCTCCCTCAGGCAGGGCCAAGGTTCCCAAGGCCTCTTGAGATGTGTCTCTGAGCCTAAGAGCCCAGGCTGCCACATCCTATCTCATGCTAAAAGGGTTTTCTAGTCTATGCAAACACACTAAGGGCCACAAAAGGAACTCAGGTGGCAATCTCACATGCTCAACACTCACAAGAAGACACCAACTTGAAGCACAAATACACAAACCCCTCCCCACCTCTTTCCCCCTCTCCTTTTGCATTTCTCCTGTGTCCAGAGATCCAGACACAGCACTGCTCCTGCTTCTGCCCAAACAGCCTGGAAGGGCAAGGAGCAGCTCAGATGCAGCAGCCTGCTGTGCTCCTGCAAGCCCAAGAGCAGCAGCTCAGGGCTGAGCAGGAGGGCCTGAGGCAGCTGGGATGCCTCCTCCCCTGCAAGGGCATCACTAAAGCAATTCTAACTCTCTTTGTTTGCTGCAGCTAGGACAAGGCTGGCTTGCTCCTGCTTTAGAAGTGACAGGAGAACATCTGATCCAGTTCTAGCCACCATCAGCCTTCCACACAGCCCTCTCCTGCCTCAGGCTGAGCAGAATGAAGAGTTCCCCTCCATGGCATCAGCTGGTTTCCTCTGGCATGGCTCCTCATCCTCTGCAAGTGCTTCTGCCTCTGGTTTGGGACCTGGCTGACTTGCAGAGAGAGAGAGAGCTGCAGCTCAGCTCTCATCCTGGGACATCCTGGAGAGTCAGAGCACTCTGCCCTTTGTCTCCTTCAGCAGCAAGGGGAGGAAAGAGAAATCCATGGCTTCTGCAAGCCCTCTTCCAGAATGATCCAGCCAGAAATAAACACACAGGCCACAGATCACTGTGGGGACAGTGGCCTCCCAGAGCTAGGCCTACAAGACACAAAGGAGAGCTGGCAGGAGCAGCCTGAGGGCTTGGGTACACCCTGCACCCCAAAGAGCAGCCTGAGGGGGGGTTGTACAACCCCAAAGAGCAGCAGGAGAGAGGTTGTACAACCCCAAGGGTACCCCCTGCAGCCCAAAGAAGGCCTCTTCCCCCAGCCTGTCCCCCCCACAAGTCTCACAGCCAGAGGTTCCAGAGAGAGGAGAGGGCAAGGCCATGACTCCAGTGCTGTCCATCCAAGCAGCTCCATCCCCCTGCTGCTTCCTCCCTCATGCCCAAGGAGCTGTGTTAAGGCAGAAGAGAGACCCTGGGTGGCTCTGGGTGCTGCTGGCTGCTGGCACTCACATGGCTTGAGGGGCAGAGGTGCTCTTCCTCCTGCAGCAGCGAGGCCTCAGGCTCCTAGGAGGTGCCTGCAGCAAAGCAAGAGACAAGCTTCAGGGGCAGCACAGGGCATGGCATGGCACCTGTCCCTGCTAGAGCCACCTGTCCCCTCTAGAGCCACCCAGCTGCTTCAGGGGCAGCACAGGGCATGGCATGGCACCTGTCCCTGCTAGAGCCACCTGTCCCCTCTAGAGCCACCCAGCTGCTTCAGGGGCAGCACAGGGCATGGCACCTGTCCTCTCTAAAGCCACCCAGCTTGTCCCTTCTGGGCCACTCCAGGCAGGAGGGAATGGAGAGGCAGAGCTTGCCCCTGGGACTAACCTCTGTAAGAATCATTGAGGTTGGAGAACTCTGAGGTCATCAAGTGCAACCACTGACCCAGCAGCCCCATGGCACCAAGTGCCACATCTCCATGGGTTTGAACCCCTCCAGGGATGAGGACTCCAGCACTGCCCTGGGCAGCCTGGGCCAAGCCTAACTTGTTCCTAAAAGAGGGAGAAGGTCTCCCCTGAGCCTCCTCTTTTACAGCCTAACCAACCCCAGTTCCCTCAGCTGCTCCTCAGCACACTTGTGCTCTAGACCCTTCCCCAGCTTCCTTGCCCTTCTCTGCACACACTCCAGCACCTCCATGTCCTTCTGGGAGGGAGTGAGGAGCCCAAAGCTGAGCCCAGGCTTGGAGCTGTGTCCTCCCCAGTGCCCAGGCCAGGAGGTCAATCCCTGCCCTAGTGCCCTGGAGTCCCTCAGCCAGGTTAGTCCAAGCCCTGCCCCTCTGGTGCCTGCTGAGAGCTGGGAGATTGCTAAGCACCTCCCCATGGAAGGAGCCAGGAGGCCTTGATGCTCATGGCTCAAGAGAGCTCCACTGACACCAGTGACCTGTAGGACCCTGCCAGGACCTCAGCACTCCTCAGGCAGGACTTGCTCCTTTCTATTTTGTAGGAAAAGCTCTTCTTTCTCGTTCTGTTTCCACCTTACAGCACTATTCCCAGAGAGAAGGAACTGCAGAAGGGCCAGGGTTTGTTGTAGCTCTACCTACATCTCCATCTCTTCTCCCAGAGCTGAGATGAACCCAACAGCAGCACATGCCACCCTCCAAACCTGAAGCCTTCCCCAGAGCACAGCAGAGCTGGAGGAGAGGAAGCAAGCAGTCAGGGCTCCTGGAGCCCTGGGAGCCAGGCAGAGAGCTGGAGCCTGGGCTCTGGCTGCTCTGGGGGAGGCCAGAGAGCTCTCAGAGCAGAGCAGCCATCAGCATCACTGAGCAAGGAAGAACTCTGCCTGCTCTGGCAGGCCACAGGCAGCTCTCAGAGCAGCTAGAGAGCCTGCAGCTTTGCCCAGCAAGAAGAGAGCAGCCCAGCTCTTGGTGAGAACCCTCAGAGGTAGGACAACCAACTAGAAGGACACACAAGTGCTGAGCCAAGGGGAGGATGGAGCCAACCCAGCTCAGCTCTGAGAGCTTGCTGCCCCTGCCCAGGGCTGCAAGGAGTCTTTGCTTCCAGCATCTCTCAAGGAGGTTTTAGTTCTTCCACAACCAAATGTTGCCAAGCCTGCTTCTGGCAAACCATGGGGTAAGAGCTGTGTCTCCTCTAGCTCTTTGCTTTCCATCAAGCCACTCAAAGCATCCCTGTTCATCCAGTGCTGATTCCAGGAAGGAAGAACTGCTGCCTTGGGGCTCCAACCTCCTCACCACAACTAGGCTGCCTTGGGATGCTACAGCCAGGAGCTAGCAGCTCCAGCTCACCATGTCCATCTTCACAGCTGCTTTAGAGCTGCATCCTCTCCTCTCCACAGGCACTAACCCAGACTCCTTTAGAGCTGCATCCTCTCCTCTCCACAGGCACTAACCCAGACTTCCTTCAAGGAAAGGCACTGAAGGAGGAGCCTTGACCATATGCAAGTACCTCAAGGGGTTGATCCTTCTTTTTGGGCCTTTTGTTGCTAGATGCAGGGTCCAAGGGCTGGTTCTCTTCATCATCTGAGAACACAGAGGCTTCTGTTTCCCACCTTGGATACTTATTGTCCACACCTATTTACCAGGGGCCATTCAGGGGCTACAGGTGAAGACAAAGGGTGAGGAGATGAGTGATGGCTTGCTTGCCCCCTCACTGCTCAGCCATGCATGTGGCAGGCACTAAGAGCCAGCAGGGAGCCCAGCCCAGCTCTGGGGTTAGGGATCCAAGGGCTGTGGGGTTAGGAAGCCACTAGGAGCTCTGCTTGGATTATTTCACACAGGACTGAGACTCAGCTGCCAGCCTCTGATGC
Organism: Bucco capensis; assembly: GCA_013396975.1. Taxonomy (NCBI): domain Eukaryota; kingdom Metazoa; phylum Chordata; class Aves; order Piciformes; family Bucconidae; genus Bucco; species Bucco capensis. The sequence goes on along the minus strand of VWZO01003821.1, from coordinate 17,036 downwards.
TCTGGGGGTTGGCTCCAGGGAGAGCTCTGCTGTTTGCTTGGCTCAGGGATAAAGAGGAGAGCTGCTGTGCAGCTCTAGAAGACACCAAGGCAGGGTGGAAGTGTCTCTACTGTGGTAGGAACATCCACCATGCTCCATGCCTGCCTGGGAAGCTCTGCAACCACAGAGGAGTCTTAACCATCTCATCCTCCCTAAGGAGACAGAGGGAACTAGACAAGGCTTCCCTGAATCCCATCCTTCTGCAGCCTGCACTGCTTTCTCCATCACTATTCCCTCTCTGCAACTGGGTGCTGGGCAGCAAAGCAGCTCTGCCACCTGTGTCCCAGCAGAGGGACAGCCTCCTGCACTCCTTCCTGAGCATCACATCCATGTCCTGGAGCTGCTTCCATGAAGCTCCAGGGGAGAGCTCAGGCTCCAGGCTGGCACACAGAGGTCTCTCCAGCCCCTTGGAAGCTGCTTGTCCCCTGCTCTTCATCTCCCAAAAGTGCCAGCTCTGCAACTGGCTCGGGAGAGGATGTGAAGCTAACTTCCCTACAGCCAGACAGGGAATCCTGAGCAGGAGAAAGTGGAAAGCAGGAGATTAACTAGGATAACAAGGGATTAGTCAGCAAGGAGCTGGAGCTTTACAGTGAATCAGCTTCTCTTCCCTGCAACAAAGACAAAGGTGCCATCACTTCCCAAAGACACTGAGTCCTTCCCCAAGAGCTTTCAGGGCCAAACCAAGGGGTTAGGAGCAGCACACACAAACCACAGCACCCAATCCTCATTAAAGTCACTCATCAATGAGCACCCAGCCCCTGAAGATCCCACTGGTCAGTGCTACTCTACTCCAAACCCTTCATGCAACACTTACATGGCAGTCCCACAGCATGGCCATGGAGAGAAGGAGAGAAGAGACTGTTAGGGGAAAAGCTTTGGGGGAAGGAAGAGTGCTTGAGAGCACAGCAAGCTGCAGCTTGGCTTCCCTAACACACAACAAGCATTCCTGCTGCTGGGATGGACTATCCACTCCTCTTCCACCCTGCCTAGGCTCTGCTGGACTCTCTGCAGCAGTTCCTTGTCTCCCTGGAGCTGGGCAGCCCAGCACTCCATCAGCAGCCTGCCTAGGGCAGAGGAGAGGGGAGCAGAAGCTCCCTGCCCTGCTGCTCACACTCTTTGTGCACCCCAGGAAGCAGTTCTGACCCAGAGCTGATGGTTCACTGTCTGCTGGAGATATTTACTGTCTCCAAGGGCTAAACTTGTTCCTCCCTCCCAGCCCTGCCCCAGCTAGGAGAGGTTAGTTGAGAGCACAGCACCAAACATAGTAGTTGTTCCTTCCTCAGGGCCAGCCCCAAGCAAGCTTCTTTCACCCTGAGCAAGCTTTAAGCATCCACCAGGCACTGCCAAAAGCCAAACAGCTCTCCCTGGACATTCTCACTCTGTCCTTCCTGAAGGGCAAACAAAAAGCTCTTCCATAAGTGTGCTGACCTTCCACAGGTCCTGAGCTCACAGGAAAGATATCAGAGACTTAGAGCAAGGAGTTTTGCCAGAGAGGAGCTGGCACAGGTGCTGTGGAGGAGATAGGCTCAGGAAACCACCATGGTTTGCTCCAAAGCACTGTGCTCTTGTCCACTGCTTCTTTCAGGAGCCCAGGGAGGGAGCAGGATGGGTCCAGAGCTCTGCTCCTAGCAGCCTGTGCTGTCTCTAAGGGCTCTGGGATCACTGCTGCTGCTCCTGGCCCAGCAGCAGGGAGGCACTGGGACACTTCAGTCCCTCTCCTCCCCAGTGTGCAGAGGACACCAGAAGCAGATGGGCTGAAGGGGTGAAGGTGTTCCCAGCACCACAGGCACTGGCAGTCTGCCTTGCATCTCTCTCCCTTGGCAGCCCCTTGGCTCTGGGCATGGCCTCCTCCTCCTCTCCTCTGCCACTGGGACACAAGGCAGAGCTGACACAGCTCAGCTCTTAGCAATCCAAGTGCTTGGGGCAGCACTGCACAGAGCAGCAGCAGCTCAGCTGCTCAGTACCACAGAATCCCAGGATGTGAGGGGTTGGCAGGGCCCTAGAAAGCTCATCTAGTGCAACCCCCCTGCCAGAGCAGGAGCACCTAGACCAGCTCACACAGCAATGTGTCCAGGCAGCTCTGCAATGGCTCCAGACAAGGAGACTCCACAGGCTCCTGGGCAGCCTGGGCCAGTGCTCTGGCACCTGAACTGCAAACAAGTTCCTCCTCAGCTTAATACTAAACCTGCTGGGCTCCAACTTGCTCCCATTCCCTCTTGTCCTACCATTGGATGCCATTGAGCAGAGCCTGGCTCTCTCCTCCTCACACTCACCCTTCACATATTTCTAAGCATTGCTGAGGTCTCCTCTCAGTCTCCTCTTGTCCAGGCTGAAGAGACCCAGCTCTCTCAGCCTGTCCTCCTAGGGCACATGCTCCACTCCTTTCAGGATCTTGCTGGCCCTGGGCTGGACTCTCTCCAGCAGCTCCCTAGCCTTCTGGAGCTGAGGGGCCCACAACTGGACACAGCATTCCAGGGGAGGCCTCCCCAGGGCACAGGAGAGGGGAGAAGAACCTCTCTGGCTCTGCTGGCCACGCTCCTCTTCATGCATCCTAGGATGCCATTGGCCTCTTGGCCACAAGGGCACATTGCTGCCTCATGGGCATCCTCCTAGCCACCAGCACTCCCAGAGCCTTTTCCCCAGGGCTCTTCTCCAACCCCATACTCCTGTTTGGAAACACCACAAGCACTGGCCCCAGGCAGGAGAGCAACATTTCCAGCCCAGCCTGAAGCAGGGAGAGTCTGTTCTCCCCTCCTTGGGCAGGCCAAGCTCTGCTCACCTGCCAGGCCTTGGGCAACCCTGAGCGAGCTTTCCTCTTAAAATCAGAGAGTCAGAATGCTTGGAGAAGAGCTCTGAGCTCCTCCAGCCCAACACTGCCCTGCTCACCACTACCCCATGGCCTCAAGCACCACATCTCCATGCTTCCTGAACCCTTCCAAGGATAGAGACTCCAGCCCAGCTCCCTGGGGGAAGCAGTGAGTTTCCCTCAGCAGTGGAGCAGAGGAGTGCCACACAAAGCTGGCAGCACAGGTGAGTGAGCAGCAGCACACAGCCCAGAGCCCCTGCTTGGCTCCCTTGCTGTTAGGAGAGGCAGGCAGGGAGAGCAGGAGGAGGAAGGCAGGCAGGCACTCACCTCGGAGCAGTCTGCACACTGAGCAACACGTGCACTCTGCAAGAGGAGCTCAGGGTTAGCCACTCAGCTCCTGGCTCCCAGAAGAGCCTGCCCATGGCTCTGAGGGGCACTGCATGGCCTCCCCTCCAGGCCAGGAGCAGCACACAGCTCCCTGGCTCTGCTCTCAGATGCTCTCACAGCCCTAGGAGTGTGGAGCAGAGTGCAGAGGGATGGGTGACAACACACACGAGGGGCAGGAATGGCACTCCGATTGCTACACACCTGCATTTTGGGGCTCAGATAGCTCCTTTTCCAGCCATTCCTGGAGCTAAGGGAGGAGAACAATCCACAGGTCCCTGCCCTTCCTAAAGCAGCAGCATGCTGAGGAGCTGCTGCAGGAAGTCTAGGGGGTGGAATTGGCCTAAGGATGAAAGCAATGCAGGGCACAGCTCTCCAGAGGACTGTGAGCTTGACAGCTTCAAGCTTGTGTTCCAGGAAACCATTCCCAGGTGGAGCTTTCCCCTGGAGCCATTTCTCCATGCCCAGGAGATGATCTGGGGCAGAAGCAAGCTTTCAGTGGGAGTGCTGGCTGCATCCTGCCAGGAAACCATGGCCTTCAGAACACAAGAGAGGAGTCTCAAGCAACCTCTAGAGATCTGCTGTGGGTTTAGCTCCTTCTGGAGCTTTCCTTCTCCAGCCATATCCTGGATGCTCAGAGTCCTGCAGAGCCAGGGAAGAGCCTTGCCTCTCTCCTGCACATCCCTGCTCTGCAAGCATTGCAGGGGGAGGCTGAAGCAGAGAGGCAGAGGACACACTGCCTGTCCTGTGATGCTCCCAGACCTCCTGAGGCAGCAGAAAGCCAGGCTGGCCTCCAGGACACAGCTCCCAGCAGCAGGAGCAGGATGAGCCAGCTCCCAAAAGGCATGGAGGACAGGTTGGAACAGGCATGGCAGCTCCAGTGTCCCAGGCATGCTGTCAGGCTGCCAGGAGACTCAAGTGAGAAAGGCTGGAGGGCAGAGCAAGGAGGAAGACGAGATGAAGAGGACAGGTGGTAGCCCTGCTGTGGGCAGCAAGGACAAGGCTGGGTGCACACCACTCAGGGGAGCACTGGGGCTCTCTCTGGGGGAGCTTGGCTGGGAATGCCAAGCTCTTCAGAGGCTGCTGTGTGTCCAGAGAGCCCCAAATGTATCTAATGACCAGCAGCACTCCTGTTATCAACACAACAAGCTGAGCAGGTACTTACTGTAGCCAAACCTCCCCAGGGTCAGGAGAGTCCTTGAGCTGCTTTCAGTGAGCAAGCAGAAGCTGAAACACTCCTGGTGCTCTCTCCTTGTCCCTCTCTTTGCAAAGCCCTTTCTCCCAGAGAACACACAGTGCCCCAGCAGCTCCAGAGCAGAGCTGGCAGTGCTCTCAGGGCATGGCACCCCCTGAAGTCCTGTGACCCCTAGCTAAGCAGCCCTGTCTGGGCTCTGTCTCACTGCTGGGAGGGAGCCTGGGAGCTCCTGTCTCCCCAGAGCTCTCCCAAAATAGCTCTGCAGATGATGGAATGTCCTGGCATCCCTGAGCCCAGCTCCTGTCTCTCTCTGCACAGGCCAAGCCCAACACTGCCAGCATGCTCTCTAAGCATCAAGAACCTGACCCATTTTTGCCTGAGGCATGTTTGTAACTACACCCTGAGCAAGGACTCCTTCCCTTCCCTCTCCCATAGCCCTGCTGAGAGCTTTGCTGCCCTCCCAGCTCAAGCCTCTGCTCCTAGGAGTGCTTCCTATGGCTTGGATTCCTCACTAGGCTTCAGCAGGGATCAACTGTCCAGTGTTGTAGCAGCTCCTGGACAGCTTGAAAGCAGCACAGCTAAGTGAGCCCAGATAACCATCACTGATGTGTAGAGGAGGCTTTGCTGACAGTAATCCCCCCTTGCCCACTCCTTCTCCCTTCTTTTAGCACTCCCAAGCCCCCTCCCCAGGGCTGGCAGCCTCACCATTCCAGCTCCAGCTGCCAGGACCTTGCCCCGCTGCAATCCCAGCCTTGGGAGCAGCCAGGAATAGCAACTCCCAGACAGTGCTACTCCTGCTTTATCTCCCCAGCCCCTGGGAGCTGTGGCCTGTGCTGCCTGCAGGGGCTGCTGCTCTCTATTGCTGCCAACTACATGATTTCCCTCAGACCAAACCCCCCCTGGCAACAGCTCTGGGGCCTTACCTGAGCTGCCAGTGCCTGCTGCTGCACTCCTGGCTGCTTTGGGGTGGCTCTGTTTGCTGCTTGTCCTGGCAGGGACTGCAGGAGGAGCAGTGCTGCTGCTGCTGTCCCCACGGATGCTCGACAGGTCCTGCATGCTGAAGCTCCTCAGCCTCTCTGACAGAGCTCCCTGGCCCTAGGCACAGAAAGAAGCACACAACAGACCCCAGAGTTACCTTCAGCAGGCTGAGTGGAGCTCTTGTTAGCCAGCAGGGGAAAGGCAAGAGAAAAGATTGCCTGCTGCAGGAACCTAGAGAGGAGAAAAGAAGTTGTTGAAAGCATCGTTTGCCTCTCCTTGCTCTTCCTTTTGGAGGCTGACAGCAGCCTCTCTGATTCTTCAGGACTAGGACAGGGATTGTCCTCCTGGCCTGGGCACTGGGGAGGTCACAGCTCCAAGCCTGGGCTCAGCTTTGGGCTCCTCACTCCCAGAAGGACATGGAGCTGCTGGAGTGTGTGCAGAGAAGGGCAAGGAAGCTGGGCAAGGGTCTAGAGCACAAGTGTGCTGAGGAGCAGCTGAGGCTTGGTTAGGCTGGAGAAGAGGAGGCTCAGGGGAGACCTTCTCCCTCTCTGCAGCTCCCTGCAAGGAGCTTGGAGTGAGGTGGGGGTTGGCCACAAGAGTGATGCCTGGATTGTGGCTGGGGCACTGCTGGGACATGCTGTCACTCCAAGAGGCATCTCAGGTTGTTCCCAGCCTCCCAGCAGGGTGAGGGTTGGAAAGGACCTCTGGAGATCCCCTAGTGCAAGCTCCCCTGCTAAAGCAAGCTCCTCCAGGATTGCACCCAGGAGCATTTGGAATGCCTCCAGCCTCCACAAGAGCCTAGCCTCCAGCAACCAGATCCCTAGGGAGAGCACTGAATGCCATGGAGTTGTTGCAGACTGACTGGAGCAGCAAAGCCAGAGGGTTAGGAACTGAGGAGCTGCTGTAAGCTGAGTGCTGCATTCCTCTGGCAGCTCTGTGTGTGACACCAGTGCCACCAGAGAGGAGACACTAACCCTGCAGATGAAGAGGCTCTGTTAGCATCCTTGCACTGCCCCTGAGGCTAGAGCAGCACAGAAGGGATTGCTGGCAGAGAAAGGCCTGCGGTGTGCAGCTCACCTGTGCCTCTGTCCTGTTAGCATCTCACAGCCACAGCTGCTGGGCTCAACAACTTGGCCTTGTGACACAAAAAACCCTGACAAATTGTCTTGTTTTGATCTTCTAATTGAGCTTCTTCCACCTTTTTTGGATATAACTAAACCTGAATGGATTCTCTAGGCTTCCAAACACCTCTGCTCCCTACCAGGTGCACTTGGCAGCTCTCACACAGCATGGGGAATCAGGAGCCAAAAGATGCAGAGTCACACAAGAGAAGCTTTTAGTATGCTCAGGCTCACTAGAGGATGGCATCTCCTGGCCTTTCCCAGGAGGAAAGAGCTTCCCTTTGGCCACCAGCAAGAAAACAACAGCAACCACACACAGCAGCTTGGCCAGGGAGATGATTTCCCACATGTGGGCTGCTGGAGCCTCTCTAAGGAAGGCTGAGGCTTGTCAGGCTCAGCAGGCAGCATCTTCCCCTTGGAAGCAGAGCAGCTAGCCTCTGGCCTCAGAGCAAGCAGTTAGGGGTTAGGAGAAGCACTCAGCAGATTACCTGCCCTTTTCTCTGGTCCAAATACAAGTGGAAATGAAGCAGCTGAGAGACCTAGCAAGGGAAAAAAGAGAGAGAGCCATTGTGGCTGCAGAAGGAGGGCTAGCTACAGGACTCACTCAGCTCTGCCCACAGAGATGGAGGAAGCACCTCCTCAAACCAGGCTGGGACCTAGCAAGTGTGTTTAAGGAGCAAAGCAAATCCTAAGCACAGTGGGCTGTCCCTCTGCTTCACTCCTTGGCCTTGCTGGCTGTCTTCCCAGTGTCTGGCCACCTCTGTGACCCAGGCTGAAGCTTTTCAGAGCACAGTGTCTTTAGCACTCACTGAGGCAGAGGATTAGGTGATGGACACGTGGCAATCACCTCAGTGCTGCTGACTGGCCCAAAGGGGATTATGCTCCTTGGTGAGGACACAAGCAGCTGAGAGGAGGCAAAAGGTCAGTGTTGAGCACCTAGCAGGGGTGATAAGAGCAGAGAGCCAGGGCTCTGGCTGCTTAGAGAGCTTCAAAAATAGACTCAGAGGAGAGACAGAGCAGCTTGGGCCACTGAGAGCTCCTCGGCCCATGCAAGGAGCTGGCACAGGGTTGTGTCAGCACTGCTGTGGCTTCCAAACAAAGCAGAGGAGGGGAAGGGAGCTAAGGCTGCACTTAGCTAACTACAAGGGTAGCCTGTTGAAGAGACAAGGAGGGGGAGCTGTGCCCAGCTTGCAGATGCTCAGCCTGTGGCAAGTACCTGAGGAGCTGCTAGGGCACACACAAAGGCTCCTCAGAGCCAAGCTGGGGACAAAGAGAGGCAAGAGATGGGCCCAGACAGCAGCAAAGACAAGAGATGCTGAGGAGGAGCAGTTAGCACAGCCCAGAGAGGACAGGACAGGGCTATGCACAGAGTCTCCAGGCAGAGGAGCCTTCAGATCTCAGCTCAGTTACTGAGAGCAGGTCAGGAGAGAGCCAGAAGCTGCTGCCTTGCACACTCTGAGGGGCCATTTCTTAACACAGAAGCCTCTTGTCCTGACCCACACTCAACTCTTAGCCCAGCCTAGCTGACACTCTTCAGCCCTGGCACTGGAAAAGCCAGGACAGGCCTCAGAATAGTGTTCCCTGTCCTCCCTCCCTGGAAACTTGCCCCTGAGGACAGTACTGCAGCTTTGGCTGCCATCTGGCAGCTCCAAGTGTTTCCCAGAGAACTAGTCCCTGGAAGTTCTCTCAGGCAGGACAATCCAGCTGTGTCACACCTTCTCCTCCAGGGAGCCCTTGTGCTGCCTCAGCCACTCCTAAGCCACTTCTGGGAGCTTGAAAAGGAGTCTTCCCTTTGTTTCTCTTTCTGGATTGGCTTTCTGATAGCATAGAGAGAAGCTGAGGGCAGCAGCAGCAGCACTCTGGGCTCTGCAGCCTGAGGCACAGAGAAGCAAGCAGCTTAGGGCTGAAGGGAGGCAGGAGTCCTTTGTGCAAAGACATGCAGAGCCCTTGCTTGGCTGTAAACATCACTCAGTCCAGTAACAAGCTCTCACTCTCCTCTCCAGAGCATTCTGCTCTCCCAGGGCAGTGTGCAGCTCCATTTAGAGGCTGCACTCTCAGCCCTGAGATCACTAACTCATGCTTAACAATGGCTTCCTTCTACCTTGCTTCCCACTGGAGCCACATCACACAGAATCCCAGGATGTGAGGGGTTGGCAGGGCCCTAGAAAGCTCATCTAGTGCAACCCCCCTGCCAGAGCAGGAGCACCTAGACCAGCTCACACAGCAATGTGTCCAGGCAGCTCTGCAATGGCTCCAGACAAGGAGACTCCACAGGCTCCTGGGCAGCATGGGCCAGTGCTCTGGCACCTGAACTGCAAACAAGTTCCTCCTCAGCTTAATACTAAACCTGCTGTGCTCCAACTTGCTCCCATTGCCTCTTGTCCTACCATTGGATGCCATGGAGCAGAGCCTGGCTCTCTCCTCCTCACACTCANCATTCAGTCTCTCCCTGCCCATGTCTCTAGCCAGTCCAGGTCACTCTGGATGGCAGCACAGCTCCTGGTGTGCCAGCCACTGCTCTAAGCCTGGAATCCCCCCTTACCTTGGAAGCTGCCATGACAGCAGCCGTGGCTGCCACGTTGAGGCCTCGCTTGCCGAAGTGCACCAGGGCATCGTAGCTGCGGTCCTTGGCCTGCAGCAGGCAGTCATCAATCTCCTGCCACAGGAAGGATAAAGTCAGACAGCTCCCACCCTCAAGCTCCTGGCAGGCTCAGCTCAGCTCTTCTGGAGGTAGACATCCTCCATTTCCTCCAGCTTGGCTGGACACGGAAAGCTGGGATGTGTCTGCACCATGCAACCAGCAGACACAGAGCAGGGTGTGCTAGGAGCCATCCAGCAATCCCTGCACTCCAGAGACAAACTGGATTGTCCCAGAGTTAAAAAGAATCCTGTTATGGCACTGAGCAGCTGCAACTGGGTATCTCAGAAGCAGCTGAGCTAGCTCTGCACATCACTGCAGTGTCTGGCTTCAGCATGCCCCTGGGCTCCTGGGCTTTCCATCCTGTTCAACACCCAGGGAGATGCTTATGGAAGTTCACCTCTCATCCTCTCTCCCTCAAGACACTCTAATGACTTCTAGCACTCAGCTCCTGGATGTGCTGGGTTAGTAGGGACTGGAGGCTCCAGGAATCACAGTATCCCAGTATATCAGGGGTTGGCAGGGCCCTAGAAAGCTCATCTAGTGCAACCCCCCTGCCAGAGCAGGAGCACCTAGACCAGCTCACACAGCAATGTGTCCAGGCAGCTCTGCAATGGCTCCAGACAAGGAGACTCCACAGCCTCCTGGGCAGCCTGGGCCAGTGCTCTGGCACCTGAACTGCAAACAAGTTGCTCCTCAGCTTAATACTAAACCTCCTGTGCTCCAACTTGCTTGTCCCTTGATTCCTAACAGGTAAGAGGTGGCAAGCCCCAAGGCATGAACTCTCCTTGAGGGAAGCACAGCTGCCAGGAAGCAGAAAGACAGGAAGCTGATCCCCTCTGCCCTCCTTGGCCAGGACTGGGATCCAGCTGTCCATGCAGTGATCTCTCACTGCCAGGGTTAGTCACTTCTCAGTAGCTTCCATGCTGATATGTGACTGAGAAGCTCCTCCTGGCCCAGCTATGCACAGGAGGCAAGTGGATCTGGCTAAGTCCCAGGCCCAGCAATCTCCTAGGCAGGTAAATGATCCAAGCTCTAATGTGCCTGTCCCTCCCTACATTAGGAGCAGGACATTTCCCAAGCCAGGGCCTCCCCATGCCTTCCTGCAGCATGCTCTTGCCTTTCTCAGCTAAGCCTCTTTCAGACAGCCTTGGCTCTTTATCTCCTTGCTGCAGGTTGGTTGAGGCAGAGCTGGGAGGCCTGGCTGCCAGAGCCTGCTCCTTTAATCATTGCATCCAGCTAGAGAGTCAGCAAAAGCAGCTCAGGAGGTATTTTTATCCCTGCCAGCTTCTCAAGTGCACAGAGAGGAGTCACTAAGTGTGAGTGCACTGAGCAGCTGCCAGTGTTTAACAACACAGCCACCCCAAGGGACAGAAACAGCAAGCAGAGAGAGAGGAGCAAGGGACAGGGGAAGAGAAGCAGCAACTGCAAGCTGGAGTGCAGCCCCTGCAGAGCTGCAGGCACATGCTTTACCTTCTCTTTGGAAGAGAGTGTGGGGTGAACAAATTTCCTGTACAGGAGGCTGGAGCCTTTTGTGTATGGAGACAGCAGCCAAGCTACAAAAGCAATTTTGAGTTCATAGTAGAATGGAAACCTAGAGAAAAAGAAAAGAGCTGTTAATGTTTGCTCCCAAGTTCATTAGAGAGACTCAGCACAGGCCAGCTTTGGCTTCTCCAAGAATCCAAAGACCTACCCACAGGAACTCATCTTTGCAGTACCAGGGCCACTAGTTAATGCTCTGCAAGAGCAAGGAGCTTTCTGCATGCCAAGGGGGCAGATGATGCTTTCACAGGCATTGCCAGGGAGCAAAAAGCATTTCACTGCTATATTTGTGCACCTTTCACCTCTCTGCCTTTCTAAGATGAGATTTAGTCTGACTGAAAGTGCACTACACAACCCTTAAGCTCTGCCCTTTCTCCAGACAGAGCCACAGAACACAGCCTCCAAAAAACAAGCCAAGCTCCAGAGGAGCACAGTGGAGGTAGATCTGCATGCCAATTAGATAGACAAAAGTGTCCTTTATCTCCTCCTCAACAGCTCTGCCACTGTTGCCAAGTAGCCCAGACTTCCTTAGTCTGGAAGGTTTTAGGTGAGGGCCAGGCACCACAGCTCAGTTCCCACCCTCAGGTCTACTGAAAGAACAAACAAGCAGCAAACATTTCCAATCCTGAGCAAAGAACTCAATCTGGCACCAGGAATCCTTCCACTGGCCTACCTCAGGAGGGATGCTCCCTGTCCTCCAGCAAAGCAACCAGACAAGAGCCTGGCCAAACATCCCAGGAACAAGCATGGCTCCTCCAGACAAAGCACCTCTGAAGCTCCTAACCCCACTTGCAGGAGGCAGAGCACTTTTTCTCCCCTTGGAAACATCTCCTTTTCCCCCCCACCTGATAGCACAGAGCTTTTGGAGCCTCTGGTGCTTACCAGCAAAGGAAGATATCTGTGAAGGTCTCTGCTGTGGTGAAAAGGGCAAATATGATCCAGTACATCATCCATTTGACCTGGGGAACAAAAAAACAGCAGCTGGCTCACTTGGACCTTAGAGAGGCACACAAGAACTCTCACAGAAATCAGAGGGTTTTCCCCTCCAGCCCTGGGTGTTTCACAGCTCCCACCACCCCAGCACACAGCCTGTGTCTTCCCTAGGGAAGGAAAAACATGGCCTTTGGATTGGTCTCCTGAAAAGAGGAGCAGCCTGATGCTAGGGCAGCTCGTCAAGCTTTCCAGACCAAGGGTGGACACAGCTCCAGGAGCACAGAACATTTTGCCTGCTCTGCAACATTTAGGATTCCCAAAATATCCAAAGCCATTATCTGCAGGAAGGGAACTGCTAGCAAGATAAATCTCCTCAGCCACAGTGAGTCCCAGTTTGAGCTTCCACTAAGGACTTCATGGGATAGCCATCTGTGCTGGGACCCAGAGGAGAAAATGGGCTTGGGAGCTCTGGGATCTGGACAGGGAAGATCTGGAGGCTGAGGTGGGTTCAGTACAGGCTGTGAAGGGCACTACAAATCCTCCAGGAGCCCAACAGCAGCCAAGAGGTTTGGATTCTCCCACATTTCCCTCTCCCTGATCACAATATCACAGTATCACAGAATGTCAGGTGTTGGCAGGGCCCTAGAAAGATCATCTAGGGCTGTTCTCCAACACATCAGTTCCCAGGCTGGACTGATCCATGGGCTTGTTCTTTCCCACATGCAGTACTGCACACTTCCCCCTGTTCAATGGCATTCAGTCTCTCCCTGCCCATGTCTCTAGCCTGTCCAGGTCACTCTGGATGGCAGCACAGCTCCTGGTGTGCCAGCCACTGCTCCAAGCTTGGGATCATCCCCAAACTTGCTGAGGGAACACTCTGCCCCTTCCTCCAGATCACTGATGAATATATTGAACAGTCCTGGACCCTGATGATTCCATGATGCCTTTAGAAAGTGGGAGCCAGGGCAGGTTTGAGAGCAGAAGAAAAAGCCAGCACACCCAGCTGCCTGGAAATAGGTCACTCCACAAGGAAAGATCTTTGTCTCTCAGCACTCAGAGCTTCAAGCTGCCTCCTCTGCTCCTTGTTTGGAACCAGCAGCTCAAGCTTCAAGGCGTTGGGAGAAGCCTTTGATTTATGCTGCTCTTCAGAAACAAAGGCAGAAATGGCAAGCCCCTTTCAAGTCAGCTCACAGCAGACATTTGTCCCAGAGCACATCAGCTGTGCAGAGGAGCCAGCAGCACAAAGCCTGGAGCCTGTTCACCAGCTTGCTGAGCTTCTCCAGCACACAGGCAGCACCTTGCCAAGGTGCTGAGGGAGCAAACAAAGCCTGCAGCACAGCCCCAAGCCTCCTTACTCACATATTCTTTGATGTCCTTGGATTTCACGGCTTTGTAGGAATAATAGGCAGGGTAAAGAGTGCCAAAGATGAGCCTGGAAGAAAACAAACCAACACCAAATGGATTAACTGGATTGCCTGTCACTCAGAAAGATGATCTCTCTGTTTTCCTGGCTGTTAGATGTGTTTCTTGCACTGGGAAGAGGTGTTAGGGTTGGATTGAAGCTGGAGTGCACTAATTGCATCAGAGGAGCTCTTGTCAGGGATGGGAAGGGAGAGCAGGGGTTCAGGGACACAGAGAACAAAGCAAACCAACCCAGCATCACACTTCTAACAGGGAAGGAAAGACCTGACCCCCAAACAGTCTTCTGTCACACCAGGAGTAGAGGAGGATTGCTTCCCAAGGCAGGACAAGAGGAAAATCACTTGTCTGAATCTCCTTCCACCTCTCTAACGCTCCAAAAAGCTGGCAGGGGCTAGAGGAGAAGCCAGGTCCTACTGGCACAAGGCTTTCAATGCTGAGGCCTTCTACATCCAAGCTGCTGAAGGGAAGAGCTCAGCACTGGTGGGTTAAGGCCAGTTGGACTCCTCAAAGGAGAAGGAATTGACCCACCAAGACACACCAGCAGGATCTGGCCTCAAAAGCCCAGCTCTGCTGTCCTTGCAGCTTCTGAAGGGGATGCTGTCAGCTTCAAGAGCCCATCTAAGAAAGGAAGAAGGGTCTGCTGAGCTAAAAATAGCATTACTGAGGGTAAACAAAACCCAACCCTGAGAAATGTTTTCTTCTGACTGCTCTCTGCATCACTGCCTAGCTGCTTCTTCACTTCAATTAGCCTGGCCATAAGCACAGGCTTCTCAAAGCCACTCTGCCCTGCCCAGGTCTCACTTGGGTTGATTCCATGCAGCAGGATGATGCTGCAAAGTCTGAGCAGACTGCAGGGGAATGTTTATGGGCTGGCAATTAATTCCCCCTCTTTTCCACTGGAGCTTTTGCTTTACATTCAGACAGCTTGCTTCTGCTGCTCTTGGGACTGCAAATGATCAATGTGTCAAGGCTCTAATTGTGGAGCTACCCAGAGCTGCAGGCCTCTCTTTCCCATCCTGCCAGGAGTGGCTGTGTGCTGGGGGACTGGCAAGTACAGCTGAGCCCCTTCCATGCAGAAAGCCTGGAATAGGAACCCCCTGGGATGTGGTGTGCCAGCCCCCTTCCCTCAGCTCAGGAAGCTCTTTCTGAGAGCCAGCACACAGCTTCGTTTCCAGAGCAGTGACTGAAGACAATCTGCTCACTGGAGCAGAGCTTAGCCCAACCTGCAAGCAGCTCCTGAGGCAGGAGGTTCAGGATCTTCCCCTGGCTGCAAACGCTCAGCTCTCAACCTCCCTCACCCCCAGCTAAGGCAGACAGCAGCTTGATCCTCTTCTCACTGCAACTAGGGATAAATATTCCCTCTGAGTTCAATGGGAGCAAGATCTAATCCAAAGCAGTTTGAGCTCACAGAAGGGAGAAAGCTCCACAGCCCTGAGAAACGAACAAGCAAGCCCATGAATAACATTTTGGGCACTGCATTTCTGCTCTTCCTTCTTGGCCCAGGCTGGCTGCTCTCTCCCACTTGGATTTCCTGTAAATAAGCACTGAATGATGGATATTTGCTTCCTCAGTTTGTGCTGAGAAGTCACTGGAGAAGCAAACAGCTTCCAGGATCACTTAGCTGCAGACAATAAAGCTTTGGGAGGGAAGGAAACTGTGCAATCCTTTTGGATGTGCAGAGCAAGAGGTGAAGTGCTCTCCCTAACTTGGAGATGGCAGTGTGCTGTGTGCATATATGGACATTGAGTCCTGCTAGCTTTGTCTGACCAAAAACTGCTGCAGGGAATGCTGGAGCCCAGTCTTGTCATGGCTTGGAGTCAGTCCACCAAGCTGGAGGAATACTCTTCTCTTTGCCTTCTAGTGCTTTCCACCTCAGTCCCTTCTCTCCTTTAATGATAGCAGTGCCAGCAGCATCTTCCTCTTGCTTCTGCTGTCCCTGCTCTGTCATCTCCCAGCCCCTGGAGCTGCTGTGCTCCTTGCTCCTCCCTCACACATCAGCCCATCACCTCCAGACCAAGCTGTTCCCTGGCACTTATCCTGACAGGTAGCAGCCCAAGCCACACAAATCCCAGCCATGTTCCTCCTCATCTCTCTGATCTTCTTCTGCAACACTCCAGCTCTACCTCTTGTTCTCCAACCACATCAGGACCTTCAGCTTTGCCACACAGAGCCTTGCTTTCCTCCCAGAGCTGGGAGTGACTCCTTCCATGGCCTGCCAGCTAGCAAACCAAGCCAGCAGCTTCTACCTCCTGCCAGCCCCTGCTAGGAGAAAACCTCCTAGCCAGCAGCTAATTCTGATGGATAAGGAAAGAAACCTCCTATTTGAAACCCCTCTGACCCATCTCTTTTGGCCACAATCACTTGGCAGTGGGAAAGCAGACTGTTTAAGCCTCATTTCCTTAGGAAATCAGCTTAGGAACCAACCCACTCCCCACCCATGTCCATCTTGGCTCTTCTGCCCTCTGGGCAGAGGCAGAAGCACAGATCCTCCCAGAGCTTGCTGGAGGAGTTATTGCTACAGTGATGTGTTCCTACAGGCTACAGGAACATGGCTCACCCTAAGCCTTAACCTTCACCCTGTTCCAGCCTGTTCCTACAAGCCAAACCAAACACATTCCCTCAGGGAAAAGGCTATTGATCAGAGAGTTAGGAAGAGCTCCCTCAGAGCACTAACCACCCAAGGCCAAAGGGCTAACAATCCTTCCACTGCTCCAGGCTGGAGGTCTCCAGCAAGAGTCTGGAGACAAGAGAAGAAATCACTCAAGAGTCAACTAATTGTGCAAAGGAGCAAGAAGCTAAGGAAAAGGTTAGTCTGCCTTGAGAATAGGATAAGGATTAATGCTGGAAATCTTCTAATCCTATTAGGCACAGCAGCAATGCTGTGATGTTTTTGTGTCAGAAGGACAGGGCAGAGGCAAAGGGAAAGCAGAAGGACAAGAGAGGGTTTGGAAGTGCCCTGGGAAACATCTACTCCCTGTACAATTAACTGTCCCATTGCACACAGCAGCCCCTGGAGGAAACAGAGGGATCAGCCCAGAAACCTCTGTCTCTCCACTCTCTGGAGTGTTTTTCCCCACTCAGATGCTTTCTGGCTGGTAAAGCACTGTCACAAACACACCAGCACACTCATGTCCAAGCTCTGCTCTGCCACTTCCCACTTTGGGCTGCCCAAACATCTAGGACCTTGCACTGCTACCACATCAAACACAACAGCCTTTCTTTTGCCCATCAAGAACTCCTGTTTCCACATCCCTGGCACACAGCAACCAAACTCCTGCTCAGACACAGGGATGGCCACAGTCAGGAATCACCATTCCCCTGTTTCCTCAGCTTGGGAGTGCTGCTTAGGCAGGCAGCAGGAGCTGAGCTGTCTGCACTCAGCATTCCTCACTCGAGCCACTGAGGAGGCTGCCAGTGCTTTGCATTCCTTAATTATCAGTCCTAATTAATGCTCACACAGAGCCACAGATTAAAAATAAACAGGACTCTCTTGGCAACAAAGGTTCCCAGTTGAAGCCCAAGAGCTGTGGAAGTGAAAATAAGCATCCCAGAAGGTCAGGGAAAGGGTTAACCCAAGTCCTTTGATAGGCCTGACCTCCAAGAAGGGAGGCTCCAGGCTGGAATTCCCTGGGAGATGGCTCCTGCAGATTCCTGCTGGTCATCTTGCAGCAGAGTAAGTCTCTGGGTGACAGACTTTCCTCTTCTTTCTCTTTCCTTTCCTTTTCCACCTTCTCCTCTCTTTCCTCTTCTTCTTTTCTCCTTCCTTTCCTTTTCCACCTTTCCCTTCTCCTCATTCTCCTTCCTTTCCTTCTCTTCCTCCTCCTTCCCTTCCTTCTTCTCCTTCTCCTCCTCCCTGTCCTTTTCCTCCTTCCTTTCCTTTTCCACTTTCTCCTTCCTTTCATCTTCTTCCTTTTCCTTCCTTTCCTTCTTTCTTCCTTTCCTTTCCCTCCTCCTTCCTTTCCTTTTCCACTTTCTCCT
>VWZO01003820.1:0-18300 GCA_013396975.1 Bucco capensis | reverse complement strand
CTTAGCAAAGGATGCAAAGAATAACAAGAAGGGATTCTACAGGTACATCAATGAAAAAAGGAAGGTCAAAGAAAACATTCCCCCCCTGAAGAGCAAGAATGGAGAACTAATAACAACAGATGAGAAGGCTGAGGTTCTCAACAACTTTTTTTCTTCCGTCTTCACTGGCAACCTCTCTCCCAACACCTCCCAATTTAAAAAGCCACAAGGTGGTGACCAGTGCAGTGAAGTCTTTCCTCCTGAGGAACCTGAATATACATAAGTCTATGGGACCTGATGAGATGCACCCCAGAGTCCTAAAAGAATTGGCTGATGTAGTCTCCAAGCCACTCTCCGTAATATTTGAGAAGTCCTGGCAGTCAGGTGAAGTCCCTAGTGATTGGAAGAAGGGGCATGTCACACCCATTTTCAAAAAGGGTGTAAAGGAGGACCCTGGCAACTACTGACCTGTTAGTCTCACCTCTGGGCCTAGGAAAATCATGGAGCAGATTCTCCTAGAAGTTCTGCTAAGGCACATGGAGGATAGGGAGGTGATCAGAGACAACCAGCATGGCTTCACTAAGGGCAGATCCTGTCTGACAAACCTAGTGGGTTTCTACAATAGTGTGACTACTTTGACGACCTATGGATGTGATCTATCTGGACTTGTGCAAGGCCTTTGACACGGTCCCCCACAACATTCTACTGGCCAAGTTAGAGAGCTATGGATTTGATGGATAAAGAACTGGCAGGATGGTCACATACAGAGTGTAGTGGTTAATGGCTCGAAGTCCAGCTGGAGGTAAGTGACAAGTGATGTCCCTCAGGGCTCCATACTGGGGCCTCTACTGTTTAATACTTTTAGNGGAGAGGGCCTGTTTGCAAAGGCCTGGAGTGAAAGGACAAGGGGCAATGGTTTTAAATTAGAGAAGAGTGGATTTAAACTGGGTATTAGAAAGAAGTTCCTCACCACGAGGGTGGTGGAATACTGGAACAGGTTGCCCAGGGAGGTGGTTGGGGCCCCATCCCTGGAGGCATTCAGTGTGAGGCTTGACAAGGCTCTGAGCAACCTGATCTAGCTGGGGATGTCCCTGGCCACTGCAGGGGGGTTGGACTAGATGACCTCCAGAGGTGCCTTCCAACCCAAACCATTCTATGATTCTATGAGTTGCAACCACGATGTGAGTGATACAGAAGTAGAGTTGTCCTGTGTCATGACTGCTCTCACTGCATGTGTGCTGCAGGTGATCAGTAGAAACGTCCAAAGGCACACTTAAAAATCAGTGAAGAATAAAAATAATTTGTCTCTTTTGCCTCTTTGGTGTATAAAGCTGAGAGATGAGTTTATAAATATGAAGTCTAGGCTTATCTTTCTGGGGATCTTTCTGAAAATATAGCTACTGAGGCGTTAGCATTATAAGCAAAGAGAAACTGAAGAACAAGGAGAAAGGACTTCCAGTCTTAATTTGAAATCTTTTCAATACTTTTAGCACCTACTTTCATTCCACACCTAGAAGTTCTGTTTTGTTTTGTTGTTGTTGTTGTTGTAGGTTCTGTACTTCTGTGATCCTTGTAGAGGATCTGGTAAAATCCTATCTGGAGTTTTGTGTCCAGTTCTGGCCACAGAGCTGGGATTGTTCAGCCTGGAGAAGAGAAGACTTCAGGGGGACCTACTAGTGACTTTCCAGTACCTAAAGGGAACTTACAGGAAGGCTGGAGAGGGCCTCTTTGCAAAGGCCTGGAGTGAAAGGACAAGGGGCAATGGTTTTAAATTAGAGGAGAAAGATACGGACATACTGGAGAGAGTCCCATGGAGGGTCATGGAGATGATGAAGAGACTGGGGAGTCTGTCCTATGAAAAAGGCTGCAGGAGGTGGGACTGTTGAGCCTGGAGCAGAGAAGGCTCAAGGGGGCTCTTGTATAAGTAAACACAAATACTTGAGGGGAGGATGTAAAGAGGGTGAAGCCCAGCTCTTTTCAGTGATGCCCATTGACAAGATGGGAAGCAGCAGGCACAAACTGCAACTCAGGAGGTTCTCTCTGAAAATCAGGAAATGCTTTTTCACTGTGAAGCTGGCCAGAAGTTGATGGAAACTCTATCTTTGAAGATATTCAAAAGCCATCTGCACATGGTCATGACAGCTGGGTCTAGGTGGCTCTGCTTTGAGCAGTGAGGGGTGAATCAGGTGACCTTCAGAGGTCCCTTCCAACCTCAGCCATTCTATGATTCTGTGATATCTTCATGTTTTTGACTGAAAACTAACAGAAGCCCTATTGCAGTGGTCTTTCAGAGAGATCTCCACCCACAAGGAAGAACACAAAAATTTCTGATACTTTGTAAGCTAAGAAATAAACGGAATAGTTACATGTATGTGTATGAGTCTGAGTCCAGTTATGTCTATGTATATATGAAATCTCTTCACTCTGATTCAAGAGAAGAAATGAGTGTTCTATTTCCCTGTTACATGAAGGATCTCTTAATTCTTGGCAGGATATGGAAAACTTGTTTCTTACTGGTGTTTTTTGGGGCTTTATTATCATGTAGCTAAGGTTTTGTAATGCTCATGATTCCCACAAGATTTTGTGGGAAGCGGATAAGCTAAGGCATAGCTCACTCTGATGCATTTTGTAAAAGGGTCTGTTCACAATTTCCTACTTTATGGTAATTTCTATGTGAAGTCTTTTTGTCTTTGGTATGTGCTGTTTTGCACATGGTTATTATCCTGAGGAAGCTTTAGCAAAGTAGTTCTGCTCCATTTAATCACTCTTGATTATTCTGCAAATGAATCTCCTTGACTAAGAGTACTGTCTCACAGCTGTTTAGCCAAAGTGTGTTGAGTTCATTTAAGGCTATATGGCAGAGTAGACAGTAATTGGCATCATTGTTAGGAGAGTCAGCAGGGACGTAGACAAGTGAATGGATTTAGACTCTTGAGTTGCTTTTGGCTCATCAGAATAGGTTCAGGAGAGTGATGAAACAGACTTAGATTGTAGAATCATAGAATAGAATCGTAGAATCATTAAGGTTAGAAGAGTCCTCTAAGAGCATCAAGTCCAAACATTTACCAATCACCACCATGCCAGTAAACCACATCCCTAACTACCACATCTATACTTTTTTAAGCACCTTCAGGGATAAGGACTCCACTGCTTCCTTGGCAGCCTGTTCCAATCCCTAAACAACTCTTTCCATGAAGAAGTTTTTCTTAATATTCGATCTAAACCT
This sequence comes from Bucco capensis, assembly GCA_013396975.1. Classification (NCBI taxonomy): domain Eukaryota; kingdom Metazoa; phylum Chordata; class Aves; order Piciformes; family Bucconidae; genus Bucco; species Bucco capensis. The sequence continues at coordinate 15,095 of VWZO01003820.1, read as the reverse complement.
CCCCCAGTGCAACTTGAGGCCATTTCCTCTTGTCCTAACCTGGGAGAAGAGACTGAGCCCCATCTCACTACAACCTCCTTGGAGAGAGATAAGCTCTCCCCTGAGTCTCCTCCAGACTAAACAAACCCAGTTCCCTTAGCTGCTCCTCATAAGACTTATTCTCTAGACCCCTCATGGGCCTTGTTGCCCTTTTCTGGACACACTTGAATGCCTCAATGTTCTTCTTGTGATGAGGGACCCAAAACTGAACACAGTATTCGAGGTGTGGCCTCACCGGTGCTGAGTACAGGGGGTAGTCACTTCTCTGGTCCTACTGGCTGCACCATTTATGATACAAGCCAGGATGCTGTTGGCCTTCTTGGCCACCTGGGCACACTGCTGTCTCATGTACAGTTCCACGTCCTTTTCCACCAGACTGCTATCCAGCCACTCTTTCCCAAGCCTGTAGCATTGCATGGGGTTGTTGTGACTGAAGTGTAGAACCTGGCACTTGGCCCTGTTGAAGCTCATTCCATTGGCCTCAGCCCATCAATCCAGCCTGTCCAGATGCCTTCCAGATGTCTTCCCTGTCTGCCTTGCAACCATTTGTAAAACAGAAGCCTTAATTCTCCCAAGCCATGTATCCCCAAGCTGACCACCTGTTCATTATCACTATTTATTATTGTTGTCTGATCTTAGGAAATCCCTTCTCTCCTTCTTGCATGTGCCAGGTGCTTGGTGTGCAGAGAAGTGCATTCCCTGCCTTAAGCGCACACATTTGAGGCAAATGTTCACAAAATTTTAAGAGCTTTAAGTGTGGGTTGGAACCAGAAGACCAGAGACTTGTAGACACATTCCCATGTGTCCTGCCATGCTTCATAACTCCACTGAGACCTTTTTCATCCCTGGAAAATCATATAGGAGTACTTAAGTGTCAGGTGAGAGCTGATTTTTTTGCCTGTATGTTTATGGCAGAACAGTAAGAATGTGTAGCAGAGCTGGGATAATGCCATTGTTTTATAGCTTGCCTTTACAGTGAGCAATTTTCCACTGTAGAGCCCTACAGTTTGGTGTCACCTTTAAGAGTTCAGTAGAAAATTTACTCAATATAGACAGCAAGAATATGAGGAGCTTTTAGTACTGCTTAGGCTTTGTGCCATAGTTTAAGCAGCAGTATGCTCCTGTAGCTGTAAACAAATTTGGAGCCTTCACAGTAATAAGAAGATCAATGGTTATTGTTTTCCTAAGTATAGACTAATCTGTGATTGTTTAAGTTCCTAAGTTCTTTTAAAGGGAAGTAAAGGCTGCCTTGTGTGCTGGAGTACCTACACATACACAAATGAAAACTGCAAATACAAGCATCCTGGTACTTGGATTTTTTTAAAGTGTACCAAATACAGCAAAACCAAATATGTTTAAGAAAACCAGATTTACTTGATTTTTCCCCCCCTTAAACATATGCCTTGGAGGCATGATGATATCCAGGGCACAAAGAATGATAAAATCTGTCAGTATGTGGAATAAAGTCTGTTTACAGATGTGTGTTGGTATATTGGTTTGCTTCACTTCTGCATCTGCAGTTGCATATTCAGCTTCACAGTATTTAGTGTCAGCCAAGCTATTATTAGGATCTTCATATATGTGCTTGAAATCTTACATGTAGCTATATGAATGCTTCATTTTAAGCTGTTCGTAGAGCATTTCAAGAGTGGTGACTTGTAATATTTTAAATACGCATACATATAGCTAGGCAATGCTAATCTGGGTGTTGCTTTGTGTAAGATCGCTTGAAGTTTAGTAACAAGCAGGAGGAGTTCAAACACATGAATCTTAACTAGTGCTATATAGTCATTGCTTTGCATTCTAATTCTTAGACAGCTTTTTGCAGAGGAATTTCTTTCCAGGCCAAGAATATTCTTGTGTGCTTAAGTGGAAACATGAGAGGCCTTATACCAATACCAGATTGTTCTCTAAATATAGCCACTTCGAGTGTTTAGTTTAAGCTAAGTGTCAAACTGGGGAGCTGTTAGAACAGTAAATGTCATTTGTTTGAAAAAGAAGAGAGAACTTGCACAGTGAAGTTGTCATATATGGAAATAAGATGAGTGGTGTGTATAGTTTGGACTACAACGTGTAGGTGAAAAGCAAAGAGCTGTAATCAGTGTTTGTTTTTATATGGAGAAGCACTCATGAAGACTGAACAGTCTTGCAGACTTCAGAGCTGGTGGATATTGAAGCCAAAAATAGGAGTTATGTGATTGATCACCACTTATTAACAGACCACTTTGATAATCTTTTCCTGTGCTGGGTCAGCTAGATCTTTTTCTGTTAGTTAGACTTTCCAGAGTTGCTTAGATCTTGTGCCATTTTTAATAGACCATTTTGTGTTTTCTGCTGGTTATCCATCTAGAAGGGAATTTCATTGCCATGCCTTTAGCCAACCTGCAAGACAGTCCACTGTTCTTAAGAGAAATAGTGTATCCACTTACTGAAAGATTGCATGTGGCATCCATTTGTCAGGTTAGGTATCTCAGCTGCTTGAGGTGAGCGAGAAAGTAAGAGCTCCAGCTGAAGCCCAGAGCAGTAGGAGTTTCAGTGTATGGTTTAAAAACATTCAAATGATTCTATGAAAAGAGTGAGAAATATTTAATCTTTGCAACTTGATGGAAAATGGAATTGTTGCCTGCTGGACACCTGCATTAGCTGAACATCCCTCTTGAAATCTTTCCTAATTTGGTGATTGCACCATTCTAGTTTGTATACCATGTGTATGAACTATTTTATACTGCAGGAAACTCCTGAGACAGAAGGGTGACAGTCTGAAGGGTTGTCCTGGTTTGACCAAAAGAACTAAGGATTTATTAGGGTCAAAAGAGCAATCTCTTTGAGAGGGTCTCTCGAGAAGCCCTCTCTCCCCAAATGGGGACAGCAAAATAAAATAAAAGCACCAGGCACACAGATAGTGAATTTTTAAGAATAGCTTTATCTATATTTTAATGCTACAACAGTATGAAAAGAGAAATGATAGGGAAGGAAAGGTTTGTTAGTTGAAAATGGCTTCAACCCTTCCCCTTCCTACAATCACAGGCCCGACAACCGGCACAGGCTCCCAGGCCCATAAATCAATCACCCCTTCTTATCAGAACCTCCCGCCCCCCCTCACTCTCACCCTGGGAAGGGGGAGACAGGGGTCAACCCAGTCAACTAAGAGAGTAAAAGCAAAATATGTATACCCAGAAGGAAAGAGCTGAGGCTGCAGGGAAAACGCAGGAAGAAGGAAGAAAAACCGGAAAAAAAGATCCTTGTATAAACAAGGATACGTCATTTTTCATGTGACATACAGCTGTTCTTTTTATTCGTCCCCTTGCATGGCATCTGGGTCACAGCCTTTGGTTCCTGAGGACACAACTCCAACTTTCGTTTTCCTCCTTATCAGTCCCTCCCGGCGAATTCTTTCGTGGCCAAAGGAAAGGGGGAAAAAAGAAAACCAGCCACGGCGTTTTCTTAAAAAGGAAGCGTCTTTGTCCCTTGCCTGCTTAAAGAGCAGACCAGCCTCATTTCTTCAAAGGGAATATGACGTACAGATGTTAGAGGATCCTTGATGTCTCTTTCTCTTCAATTTTAGTCACCCTATGACAAGGGTGCTCGTAATAGTGGATCACTCTAGCCTGATAGAAGAAGGTAGCCTAGAAGATCTCCACCTGCACAGTTGGTCTGTACATTCCACTGGTGACTCTAACACATTGCTGAGGAGGCTGCACGATGTGCATGCAAAATCTGTTGCAGGTTTTCCATTAATGCCTCTGTGGTCACTGTTGCCCACTGAAGGGTAAAAGAAATACAGCCCTGCAAGGGCATAGATGAGACTCTAGAGTGATAGAGGTTGTCTCAAGACATGAATGCACTAGATACTTAGACCACAGGAAATCTGTAGAGAGAGGGATGCTGAAGAAGTCCAGGTCATGTAGGAATTGATATGTGCCATGGAATTTTTATACTTAACCTGAAGTTATGGCTCTGCTCTTCAACCTCTTTAGCTCTTCCAATGTTTTATAGAGGTGAATTACCAAACAACAAACCTTAAAATTTTCCCAGAAAGCTGAGAGAATTCTAAAAATTGCAAGGTACTGAGCTCTCTATCCCAGCTGCTTCTGCTGCCCATCATCTGTAGCTGATAATAACAGCCTCATGTCAGCAATCTGTCTGGAAGCACCTATAACCAAAGAGCAGTAAGCTGTGAGGGAAGACAACTTCAGTAAGTGTCAGAAATGAGCATGAGATGACTTCTTCAGCCTCAGACTGTTATTCTGGAAGTGAATGCATTAACTGATTCTCTGATCAGAATCTAATCAAACTGATTACATAAGTATTTCTCCAAATAATTGATTTTGCTGTTATCTTCAGTGATGACATATTTTTAGTTTTCAACTAACATTAATTAAATTAATTTTGAAATCATTTTGAAATACCAAGCATAATGTAGTGCTCTATAGTAATTGCTTTATTCTCCTGTCCCACCAACTTATTCCACAATTGCATTCATAATTAATACTATAAAATTGTGAAGTGGTTTGAGTTGGAAGGGACCTTAAAGATCACAGAATCACAAAATTACAGAAGGATAGGGTCTGGAAGGGACCTCTGGAGATTGTTTAGTCCAACCCCCCTGTCAGAGCAGGTTCACCTAGAGCAAGTTGCACAGGATGGTATCTAGTTGGGTTTTGAGTATCTCTAGAGATGGAGACTGAACCATCTCCCTGGGCAGCCTGTTTCAGTGCTCCACCACCCTCAAAGTAAAGAAGTTCCTCCTCATGTTAAGATGCACCTTTAGAATTTCCTTTCTCAATGTGAAAATTTTTGGCTTTAGATGGTTTTCGTATGCTAGGTCATCTTGGACCAGCTTCTTCATAGTCTTAGAGACCAGACTTCTGAAGATTGGTGTGTGAGACCTTGTATTTTCCTCCCTCAGAGCACCACAGGTGTAGGAATACTTGTCCAGTACTTAGGATTATTTCAGTATCACACATTGAAAAGTGGCCTTTTTTCCCTGCAAGTGCCTAACAGTCCTAAATATTTTCCTTGATTTCCAAGATAAAACTTGGCAAGTAGCTACTCTTATGGTCTAGATTACTCGCAGCTTTTGAGGAGGGGGAAAAGCAGCAGCTCTGGGAGTTACATCTTCTCTGTGCTGTGGAATGGGTCTCTCTTCAGTAAAGGGAGAGGCTGGGGACCATGTCAGAAGGTTGCACTTATGACATGTTTCATAGCAGATGTCTTGTGTGCGAGTTTTAATGCAACTGTCAATGCCATTTGAGTTTACAGCCTTGAGTGGAGGCTGGAAAATACAATCCTATGCCTTCACTTTTATCAGTGGCATATGTGTGAAATTTGAAGCCAAAATAAAGGTTGTGGAGCTAGTTTAATCAGTTGTTAACATTTAATAAGGGGATACTTGCTTCTGTATTCCCAGAGATGTCCATTGACACTTCTTGGGCAAGGACAACTGCAGATTTCTTCAGTAAATAAGCTTTCTCTGCAGGCAGCACAAGTTCCTAACTCTGAGGGTAACAGGCAAACTGGTGGAATCAGCTGCTAGGACAATTTAAGATTTGAAAATCTTGATGCCAGAGACACAGTGGTGAATCATTGCCAGTGACCATCCATGATGCTGTCAAGTGCAGAGAGCAGTGTACAGGAGCACTCATATGCCAGGCACAAGCTTCTGGGTCCAATTTCTCCACAAAGGTTGTATGTTTGCAGAAAATACTTTTCCAGCAGAGAATTTGCCCTTCCTGGGGAAACTGTAAACATACGTAAAGAAAATATGTTTGGACCAGTGCTGAATATGTTTGTTAACACTGTATGAACTTTGGTAACACCTTCAAGTGTGCCAACATTTGCCTTGTCTCAGATAACTTGTGAACTATACTTTGTGGCAAATATGACACTAAAAGGCTTTCTCGGAAAAACTGGACTAAAGACTGTGTTTATAAAGACCACACAAAGCTTGGCAGAGGAAGCAATGTTATTTCTGCAACGTTTATTTTCTGCATAGCTGCTTTTTGTTTGGAATAAGTGTGAAGCATGTGCTGCTCAGTTGGGCATATCTGTTGATACAGCTGATACCACAACCAGCTCAGACAGTCCTCCATGCTGAAAACTGGCAGCAAGACTGGGAAGGCACAGGAGTAAGTATCACAATGTTCTTGTTTTAAAGTTAATTCTTCCATGAACTTCCATCAGTGACCCCTGTTGGATATTAACAGCCAGGTAGGAAGCTGTGAGGCTGCATCTGCAGCAGCCTTTTGGAGTCTTTTGGTTACATTCTGAGCAATAAAATTGAGGTGTTCATCTGCAAGGCAATTACTCCCTTTGGGTAGTGTTAAATGCCCAGTGAGATTTGGCAGCCTAGGTGCACTAAGGTAAGTTAATCTCAATGATGCTTCATGTATTTACCTAAACTTCATTCATGTCTGTATGATTGCCGTAGGATATTTAGGATGTGAATTAGAATGAGGCCTAATAGCCTTACCAATCCATTTGGGGGGGGGGGGGAAATTTAATGAGGGCCCATAAACTAATGTTCTGGAAGGTTTTGGCAAGCTTTTACTTACTTTGGCAGTGACATGAGATTCAGTGAGGATATCCTGAAGGAAACAGTGTCATGAATGGACAGGGTCAGACTGATAGATTTTTTTCCCATAACCAGTTTATATCTCAGCTGCTGTTTCTGTGTTTATAAATGTGTCTTATAGCTCAACCAGGATATACTAAATGCCCTTGCAAGCAAATGTCTGAGGATAATTCTTGACAGTCATTGGAATAATGTTGCAGTGCTAGAATTCACCAAAAGTTTCAGTAGATTTTTGTTTTCAAAGTTATCTAGAAAAAAATTGAACTATTTGAGGTCTGTGTTAAGAGTAAAGTCTGAGCATCTACAATGGCAAATGTTCCTGGGCCGCTGGGAAGCCTGTAAAAGGTCTGTGAGAAGGAATTCATTTGTTTGCCATTGACTAGCAAGGGCAAGCAGAGAAGCCACCAGGATATGACAGGTGTGTGAAGAGTGGACAAGACCAGTCAGATGGCAGAGCCCTGTGCTTATTCTGTGTGACATTTGATGGCCTGGGATGGTTTACTGATATAGACTCAGTCCTGAAGAAGAATTTGACTGACTCTTGCAATTAAACACGAAGCCCCAGGAAGGTAAAGTGTATCAAAACTCTGCTGATTATGGTCAGTGACTGATCACTTTGTGGAAAGCAAAATACTGATTACTAAATTTCCTAAATGCCCAAGCATTCCTAACATTCATTAGCATGTATTTCTTCCTGTTCTCTTAGACTGGAGTTTGCACAAGGAGATAGCTTTTGCTTTCAATACCAAACGATCCTTGCAAATATAGTTCTGGGTAGTCCAAATGTCTAGCTCAGAGCTGAAGATCCAAAACTAAATCTCCTTCCAGTGATACTAGAGACTGCAACTACTGAGGCAGAGGTGAGGGAGCCATAGGGCATCAGCACCTTCCCAAAGATGCCCACAGCATCTGTAAAATGCTTTGGATCTTCTGAATTTTAAGACCAGCAGTAAATTCATCAGTGTGCAATTTTCTATGATCACAGTGAACACTGGAAAGTCATTCTGGTAAGTACATGCAAATTTTGTAATTAATGCTTACTGGAGCTACCTTGCACGAGTAGGGTTGTGACTATAGCCTCTAAGCTCAGCTTCTGATCAATGTACTCTACCATAAAGCATGGATATGTATCATTTGAAGTGTACTTTATGCTTGAAGGGAAGAGGCAGGAAGCTACATGTTATATGCTTGAATAAAAATCTTTTAACTGTCACCTCTGGACACAGGGGATTCGATACTTAATGAAAATGACAGTACAACAGGTTGTACTTAAAGTTCAAATGACAAATGTAGATTTCAGGATTAAATGTACAGCTGCTTTCCAGTCCCCTAAAATACACGAGATGCTTCAGACATCGTAGTTATCTAACCTGAGGCTATTTTGATGAACCATTGAAAAATCCCTTTCTCCAGTTTTGTGGATTCTGGCTCAGTTTGTCTGTACACACACTCACACAGATCCTCAATTCCTACCAGCCACATGCTTGGCAAGAATGATGTTCAGGACTGCAAGCCTGTAAATGAATGTGCCAACATTGATCTTTTAAGTGGCCTACTGCTGGATTCAGTTTTTCAGAGCTCCAGGAAATACTTGCCATGATCCTGGGGTTTGTAATGTTCAGCATTCATAGATGTGTTCATTGGCAGTGGGTTTTGTGGTTGCAGATGCTGCTCCTTCACCACTGCATGTTCCTAGTTCAGGATGAAGCTTGCTGGGGCAAGCTTCAAGAAGTGAAGTGAAGTGAAGAAGTGACTCAAGAAGATGAGTCACTGTGACTGTTTTCTTGCTTGTAGCAGATTACTTAAGAGGAACCATTGAGTAAACACAGTAGCAACTAAGGGGTTGCCACAGCAGCAGCCAGTGATAAACTAGTTATGAAACAGTGACCTCCAACAGCTTTTGGAAACTGATGGTATGGCTAGGCTGATTCCCTCAGGTGACTTCTACCAGTTTACTGCTAGTACCTGTCAGGGTCTGATTAACTCACTTGTATGCAGTTTCTGTGTCTGGCTATTTCTGGATGTTGACATAAATATGAACCCCAGCTGTTAACAATTCTGTTTGTATTTTGTGATATAAAATCACTGATTATCCCACTATGAGCTTGCCAGTCATCATAATGATCTTAACATAAAAAAGCTTAAAAAAAAAAAGCTTATAGAAAGTAGTAAGCTGAACTCATAGGAATTCAGCCTCTGAAGCCAGTGAAACCAAATAAATATTTCAGATATATTTTTCACTCTATGTAGGACCTAGGGCCCAGGTGAGTATCAAGGTAAATATAATTTAGATAGGCCAAGCACATTTATAACTTTCCTTGGAGGGGCAAGGCTTGTGGGCAAAGATTACATTTTATTTGTTGATTTGATGTAGCTGGAATGCACAGATGAGGGTTTAGACAGATGAGCTGGTTTTCAGGGTAATGCAATAGAGCAGTTAAATTGGCAAATGCAGAGAGAGCAGGTCTATGCAGTAGAAAAGTTTTTGTTTTTATAATCTTTGTGCATCCCTGTGGTTTGCAGATGTACTCCAGAAGGCTACTGGTTGAGGGTTTTATCTTTCCCCAAGGGCACTGTTGCAGCCTAGCCCCCCAATGCACTGAGATCCCACTCCCTCATGCGCCTAAGCCAAGTCATGCTGGGCCAACTTTTGCTCCTGCTTACCATGGTTCTAAGGCCTGCTTGTCCTCTCCATCCCAGGGATGCTGCCTGCTGTGACCAGTCTTCCACCTTCCCTGACTGAGTGCAGGTTTGCTTCAGAGTTTTGCTTATACAATGAGCACCATGGGCTTTTAATTTAACCCCTTTTTGGCTTGCCAAGGAAGTTTCTCAATCAAGAAGTCTTTGCTTCTGAAGCACAAAAGCATGATCTTCCAGATGAGGCAACCAAATCAGGGCTAGTTGGGTTGGTATATCTCTGTCTTATGTCTCTCAGGCCAGGCACAGTCTGAAAATCACTTGGGGTCTTCTGTGGCTCCTGGTGCGATAACTGTGCCGACAGCAGAGGGAGCATTAAACTCATTGGCCACGGTAAAGTGTGGGGGAGTGATACCCATGTTCCTAGAATCCTTAGATGGGTAGGATGAGCTAATTAGCCTTCTGGCAGTCATCCTAGGAGAGGGACAACCCTAATTCCAAACCTGGGCTGATGGAGCCCGTTTAGCCCTGTAAGGCCTTCCATCTAAGAGGTTAAACCTCCGTCCTAAGGACCTCGCTGCCAGGGTCCAAGCTTGCTAGGCCCTGGCAGATGAACCTTAGGACTACAGGGTGAGTTCAGCTCTGTGCATGCTGTGTCTCACCTAAAAAAAATCCATTGCGCAGGCTCGAGGGTGCTATCCACTATCCTCTTTTTATCAGCGCGCTTGTAAAAGGTGCTGATGAGGAGCGTGGGTGGAGCCCTCCCTGGATCTTCATTCACAAAGCCTAGCCACGACGACAACAATGTCTCTCAGGCTCTTACTCCCTACGGCTGTTCTTGTCACACTGATCTGAGGAGAAGTGTGGCCCCAGAAGTCCTCCCTCTTGAAACATAATAACATTCCATGTCTTACGGTTTGGCTCACCGCTTCCTCGCATTGTTTCCCCTGTGGGATGCAGGTTAACAGGTTGGCCTGGTTTGAAAATCTGATGGATTTTTCATAAAAATGGTGCCAAAGCTGTGTGGACTTTTGACAGGTAGGTTTGCCTTGGGCGTGCTGAGGCGTTCTCAGCACATAGCACAAAGCTGAGCTTGTAATACGTTACAGGCATACTCCACCACACACTGTGTGCATCTGCATAAATAAATGTATCACAGAATGGTTTGGGTTTGAAGGGACCTCTGGAGGTCATCTAGTCCAACCCCCTCGCAGTGGGCAGGGACATGCCCAGCTAAACCCTACGGCAACCCAGTATTCCCAGGTGGTCTCCCATCCAAGTACTAACCAGGCCCAACCCTGCTTGGCTTTCAAGATCAGACTAGATCGGGCCTTCTCAGGGTGGTATGGCTGTAAGTAGACAAAAAAAAAGTAAATAGACAACATAATGCAAGGAAATACTATAGGGGTGAAATTTTATATTCTTTTGCTGAGTAAGGCAGCCCTGTGATGTATTCTGCCCAGACCAGCAGCTGTGCTGGAAAAGCTATCACAGTGCTTTCCCATGTGTGCTTGATCTTAGCGTAAACATGATTTAGCAAAAGGATGGAGCTAGTAATGAAAGAGATGACCACTGTAACCAAATAAAAGCCTATGATTTCTACTTGATCTGTTTTTTATATTTAATGTATCCTGTGCATTGAGGACAATGAAAGCTGATGTAGGATGCCAAAGGATAAACAAAAAGCTTTTCTGTATTATTTTCTGATTCAGATATTTAAAACAGATAATCTTGTGTCTCCAAATCTTACCTACATCCTACTCAGGTATACCAGCTGAAAGAAATCACAGAGATAGCTTTTTGAAAGAGCTGTTGCAATGAAAAACAGAGATCCTGGAGAAGAACCTGGAAGCCTCTATGTCAGCATATAAAATGTCAAAATTATGTAATGAACAGTGTTAAAAGGGGAACTGAATGGTCTGAACAACAGCTTACTGGGACTGGTTGGCTGGAACAAGTAAGAAAGTAAAGGAGTAAGGGAGTAAGAGAGAAAACTTAAAATGAGTATAAAAATCTGTGAGGTCATTGAGAAAGAAAACAAACCCATATGCTTTTGTTTGGAGCGAACAGAAGATCTGGTGTAATTGATACATGTCAGAAGGATCTTCAGGCTTCAAGGAGATCAAGGAGAGGGCTTGCTTTTGCGAAAAAGCTCTTAGAAGTTCAGGCAGTCCCAGTGCAATGGAGCAACTTCTCTGAATCAGAGACAGAAAAAGGCAGTGCAAGCTGGTCCTTTTCCAGACTTTCACAGGTATGCTGACAGATGTGAGCTGGAAGGCATTGCCAGTGTGGCAGTAGCTGAGGCCAGATGCAGCAGTCACAGGGTGTTTCATGACTAATTGTATTACTTTTATGACTTTTGACAGGCTCACTAATAGCTATGTTTCTGAACTTTCTGTGGGGAGCAGAGGACAGGGCAGGAGGTGGGACCATTAGCTAATTCAAGCCCTCAGCTGGGAAAGGAGCCTTTGAAGATTGATCTCCCAGTGTTAGGAAACAGAAGCAATCTGGCCCGGTATGGTAGCTGCGGCAAACAAAGGGTCAAACAATATCTCTCAGTCCCCGGAGGAAAACAGTTTTTTAAGTAAGGCAAGCTGGGAGGATCGAGGGCTCCTGTTGTCAGGGCTGGCCATCCCTCTAGTAGAAGATCTATGACTGCCTGGGTGAACTCCCTGTGTGTTCATAGCCCAAGGCTGTGCTTTTCTACAAAGTGTTTTTGCTTTCAGTAAATACCAATCACCTTTGTAATAGTTGCCTGGAAACCCCATTGCTTCCCATGAAGAATCTGAGTAGCCTAGGGGCAGATTTAGTGGGGTCCTCAAAGTGCCCTACCTGCCTGGGCAATGATGGAGGTTCTGGCAGCAGTCACAAACACAGACCACCTCCTGCTTCTTAATCCCTCAGCTGTTTTCACAGAGCTGGTTTTGAGAAATGACAGAGAAGACAAGGAGTTCTACAGACCAAGAAGTTTTTTCTGTGATGACACACTAATCAGTCCCAGTGCATACTATGCAGTTCTTCTGTTGTGGAACTAATGGCTTACCAGAAATAAGTAATCTCTGGCTTGATGGAGATTAAAATACCAGTTATACCATGCTGGGTCAAGTAGCTTTAACCATGTCAACGCCCTGCATGTTTTGATCCTGAATTGCTACCTTCATTAGTAAGGGCCAGGCTTTGCAGCTCATCTCCATGTATGTCATGCAGGCACCTCTCTGCCCAGGGGAGAAGCTGCTGCTGGAATTCTCCCGAGGGCGAAGGGTAAGTGGTTAAACACCAACCCTTGCAGGACTGAAATGCTGTTGCCACACCTCCCTGTCTGCCAGATCAAACGGGGAAGGGGTCATGACGCAGATCCCCCAGGGGCCTGAGAGGCAGACAGACCTCCTCCTCGGGTCCAGTAGCAGTGGTGAGAGCTTTCTCCAGCTGCTTGCGATACACTGTTGCTTCCAAGAGACGTTGCTCACATGAGAGGTCTTGATGGCTCTTCATACCTGTCAGGTTTGGTGATATTGTGGTCAAGACAGCCCAGAGGGGACCTGCCCTGTGACAGGGGGATGAGTGCAGCAAGCGGAAAGCCTACAGCCAGCTAGGAGCTGGCACTGGCACCCTGCCTGAGCTGTACTACATCCTCTGGCATGGGGACCTGGGATGAAGGCTTAGTGCCTGCTAGCCCCATGCTTTTAAGGATACATGGACCAAAACTTGCTGCAAAGATCTACAGCTCCAATAGCAGCCCTGCAGCTTGTGGGTCAAAAGATATTAAAGTATTTCAAACTGCATTTTTTTTTTTTACTTTTCATGAAAAATCTCCACTACAGTTGCAGATCAAGCTGATTCTCTAATCACAGCATAATATTGTGGGCACAGCTGAAATATTTGTGCAAGTTTTTTTGCATTAGGTAGGTTTGGGGATTTCTTTTACTTTCTCATGGAACTGTAGGGCAAAACCTTTCTTCTAATTGAAAAGTCACTTGCTCATGCAACTTGAAATTTGAAAAAAACACCAATCTCACTCTGCAACTATTCCTCTTCCCTCTAAAAAGCCTTAGGTAAATGCATGATGACTGTTCCTGATTAGAGGAAGAATTTTATTCAGAAAACCTCAATTTCTCAAACACAAGACAAATTTAACACTGATCCACACAGCGCTGTTTTTCATGATGTACTGTTAGCAAAAAACATCCGCTTTATTTTAAAAGTTTGCTTTCTACTGAAAAGAAATTGAATGAAAAGTGGAGTATAGAGCCTGGAGCTTTCCTATCCAGTACTGCAAGCCTTCTCCTATGTATGTGTGTATGTATGTATGGCTAGGCTTTGCGAATGAAGATCCAGTGAGGGCTCCATCCATGCTCCTCATCAGCACCTTTTACAAGCGCGCTGAGAAAAAGAGGATAGCGGATAGCACCCTTGAGCCTGTGGAATGGATTTTTTTTAGGTGAGACACAGCATGCACAGAGCTGGACCCACCCTGTAGTCCTAAGGTTCATCTGCCAGGGCCTAGAAAGCTTGGACCCTGGCAGCGAAGTCCTTAGGATGGAGGTTTAACCTCTTAGATGGAAGGCCTTACAGGGCTAAACGAGCTCCATCAGCCCAGGTTTGGAATCAGACTTGTCCTTCTCCTAGGATGACTGCCAGAAGGCTAATGAGCTCATCCTACCCATCTAAGGATTCTAGGAACATGGGTATCGCTCCCCACGCTTTACCGTGGGCAATGAGTTTAATGCTCCCTCTGCTGTCAGCACAGTTATCGCACCAGGGGCCACAGAAGACCCCAGGTGATTTTCAGACAGTGCCTGAAGCCGCCTCCTAGGTTCACCCAAAATCTCATATAAAGCACCTGGTAGAATTTGTGACATCTTAACTCAAACTCTGAACCTTCATCTAAATGTCATCTGTACCCAGAGATATCTTCCATGTGCAAACTTAGTTTGCAAAACGTTGTCTCTCTGGCTGTATTCTTAATATCGTTAACTAACTTTTCCTCGAAACATAAGAAGGCTTAATAGGTCCTAAAAAATGAACTGCTTTTCTGCCCTTTTTCTTTTTTTACAGTAAACTATTTACAAAAACCAACCCTGAAGTAACAGCTCAAAATCCAGACACTGAGATTCCAGAGAAGGTGTCAGTAAGATAGATTTTTATCCAAAGAAACCCTGGTAATATTCCTTCCTTTTTCTGTGTGGGAAGTACTTAGAAAATACAAATGTGGTGGACAACTTTAAGACATTACTTGCAAGTTTTTTGTATAAGTGAGTGTCTAATCAAATGTAAATTCCCAAACTTTTTCAGCTTTGTGTTCCCTTAATACTGGTTCTCGTCAAATTCACTGCTTATAAGCAGTTTTTCTTCTGAGGCTGTACTATTGCTGAATGAAGTGAACAGCACTGTCAGATAGAAATCCCATGTAACATGTTTGTGGTTACCCTTCCAGATTTTCACAAAGGAAATAGATAATTGAGAAGCTAACTGGTAATTTTAGTTATCCTAGTTGTTTGGGTGGTTTTTTTTTCATTTTAATCAGTGCAATTTGATTTAGTTTATTATCCAGTGTCTAGCATTTTGACTTGTTTTTGTTATTTGCAGAGAAAGCAGTCAGTGTAGTTTTGTACTGGTTTGGGGGAAAAAAGTAGTATTGCTGGTCTTAACCCCTCTTCCTCTGAACTGTTGATATAATCACTGCTGACTGATGTATTGATGCCTATTTGGTAAGTAAATACATTTTAAAAATGATTTCCAAAATTTGGATGAATGACTCATATCACCTAGTGTAATTGAGAGAGACTCTGGAAGGAGCTGCTTATTAGAGAAGCAAGATTCGTAGATTCATAGAATGGCCAGGTTG
>VWZO01003819.1:0-68167 GCA_013396975.1 Bucco capensis | reverse complement strand
AGAGGCAGTGGTTTTAAATTGGAGATGAGTAAATTTAGAATTGATGTTAGGAAAAGTTCCTTAACACGCGGGTGGTGGAACACTGAAACAGGTTGCCCAGGGAGGTGGTTGAGGCCCCATCCCTGGAGGCATTCAAGGTGAGGCTTGACAGGGCTCTAAGCAACCTGATCTAGTTGGGGATGTCCTTGCCCGCTGCAGGGGCGTTGGACTAGATAACCTCCAGAGGTCCCTTCCAACCCAAACCATTCTATGATTCTATGAAACCATTTTAAGTTTTGGGACTAGTCTCAGAGACATTTCTCATGTGGGGTCATATTTTCTTTCAGAAGTAAGAACTCAAGACATTGATAAGTATTGTCCAGGGCTCCAGAATATGAATGTATCATATATTTTCTCTACTTTGTTTTTTATTTGATATTTAAGCTGTTTTGGAGTCTTTTACTACCTGGGGTTCAGAGTGAATAGTGATAGGATATAAGTGGAAAGGGGAGTTGTTAAACTCATAGCAATGTAAAGGATTTGTTCATAGACTGGGAATTTTTTTGAGCTATCATACTCAAATTGCTGTTACTACTACTACTGCTAGAAGTACAAATTGATATTTTGTTGCTAATAGTTATGTTTATTTACGGTTTTTATGTGTGAGATTCCATCTGGTTTTACGTTATTACATTATTCTCAGACTTGTAGATGCTGATGAAGTTCTTATGTATTCAGAAAAATAGAGTATATGGTAAAAGGAAAACTTTGTCTTACTATATCAATCTCCATTAGTTTATGACTTAGCAAATTCCAGTGGTTTGATGGCATTTCTGGAAGAAGTAAATAAAAAATGGAAATTTCCCCCCTGTACAATAGAATGACAAATCCTTTTTCTGTGTTCCCAATATTAGAGAGGAAAGTTCTACAAAGTCACATTTTAAATGAGTTATTTCACATCAAAAGTTTTCAACATTTTAAAGGCAGATGAAGAATACTGGTTTTAGTTCCACGAGCTATGAATTCTGAAGATGTACAGCTCAGCAGGGAGCTGAACTGAATTTCTGTATGGCAAAAAGCAGTAGAAGAGCAGTCTCACTCCTATCTTGCCATATATTTAAAACAGTCCTATGAAATGTACAGGTTTAATCTTGGACACCAGATGTGATTAACCATGGTACATTTATGGTTATAAATGTACTGACATTTGTGCTACAAAACATTTTTATAGCTGCTGATGAACTGCCTATTATGAATTGAAATTCAGGTGCATAAAGTCCCTTCATTGATTTTATATGTTATTTATCTTATTAAAGCTGAGCTAATCAGTGTTTTCCATAACATTTTAATTACCATAAACATTGTTGCTAATCCATTCATTTATTAAGTCAATGTCTTCTGGGTTTTGGACCCACAAAAAACAACATCCTTATTTATTCATGTTTATATTTGGATGTTATCTCATAGTCTATGTTACAAACTGTCCCATTAATCTACATTAAAATACAGTTTAGAAAGATAATATCTATCTTAAAGACAAATTCAGAAATTGCTGTTTTGTCTGAGTGAAACCTTTCCATCTGTGTTTAGTCAGCGTAGTGAGTCTGTGTTATTAAGTGAAGAGGGCAAATAAGAACAACAAACTAATAATGTGTTATAACAATAAGATTTAAAGATGAAAAATTTAAGTGGATTCACTATAGGTACTCAGATTGCTCTGCTTCCTGCAGCTAAGTCAAGCTGTGATTATCACCTGTTTGGGTGAATTAACTTCACTAGCTAAATCAGCAGACAGTTTTGATGATTTGCATTGTTCTGTGTCTCATTTCGTAAGCAGAACTGTTACAGCAATATGGAGTGTGCTCAGATAAGTAGGTATTTCATCATGGTTATGCACAGCTTTACCACTTCATTTGAATAAAGGAAATGAGCTCCAAAGATACTACATTTTCATATTACACTGGCAAGTTCCCTAATGTAGAATGAAAGTCTCAGTTCATTAACTGTCACTGCCACCAGGACGCCTTGCAGGGCAAGGTGATAAAGAATGCAAATGAAATACTTCAGCACTTAGGCTATATTTTTTCACTCTTGGACAAATTTGCATTAACTGACAAAGGACTTTCTTAAGCATTTCACATCAATTAAATGCTAGGAATTTTAATATAAACTTATTTTACTGAGTGTACTTGATTAACAAGTTTTTTACCAGAGATGCAGCAAATGCTAGCCTCTATGCACTCTGAGGTTTCTCCAAGTTTGTAGGCACCAGTTTTACATATGCAGTTTTGAAATCAAAGTTATTCTTTAAATGACTTTAATTTTCACTTGTTGTCTGATTCTGAGTTCTGAAGTGCAAAATTCTCAAACAAAGCAGAAAAACTAGTGGAAAAATGAGAAGTCATGACTACAGTGATGCCGAATTGTTCCTGTCCTTATAGACAGTGCACAATGTGTTACTTGCCTTTCAAATAGTATTTTATATAAAGATAACCACACATTTCATTCACCTGAGATTATCCAAGAAATATACAAGGACATGGAGGGCACTATGAAATCCATACAAGAAACTTTTTTTCTAATGTCTTGGAAGATATCAAATGGCAATGGACTCCTCTGTATTGGGTGCTGAATTGAGCTCTAAAGGTCCAGCCTCTGTTCTATGTCTAGCTTTGTCCAGAAGTGGATGCCTAGCGATAAGTAATGCTAAACTTCCTTCTCACATCCTCCCAGGCTCCATTTTTCAAGTTAGGTACTTCTGGATCTGGTTGTACTTTCTCTACTTCTTGAAAATACATTCCTAAAAGGTGCAACTGTTAACAATTTGAGAGATGACAATACATTTTTTTCCCCCAGAAAGATTAATATAATTGAAAGAAGATGTATGTAGGGGCTACAGAAATACACCTAGTTTAGATACATGGAGACAATGTATACGACACAGAAGACAGAGAAATATGTACAGCACCATCAGAATCACCAGTTGCAGGAAAGTTTGGCATAGTGCAAAATGCTTCTAGGATGATGGAGTGCTGGTTGCTTTTTAAAATAAAAATCAATACCAGACTGCTTACTGGCTTCAGATTTTGAGTGGTAGATTACTTTATCAGACAAGATCAAATAATATCAACATTTTACTGTTCTTGCTGCCTCTTTCTGTACAGTTACTTTTCCATTATTGTCATAATCTTTGTTAGATGCCTACTGCTCATCAAAATCAATCAAGCCAACCATGGGTAAAGGAAAGAAAAGTGGAGTAATAGCAACAGTTATCAGAGCAGGATATTAAATGATAAGCAATAGAAATCTGAAATGGTGGTTAGAGATTTAATGAGATGTTACTTTATTTAGTAATGTGGATTTTTTCCTCCTTTAGCTTTTCTCCCTTTGCTTTCCTCAATAATAGAAACATTGTTTACAGCACATATTCACTAAAGCCTCCACAGTTTAAGCACATGTGAAAAGCCACAACTTTCTGTACACCAGATACCTCTCTTCAGCTGATTCATTTAATGCCCATTGTTCCTGCAATGCAACACTGAGAATTCTCTCCATACTGCTCATGATTCCTTATCACAATTCAGGTGGCCCTTTTCAGGTTAAAGAGTCCTGTCTTAAATATTCATTTCCTAAATAGAAGATATTATGTACATTTGATTACCATTGCTACTCTTCTCTGAAATTATACTTAATCTTTTTAGAAATGGAGCAGCCAGAACTGCCCAAAATATTCAAGGCGCAGATGGAGCAGTGGTATAGAATCATAGAATTGGCAGGGTTGGAAGGGACCTTAAAGATTATCTAGTTCCAACCCTCCTGCCATGGGCAGAGACACTTACCCACTAGATCAGGTTGCTCAGAGCCCCATCTAGCCCAGCCTTAAGAACTTCCAGAGATGGGGCTTCCACCACCTCTCTGGGCAACCTGTTCCAGTGTCTTACCACCCTGATGGTGAAGAACTTCCTCCTAATATCCAACCTAAATCTACCCTCCTCAAGCTTATATCTATTCCCCCTAGTCCTATCACTGCCTGACATCCTAAAAAGTCCTTCCTCAGCCCTCTTGTAGGCCCCCTTCAGATAATGGAAGGCCACAAGAAGGTCTCCTCAGAGCCTTCTCTTCTCCAGACTGAACAATCCTTCTCTCTCAGCCTGTCCTCACAGCAGAGGTGCTCCAGCCCTCTGACCATCCTCGTGGCCCTTCTCTGGACATGTTCCAGCACATCCATTTCTTTCTTGTACTGGGGGCTCCAGAGCTGGTTGCAATACTCCACAAGAGTGGAGTACAGGGGGAGAATCACCTTCTTGACCTGCTGGCCATGCTTCTCTTGATGCAGCCCAAGACATGGTTGGTTTTCTGGGCTGGAAGGGCACACTGGTGACTCATGTTGAGTCCACCAGCACCCCCAAGTCCTTTTGCTCAGGGCTGGTCTCAAGCCAGTCACTGCCCAGTCTATATGGGTGCTTGGGATTGCCCCAACCTAGATGCAGGACCTTGCACTTGTTTTTGTTGAACTTCATAAAGCTGTCATGGGCCCACCTCTCCAGCCTCTCCATGTCCCTCAGGATGGCATCCCTTCCCTCCAACATATCAGCCACACCACGCAGCTTGGTGTCATTGGTGAACTTCTTGAGGGGGCACTCAATGCCACTGTCCATGTTGCTGACAAAGATGTTTAAGACAGGCCCCAGTACTGATCCTTGAGGGACTCCGCTTGTCACTGGCCTCCACTTGGACATGGACCCATTGACAGCCACTCACTGGGTGTGGCCTTCAAGCCAGTTCTTTATCCACTGAGTGGTCCATCGACCAAACCCATATTTCACCAACTTGGAGATCAGGATGTCATGTGGGACAGTGTCAAAAGCTTTGCTCAGGTCCAGGTAAATGACGTTGGTTGATGCACCCTTGTCAAATGATGTTGTAACCTTATCATAGAAGACAACCAGGTTAGTGAGGCATGATTTGCCCTTAGTGAAGCCATGTTGATTATATCCAATCACCTCTTCATCATTCTTCTGCCTCAGCAGTGCCTGAGGATCTGCTCCATGATTTTGCCAGGCACGGTAGTGAGACTAACTGGCCTATAGTTCCCTGGATCTTCCTTCTTCCCCTTTTTGAAAATGGTGGTTATGTTTCCAGTCAGTGGGATCTTCAACAGACTGCCATGACCTTTGAAATATAATAGAGAGCAGCTTAGCAACCTCATCCGCCAGTTGCCTCAGGAACTGAGGTTGGGTCCCATAGACTTGTATACCTTCAGCTTCTTCAGGTGGTCACAAACCTGATCTTCGCTTACAATCACAGAATCACAGAACAATGGGCAGCTCCCCCTTCCAGCACCTGCCATTATCTTCTGTGAACTCAGGAGTGTAGTTGGAGCCCTTGCCAGTGAAGACTGAGGTGAAGAAGTCATTAAGAACCTCAGCCTTCTCTCTATCACTTGTCACCTGTTCACCTATTTCATTTCTGAGAGGGCATATCCCTTCCCTAGTCTTCCTTTTACCATTTTACCAATAGAAATTTTTGCTATTCCCCTTGATCTCTCTGGCTAGATTTAATTCTAACTGAGCTTTATCTTTTCTAACCAGGTCTTTTGCTGTTCGCACAGCTACCTTACAGGCCCCCCAATCTAGCTATCCTTTCTTCTGCTTACACAGTGTCTCAGTTTCTGTTTTGTTGGTATACTTTCCTCCTGGACACGGAGAAGGTGATCCTTGAATACTGACCAGCTGTCTTGGGTCCCCATTCCTTCTAGGGCTTTGTTCTATGATATAATGTTTGTCCCATGTTATAATGAAGTTCTGTATCATTCTAACATTTCAAATAATTCATAACAATTAGTTTTTACTGACCATTGAATTGCTTTTTCAGGATTCTATCCTACTTTTTTTTTCCCTGAGCATGGCATTTTCATGGGAAATAAGGGTTTTTTGATTTTTTTTTACCATATGTATTTCATATTTATGTTTCTTAAATCTCATCTGCCATGTTATTGCCTATTTGGTGAGCTTTGTAAGACCCTTTTGCAGTTGTCCGTAGCTGGTTCTTAATTTAAGTATACTGATTAATTTAGTATTACTAGAAAAATATTGTCCTTTCCCTGTTTGATGCTTCCTAATCCTAAGATGTTAAAAGCATAGGTCTCAGCCATGCTTTCTGAGGAACTCAATTGAAAGAGCTCAGCCATGTTCTCCCATTGTCTGATTCATGCCTTTTAACAAATTATTTATTTTTATAAGGAACTTTTACATGTTGGGGCCCAGAATCTCACACAGTACTCAAAGTGAGGCTGCACTAACATGGAATACAGCAGGGTTGACTGGCTGGTCATGCTGTGTTTGATGCACCCCAGGATGTGGTTTGCCCTTTTAGCTGCCAGGGCACACTGCTGACACAGACTGACCCTGCTGTCAACCAGCACTCCCAGATGTCCTTCTGCAGGGCTGCTTACAGCCACTCCTCTCCCAACTTATAGTTATGTCTGGTGTTATTCCATCCTTGATGAAGAATGTGGTATTTTAACTTGTTAAATTTCATCCCATTAATCATAGCCCAATGCTCCAATCTATCTAGATTCCTCTGCAAGGCCTCTTGTGCCTGAAGAAGTTAACAGCACCTCCCAGTTTGGTAATGTCAGCACACTTGCTAATGGTGCATTCAACTCCTGCACCCACATCATTGATAGATATATTGAACAGGACTGTCCCTAGAACTGAACCCTGAAAAACATCACTGCTGACTGGTCACCAGTCAGATGTAGTCCCATTCACTACAACCCTTTGTACTCAGTATAATCTTATCCATAATTTTTCTGGGAAATGAGGTCTGTAGTTCCCTGGATCTTCCCTCACACCCGTTTGTAGTGGCTTTTAAAAAATACCTCACATTAATACTTCATTTTGATGAATGCAATATTTTTTTTTCTTACATGACATCAGGTCAGTAATATTTGAATTTGTCAATAAAGATTTACTAAACATAAAACATTTTTCAGAAATCTGATTAACAGCTTTGGCTTATCTGCTGCCTACTGATGGATGGGTAGCTGTACATCCATCTGTGTTATCACTGAAAGGACAGGATTAGAACACTTGCTTTTTGTGTAGAAAACAAGATATACTCTCTCCAGTGAGCAAACCAGCATGGAACGTTTGCACATCTAGAGAAACAGCATTCCTTTGAGTAACTGCACTATGCTACACACTGTTAACCTCTGTCATCATTTTGGACACTGTCAGCCAACCATTCAGTGTATTATAGACAAATGACTCCTTCAAAGCTGTCATTTCTCAGGTGTAAAGAGGTTATCAGAAAGCTAACACAGGATTCTAGTCGTTCTAGACACCTTCATGATTTTTACAAAGCTACAATTGGCTGTAGACATCAAGTAGATATGTTCTTTAACCTTTGTATTGATAGTGGGTTATGACAAGGGGTAGAAAACCTGTCAAGGTGTTGGAGACCTCCTTGCTATGTGATGCTGAAGCCCTTAGAATCCTGGGTTGCTGTGTCAGGAGATGACTGAATGTATCACAGGCAATTACCTATGCTACAAGTGTAAATAATTTCTCAGAAGCATTAGTTACTATTTCCATTCCTCCCGCTGTAAGAACAGTACAGCCTTCATCCTTGAGGCAGCAAAATTCAAGTTTTCTTGCACAGATGATAAACTAGTGTTGGTTCAGGACAATTTGTACAATAGAAGGCCAAGCAAAATAACTCTTACTAGAGAGGTTTTCTCTTAACACATTTTCTCTGTGCCCTCTCAGCTGTGCTCCTCTAAGTAGATCAGTTTGCTCTGTGGGAAAATGCAAGGTGGAAATAAGTATATGAGAAATAGGCATAATGGTACCAAAATCCAAAGTGTAGTGAAAAGTTAACTTCACTGAGTGATATTTTTTCCCCCATTGTTTTGCCTTATCAAGAAAGGAATTATTTTGTTGCTAAAATTATTTCACCTCCTTAGTAGGTTGTCAGAGAAACTAAAATTTTAAGGAACACAACACTGTAGTGATGTATTTCCAATAAAAATAGCATGGAATACTGGAGGGTTTATTATTCCTATTATTATTATTACAGTTGCATGTTATGAACTGAATATTTCAGGGTAAATAGAAGAGTTGTGAAAGTTTGTCTACAAAAATGATTCATAAAATCTGTGCTAAAACAGCTTCTTGGAATATTTCAAATCCATGATGATCCCAAATGATTTAATTTTGTAGCTTTATGAAACCTGAATTTAGTTTTATGAAACCACTTTTCCAAGAAATTGCACATCTGCTTTAAAATGCTCAGAAACCTTGTCTCCAAGAAAGGTAATCTTGTGCAAATGGCCAGTGTCCAGAACAGTCTCAGACGTGTAGACAGTGGCAGCTCTAGCTCTACCTATATGTCAAGACACTGGCAAGCAAACCAGATGTGTTCCCAAAGCTCCTTTAGTGTAGGAACTTAAAATCCATATTTTTTTCTCTGAATCAGAGTAAAGAAGAAAAAAATTTCCAGATGAGTTGGGAACCAATATAACTGGTGCACATCAAACACACACAAGCAGACCACTAGAGAACTATTTTGAAGATAATACTGAGAACATGAATAACTTCTACTAGATTTTGACCCTCTGCAATCTCCATCAGAAGGATTCAATAGACTGTATTTCCTCTCTCAGTGCCTCCCTAGTGATGTCTTCAAATCAAGGCTTCCATGTTGACACAGAAAAGCTGTTATAGAAAAAAGCAGAATTTGCATAGTCAAATACATATTATTTGCCTTACACAAAAGTGAAGTTTATCACCTGTGATATGCATAGTGTCAGAATACATATCAGATGTCCCTATCATGGTTAATCTCTAGCTGAGTATGAATTTACTTCACTTATTTTTAGTTAACAAACCTTCAGTTGTAAGTCTCCAAAGCTGTATGTGTGGTAAAAAGAGAGAATCACCAGGAGATGAATTCCTGAGTCACGCTTTGCATGTACTTATGTCTATCTACTGAGGGCATTGAGGTCTGGCTAGCAAGAGAGCTAACAGAAACTCTTTTAACTGAGTAAAACAGCAAAAGAAAGGAAAATTACCTTTAATGTGTAAATTCAAGCCATTGACCTCAGAAGATTCCTGCAGTCTTGTATTGCTGAAAGATCTCCATTTTTTCCCATGCATCTAACTCTTGAATTTCATGTGTGAGTGATTTCCTAAAATTAGTGACAAATATTTTGATGTAATTTCTTTATGATAAAACACTATCTCCACTGCTTTATAGATGCTGTCGACACTGGAGTATCTCATAGTAGCAAGGAGCTACATCCTGGTGTAACAGACCTTTGTAGACTGTTTTACATGAATATTGGCTAATCTTATGTATCAATCAGCTAGAGCTTGGGCACCAACTAGAGAACAACTCCTGTGAACAGTGGCTGAGGCAACCAGGGTTGTTTAGCCTGGAGAAGAGGAGGCTCAGGGGAGACCACTAGCAAGTTGGGGGTTGGTCTCTTCTCCCAAGTAACTAGTGATAGGACAAGAGGAAACGGTTCAGGTTGTACCAGAGGAAGTTCAGGTTGAGAATTAGGAAAAGTTTCTTCACTGGAAGAGTGGTTAGGCACTGGAACAGGCTTCCCAGGAAAGCAGAGTCACTATCCCTGGAGGTGTTCAAAAACTGTTAGACATATCACTTTGCTACATGGGTTAGAGATGTGGTAGTATTGGGTTGATGGTTGAACTTCAAGGTCTTTTCCAAACTTTATGATTCTACGATTCTGTGATTTTAAATCGATTCTGCAGGAGCATAGGTGGACTACATTTCTGCACTGAGGTCTATGCTACTGTCTGCCATGAGGCAATCCAGTTTTAAATAGTCTTATAAAAGTACCTAACAACTCTAAAACTTCTTTGAAATTCTACATGAGTAGAATCAACACTGATTCCATGTCAAGTATTTATTTCTGTTATGAGCAGAGGAACAATGGTCTCTTGTTCTGTAACTAAAGGATGTGGTGTAGTAAGTAAATCTCACATTAAAGAAACAAGCTGTGGACCTAGGCTGTTTACTAAGAAAAGGATTTTCTGAAACCCCATGCAGACCGTTAATACGTTCATTAGAAACCTGTTAGACTTAGAATAAAGGGATCTGCAGTAACATGCTGAAATGTTGAGATTCATCTCACTTTAGATAAGATATCTAAAGGTTATATATCTACTCTAAGCCCTTAGCTGTTTCTGTCATTAATGGTAGGAGCTGGGGACTCCAGAGAATGATTCATCTCAGCTGTCCTAGGCATATATCATGGTGAGATAAACTGCACTCCGAAGGTGTCTCTTCTCTCCTGTAACTGTAAATGAATCATAATATGTCTAAAAAATCACTCTTAAAGATAATTTTCTGATATTCAATTGAAAGTAGATAAATTCTACTTTGTGTCTTTTTGTTTCAATCTTTTTTCAATGTAAAGAATGTAATCTTTTTTTCAATGTAAAGAAAACAAAACTATTTCATAGAATCATAGAATAATTATGGTTGGAAAAGACCTCTGTGATAGTTGAGTTCAGTCATCCAATTAACACTACCATGCTCACTACTAAACCATGTCCCCAAGCACCACATCTACAGGTTTTTTGAAGACTTCCAGAGATGGTGTCTGCTCCATCCTCTAGGTGAAGAAATTCTTCCTAATATCTAATCTAAACCTCCCCTGGAACAACTTGAAGCCATTTCCTCTTGTCCTGTTACCTGTTACTTGGGAGAAGAAATCAAGCCCCACCTCAGTACAACCTCCTTTCAGGTGATTGTAGAGAGTGATAGGGCCTCCTTTTCTCCAGACTAAATAACACCAGTTCCCCAGCTGCTCCTCATAACACTTGTGCTCTGGACCCTTCGCCAGCTTTTTTCAAAGAATATTACAGATAAAACAATTTGTATCGATCTTTATTGGTATCTTTAGCATGGAGATAAGCATATTTTGCGGTATAATGCAAAATGAATACACAGAATAAATCTTATAAGTGATTAATAACTGTGCACTTCCGGCATATTGTACCATAATTTATTTCCTGCTGTGCTGATGATTAGATTCATCACACTTAACTTTCCCAAAGCTAAAAGCTACCTATCTAAAAGTT
This sequence comes from Bucco capensis, assembly GCA_013396975.1. Lineage (NCBI taxonomy): Eukaryota > Metazoa > Chordata > Aves > Piciformes > Bucconidae > Bucco > Bucco capensis. The sequence goes on along the minus strand of VWZO01003819.1, from coordinate 57,074 downwards.
AGAAACCTGTAAGTTAAACACTTAAACTATTTATGTAGATCCTAGTGAGAATCACTGTTAAAATAAAAGGACTACCAGGAGATTTACCATGGCAGAATAAATTGTCATTTCTGTTGATAGCTCCAGAGAGGGCTTAAATAACTAGATTAGAATTGATTATTAGGAAAAGGAGTTAGCTGAAGCCTTTTTTAGGCTGCTAAAACCATAGATCATAACCATAGGTCTTGGTACTCGTGGGCATCTTTAACCACACCAATATCTACTGGAAGAGCATATGTCTCGGCAAAAAAACCCAAAAGAGGTTTGAAATATATTAATACAATTTCTTGATACAGCTGAATGATAAACTGAATAGAAGAGTTGCTTTATTTACACCTCCTGCTCATAAACAAGAAAGTACAGGTTAAAGATAGGAAAGTCAAGGTCAGCCTTGGCTGCAGTGACTATAAATTTGTGGATTTTAAGATCCTACGAGAACTGAGCAAGAGAAAGAGCTGAATTGTGAGCCTGGTCTTCAGAAAAGAAGATTTTGTTCTGCTCAAGGATATACTTGGTAGGATCCCATGTGAAATTGCCCTAGAGGACAAGAGGCCCAGGAGACCTGGCTGCTCTTCAAGGACAGCCTCCTCAGAGCACAAGAATAGTCCCTTCTGACATGCAGAAAGTTGAACAAGGATGGCAGGATACCACGATGGATGGACACAGAGATTCTGACTGAGTGTAGCACAAAAAAACAAACAACAAAAGAATATATAAAAGGGTGAAGTAGGGACTTGCTGCCAGAGGAGATGGGGAAAGAATACAAGCACATTACTTGCATGTGTAGGAAGAGAGTGAGGCAAAACAAAGCTAAGCTAAGGCTGAAATTAGCAAGAGAACTCTCATCACAAACAGTCAGAGTTCAGTGAATATCAGTTCAGTGAAAACATAACTGTTTTTACACAGAAAAGACTTTACAGACCTTTCCTGTATTTGGATTAGCATCAATCCCCTATGCATACCTTTTAAGATCAGTGCCAAAATAAACCCAAATGTAATTGAATTAAATTTGAATTTAACTTGACTTTACAACACTACCATTTTGTACTGAGATTTCAGACACAAATCACTCAAGGTTAGTTTGAAGTTTAGAAAAGCTATGGAAAAGATTAGATTAACCGGAAATGAATATATCTATATAAATATTTATAAATATAAAAAAAAACACTGAAAGAAAATATGTTTTTATCATCTCTTTTTAACTTTGACACCGTGGCTTTTTATTCCACAACACAACCTTCCTACAATGGGATCCTTCTACTTTAAAAATTTTAACCTTGTGTACTTTCAAACATTGTAAAGACTCTCAAGTAGGCCAACATAATTTTAGACAAACCTTTAGTAATTTCTGACCAGATAGGCTATGGACCTATTGCCATCAGTTCTCTTCCTCTTTTGATCAGTATCAGTAATTCAGCTTTTACTCCTTTGTGGTCTCTCTAGAATTATTGTTTTTCTTAAAAATCTTTAACTGTGCCTTTAGAAATGCTTCTGTGATGAATGTCTTTAAAAGAGCTACTGAGTCTTTATTTCTGCTTAGGATTGTGTCCAGTTGTTTTTTTGAGTATCTCCAAGGATGTGGATGCCACAACCTCTCAGACAACCTGTTCCCATGTCTGACCACCCTCACAGTAAGATTTCATGTATAAATGGAATTTCCTGTGTTTCAGTTTGTGCACATTGCCTGTTGTCATGTCACTGGCCACCGTTGAGTTTAGGCTCCATCTTATTTCACTCACATCAGGTATGTATATACATTGATAAGAATCTTCTCTGAGCCTTCTTTTCTACAGCTGAGAGCTGTGACTCTTCAGCCTGCCCACATGTGACAAATGCTTCAATTTTTTGATTGTGGCTCTTAGCTGGACTCACTTTGGTATATCTATGTCTACATTGTACTGGGGAGGCCAGAACTGGACCCAGCACTCCAGATCTGTCTCATAAGTGATGAGCAGAGGGGAAAGATCACCTCTCATAACCTGCTCCTAATACTTTACTTAATGAATCCCAGGATGCTGTTGGATTCTTTTTTGCTTATATTCACTTTTTTTTCCACCAACACCACCACATCTTTCTCTGTGAAGCTGCATTCACCATTGTTGTTCCCCAGCTTGTAAAGGTGCATGGGGCTATCCCTGCCTAGGTGCAGGACTTTGCACTGCGCTTTACTGAATTTTGTGAGGTTCCTGTCAGGTCATTTCTCAAATCTGTTGAGGTACCTCTATGTGGCAGTGCAATCATCTGCTCTATCAATGACACCTCCCAATTTTATATCCTATGTAACATTGCTGAGAGTGCACTTTGTTCCAGATGAGCACTTGTGTAATCTGAACTTCCTCCATTTGCCTGTAAGACAGACAGTCTTGAAAGCCCTACTAAAGCTGAGCTAAACAATATTTACTGCTATCCTCTAACACACCAAGTCATTCAGCTCATGGTAGAAGGCTACCAGGTTGGTTAAGCATGATTTCCTGTTTGTAAATCCATGCTGACTACTCCCAATCACTTTCTTGTCTGTCCTTCATATGTTTTGAAATTGTTTTCAGGATGATTTACTCCATCAGTTTCCAAGGGCTGATCCTTTCAGTCCTGATTTATGTTTTTCAAGGACTTTTCTGTCCACATCACCCTATGTCCTTTGCTGCCAACCTGGTCCACTATGTCTTCACTTGATTTTGGATCAACATGTCTCAGCTCCATTGTTCCTGGTTTAGGACTGTCTTTACCTGGTTGGCCATCCTTTGAGTAAAAATGCTTTTGCTGTTTGTGGTCAGATGGTTGCCATTTCTTCCTAGAAGTCCTTGATCCTTAAAGAGTGTCTCATGTTTGTAGGACCTGAATTCCTATTGTCAATACCATTTGTGCAAACAGATCCAATTAATAATAATCACAGTTTCAACAAATCTGTAGATTTGCCATCTATCCTACACAGCATCTTGTTAATATAAGGATTAGCTTCCTTTCCAAGAAGAGACTTGAGAGTAAAAAAGATATAAAAATGAGAGGTTTTACTCTTGTACCTGGCAGTTGACATTAGCTGTGAAATATTTCTTGGAAATTCATGAGACTCTTCCAGAGGTCAATGCTCCTTTAGTACAACAAAGAAAAGAAGTAAAAGAATTTAAAAAAAAAAGCCTTTAGAAGCCAAACTAACAAGAGTGTGCTTCCCACTGGGCTTGTGAATGCTTTGCTTGCTGTACTTTGTTAGATGTAAATTTAAAATAAGCCAAGTAGGTACCTACTAAGGAACATGTAGCTTCACTGCCTAACTGGGTCATAGCCAAATCTGTCACAAAGGACATGACTGCTAAGTACTCTAAAAATTGTGTTCATGATCAATCCTCTTTTTATAAACAGACTGCTCTACCTTTAAACTTCCAAGCACAACTCCTCCATAGAGTTTAGAACACATCAGAAAGGCTGAGTTCAACCTTTATAATGAAGGGGGTTTATCTCTGATGATGGGATTTATCTCACCTAAATTTGGAGGTAGGACTCACATAAAGACTCTTACCTCTAAATTAAATGCAGGCTAAGACACCTGCATTGTGATACCTACATGCAGTTGTCTTTATGGGATTACAGGTGCCTAAACTCTGTGTAAGGAAACTATAGATATACCATCAGTGGATTTTAGGAGATGATTAAGCCTACCAGAAGCCTAAGACACGATTCACTTGCCTTAGGCTGGGTAGGTACCTAACTAACCTTCTCAGGGCTGCCTAGCCAGAGGCACCAAATGCAAAGGGCTGGCAGGAATGGCACAGCATATACATGAAACGTGTCCCTTCTGCAGTGACAGCTGGAAGCTGAACCTGCCTCAAGGGTGTCCTGTGACTATGATGAGGTTAAGGAGAGGAACTCGCTAATTTTCCTGCCTACATTTGTGTGGGATGTATAGTGTTCAGAATATGATTTCACTGATAACTTATTTTATATCTTTCTTCCAAAGTTTTAATTTCTATAGGACAAAACAAGCATCTGCAATGATCCAGCATTTCTTTATCTTATGGCAGATATTGCCATGCAAGAACCACCACTATAGCCTGCTCAACCCTTGTAAATCTTCCTTTGCTAAGCATGCATGAAAAGATAAAATAGAGCTCAGCATTTTATTTTGTATTGATAGCTTTCAGGCACTGTGATACTTGATCCATTGTTAAGGCTGCTAATTGCTATATAGTGTATATCAATATTATCACCAAATGAATGTTCATATGTTTCCATTATATAGGTAAGGCATTATGAAAACAACTGGATTTATTCTGAACAGTGAACAACAAACTAAATTACAGTTCTTTGTCAGAAATGCTCTGCTTCAGCAATTCTTTATTGACAGACCTGAAGGGAATGCTTACTGAATTCACAACCAAAAGAAGACAATATATCTATTTGAGTATAAAAGGCACTGCTATTACAATGAATTCCATTATGTAAAACCATGATCAAGCAAAATATTTTCATCTATTCAAGTAATTTGAAATTTCAGATAGCAATAATTCTTACAGTTGTTCACTGCTTTCCATCAGTTGTCTTAAGCAAGTTTTGTCATCTAGTGTATGGAATTCTAATACCATTGTGCAGTTAATGAAATTGAGGAAGAAATGATATAGCTCACCACAGCTACAAATAGAATTACTTTAAAACATAATCACAGAATCATTAAGGTTGGAAGAGACCTCTAAGATTATCAGGTCCAACCATCTACTTATTACCACCATGCCCACTAAACCATGTCCCTAAGTACCACATCTATATGTTTTTCAAACACCTCCAGGGATGGTAATTCCATCAGGAGCTCTTGAAGAACTGAATAAATAATTAATGAATGTGAAAGTAAAGTAAAGTAAATATGTTTACCAATGGGTATGTATGCCAAATGCTCCTAATACATTTTCATTTTAGTTAAAAAGTATTTTAAAAAACTTTTCTGAAGCACTAAAACTTAACTTTATGTTTACAAGTATGCAAAATGCTCATGGCACCTACATGAGTTTTTTGATTGTCTACGATTTTTTTTTTCTACATTCCATCAGTCTATGGGTTTTTTCCCTTCATTTGTGGTAATTAAGAATGAAAGACAGAGTTGACATAGGTAAAGTCCTTCTTTTAGATGACTGACATAATCAAAATGATTAGTGCAACACTAATGTCTTCAGTGTTCTTTTCTGTACCAAACACACAAACTTCTGCTGTTGAAAGAGGCAGAACTGATGAGCTTACCAGTAACATATAAGTAGTGTTAAAATACAGTTTTCTTAAAACCAGAGAGATGTATTTGATAAATCAACAGTTTTCAGCATGCCATTGTGGCTCTAGACTCCTACTCATGTTATATTTTGCATTCTCCTGCCTGTCTGGTGAACTGCTCCAGTCTGCTTGAAGGAGAAATAAACATACTTTAGTTTATTGAACAATAAATAAAAAACATCTAGTTTTGCAATGTGGAACATTGCACAGGTAACTATAGGCTAAGGTTTAAGTGATAGGTAATTTTAGACTTCTTTGAAATGTAAAATCAGTTGCAGATTAAACCTATGAGAATTACTATTCACAAAAATGTGGCACCTCAGCTGAGGTTGGGCCTCCACTTTGTCAGATTTGCTGAGCTCCCTGGAGGTGGCTTAGGTTCTCAAGCATGTCTCGGATGGCAACAGCCTCCTTTGCTGGACACCTGAGTTTTAGTCTCATGTCTAGTGTGTCTAGTCCCTCTCTGGACACCTCTGACTACGTGCATATTGACTATGATGAAGATTTAAAAACACAGATCTCTAAATGTCTTAGTCTTTTTCCTGAAGTGAATCTTACTTCCTTCGTGCTCACTGTTTAGGGTACAAAAAGACTGGAGAAACACGGTTGTAAGAGATAACAGTTTGTACACATCTAGGTGAGATGACTGTCAGAGGTAGTGTGGGCAATAAAGGTCCCTCAGAAGAGGTTAGAAACATAAGTTACAAAAGGAAAAATTGGCTGTGTTGAAAGATATGGAAAATTGTAACCCACCTATTTTCAAATAACAGTGGGAAGGGACTGGGGAATGTCTTCCTGGCAGTTGATAGCATATAGGCATTTTTTTCTCCATCTGGCAAGCTGAGCATGCAAATTCAGTCTCTGAAAACAGAAAACAGCATCGACTCTGAAAAGACATTTCTTTGTTCCACAGACAGTTGTTTCTGGTGTGGCTGTAGCTAAAGAAGACCACAGAAACTTCCATGCATTCCCTTTTCAAGGAAAACAATACAGTTAGACAATTTGATATGAATTCTAGCAACATCTAATATGAAAGAGGAAGGAAAATGTTTCTTTTCAAGGACTAATTTAGGGAATATATACTAAATACTTAAGTTAAATTCAGGCTTCTTTCATGCTATTGTACACAAAGGAAAAGCCTATACTAGCAGAATATTAATCCTGTTTAAAAACCACAAATCAAGTGAGTGACCTTAGCATTCTTTGCATTTTACTTGAATGTAGGCTTTTTTTAAATTGGTATCACTGTCTTTTTCTTACAACAAGAAAATATAAAAAAATATAAGTCACCCATAATATTTATCTTGCTCTATGTTTTGTTATTATAGATTGTCCATTGTTGTATATTCTGAGATCAAGTTATGCTAACTGAAATCATTTCTAACTTCATTTTGATTTCACGTTTTCAAACTCTGTTTTTTTGCTCATAAATTCAATAGTCTTGTATCCATAGCAACATGAAGATGTGCATACTCTGTCTTAAATGTTATCTCACTAAAAAGTCAAAACTTGAAATGGAAAACATTTTGCATATCAGAGCTTCACTGTATTTCATATCGAAAATTATAAACAAGAAATGAAATGTGTAGTGACTTTACTGCTGGATGTACTGTAATTACATCTCTACTTCATAATGTGCTACTATGGCTCAAGGTTCTTTAAAATTAAAAACCAAGTGCTGCATCTTTATTTATTAAATGCTAATGCATTCCTAACAGGAAGACTTAACAAATGTTTAATAATTATGCAGAATGCACTAAAGTGCTCTTAGCTTAATCAGTTTGTTTTCATCTTTTTTATTTTATTTTGCACTGAAATTCAACAAGAGGTTGGTCTTTACAAAACAGAGGGATCAGCATATTTTATAAAGAAACCAACTCACTTCCAAGATTTGGTGAGTCAGAAATATAAAAAACAGTATAGGCAGTGAAGATAAAAGAATTCCTTCAGTGTGATCTTCCCACCCAAAATAAGTCCCTAAATTAAGTTAAACAACATCAGCCTTAGGAATACATTCCAACATATCGCCAGTAATTACAAACAAACTTAGGAACTTTCTTGATGATCAGTGGTTTCCCAGGACCCTAAAATATGCTTGGATGAGAGACAGGTGCACAAAATACATCCGTTACACCCAAGGTTGGAATCCAAACAGCTACAACTTCCAGAAGAGGTTAGAGAGGCCAGTTTGATATCAGTTGCTGATGTCCATATACCTTCAAGAAGATTTATTTGTCAAAATTCAAAATCTCCATGGTTGAAAACACCTCCCTCATTTTTCTTTCTTATGTAGTAGTAGTAAACAGAGAATAAAACCTCAGATGTGAATTACTTTCTAAAAATCTGGTCAGAATTATTTATAGTAGAACACAATCAGGTTCTGAGATGAAGAATAATTTGATTAAACATTGTGGAGAATTATCTGTATTGAATTTTTAAGCGGAAATGCAAGAAAGCATAAAAAACTAGAATTTGTTTATACCATAACCCTGCTTTGAGAACATTTTTTCAGCATTGTTTCTATCTGGGGAAAAACAAACAAACAACAACAAAAAAAAAAACCAAACAAACCAAACTAACTGGAAAATGTGAACACTTTTTTTTTGTATTTTTTTATGATGATGTTTTAGAATAAAACTTTACCTTGGGTTTAAAAGACTGTCCCTTAATCCAATGTATCAGTTTGGAGTTATAGTTGTGTTTTCCTCAGTAAATTTGAGGGCCACCACTTCATTTTTACTCAGACTGAAAACAAATTGGCATGTTCTAATTAGCATGTTGGCATGTTCCTCAGTTTGAAGAACCTCCAGGGAGATTTGAAGGAATGGCTTTTCATTCTATGTGAGCCTAAAGGAAAGAGAAGAGGTTGAGATTGCAGTTTCTTCTCTTTGTTTATAATCTCTCCTGTTGACAGTTCTTGGATGGAGAGAGACAAAAATATTTGGAGCCGCTCATTGTTAATGAGATTTCTCTCTTAAAAGTTCTTAGTCTTCTTCTGGTTTTCTCTTTATTTTCATTTTTGTTCTACTCTTCTCTTATTCTTCTCTTTGGGTCTTCAGTTTTTTTTGTTGTTTTTATTGTGTGGGTTTTTTATTTTGCTTATTTTATTGGTTTTTTTGTTGTTTTTTTTTTCTTTTATGTTTAACGTGCATGTAAAGCACAAATTGAATGCTAAGCTAAGGTCAGCAGTTCCAAATGATGTCTGCAATAGTTTCTTCAAGTTATCTTTCTCTTCATGCTTTACCTACAGATCAATTCTGAATTTCATAGCTGCAGACTACTCACTTGCTTGTTTTAAAATTGCTATGGACTCAGGTCTTTGAGAAACCCTAACAACTCAAAGGTGTCTTGAGTTTGGCTTGACACCTAAGAAAACCAACCGAGCAACCTGACACTCAGTCAATAAACAATTTGGGCTATCTTCATCTTCTGACACTCAAATCACAAAAATACACTTTCAGGAAAAAGGAAATTTCACACAGTTTCTCTGGATATGAGTTGGACTTTCAAGGTCACAAATTATTTCTGAAGATCTTCTGTTTAGCTCTCAAATACAGAGAAGCACAAACTGAAGATCTGGAAATTTCCATTCACTGACAAAGACTAGGCATGATTACAGCTTGCACCTAATAATACAGAATATGAGTGCTTTCCAGAGGACCATGTTCATGCAGTAAAATATAGGGGGTTGATCTAAGGACTCCTACGTACCACAATAAACAAACAAACAAAAAATTGTAAGAAATACTTCCCACATGCTTACACAGGGTAATATAAGATATATCCAGATTGCCACCTGATCAGGATAATGAAACTGAAGAGGCCTTCTATAAGCAGCTGGAAGTAGCCTCGAGATCATAGGCTCTGGTTGTCATGGGAGACTTTAATTACCCAGACATTTGTTGGGAGACTTACACAGCCAGGCATATGCAGTCCAGTAGGCTCCTCCAGAGCATTGATGATAACTTTCTAACTCAGGTGGTGGAGGAACCGACAAGGAGAGGAATACTGCTGGACCTTGTACTAACAAATAAAGAGGGGCTCATTGAGGATGTGAAGGTAGGGGGCACCCTTGGCTGTAGTGACCATGAGTTGGTAGAGTTCAGGATTGTGGGCAGTAGGCACAGGGACAAGAGCAGGATTGCTACCCTGGACTTCAGAAAGGCCAACTTTGGCCTTCTCAGGGAACTGCATGGTAAAGTCCCGTGGGACAGGGCTCTAGAAGGTAAGGGGGCCCAAGCAATCTGGCTAGTATTCAAGCACCATTTCCCCTATTTTTCTTAGTTACAGGTTTTTAAAAAACTGAGAAATTAACAGAAGACATTTTCAATAATAGACATACCAGTTAACTGTTCTTCAGTGTAGGTTTCTGTTGGTCATAGAATACATTTCAAATTTCTGCAGGCAAGGACATTTAATATTTAGAATTTCAGAAACTAGTTCTTAAACTCCATCATAAAAGTTATTGTAGAAAATCTTAGTGTTCCTTATATGCAGTAACATTTTTTTAAAAAGCATTATAATAATCTTTTTCCCTTTTTCCCTTCTGCCCTCTTCTAACAGTAATCTTTTCATGCCATGTTGCTTTTTCTGAATTTTTCTTAGAGCATTTTTATCATTATCTTAAGTCTACAGTACTGGCAATTTCATTATGATTCTAAACTATCACTGTAGAAACCAATTGAACTAATGATGTTTCATACATTTCTTTGACTAAGTAAACTTTCACCAAAACTCAGGACTTAATAAATATCAGCTTTGACACATGCACGGTCTGTTACTTTATTAGAGAGTACTGTGTGCATATTCAGATGAGATTTGCTTTGTTTTTTTTTCTTGTTGAACTGAACCTCTTGAGACCTGAAATCCGATAAGAAATTTGCCCCTTATATTGCTTGTCTGAATCTGGGCTCTGAATGAAGGACAGCATCTAGAATATTCATATTTGGCTCTTGTACCTTTAAAAACTGTTATCCCACTTGAAGCTTAGTCTGAAGGGAAAACTCATCCCACTCCTTGTTTATTGCTTTGTCTAACACTATTTTAAACATCACTGCAGTGATTTTAATCACTGCAAGGCATAGAATTCCTACCCTCCCTATGTTTTCTAGGTTAACTTACTCATTCAGTTTTTTTCATGTAGCCCTGTGAAGATTTTTCTAAAGGACAAAATTTCTTTGCCTTTAAGACCTTGATGTCATGGCTTGAAGGTGAGATGTCCTTTCCAAAAATTTCTTCCAGTCCCTGAGGCATGCTCTTTTCAAAATATAAGGCTATGCTCCACATCTTTTTGGAGTGATGCTCTGTTCTAATGCAGCTCTGAAGATGGTTGACATGTGGAAAAAAATTATATTATGCTCAATTTCAAGTAAAAAAATATAAAGTGTGTAGGTGGAAGGACAGCCACATTGATTTCCAGAATTCACTCCTGCAGAAACTCTTTTATGTTTTGTGGAGTTTGTGCTTTCTGACTAAGAACAGTTTGGTTTTTTCCATCTAATTTCAGAGTACTATGATATGGTTTTTAAAAATTATCACTTATCCTCTTCTCTGCAAGCATTAATACTTAAAAAAAAAATAAAAATCACTGTAATGAGGGTTATGTGGGATAGAGTTACCAGGAACTTGTATGCAGGGAAAGAAAAGAGAAAAAAAATTGCAGTGAGACTGAAGTATTCAAACTGCTCCCTAGTGTCCAAGCAGCAAGGTTAGAAGGAAAGCAGGAAGCAGACAAGGGATTTGGGAAATTCCTTGTGAAGAGAAGAAAAAGTTCCCACTCCCTGGACATTTTTTTTGTGTGTAGACCAGGTGACCTGATCAAAATGCATATACAGTTTTGAGGAAAGAGTTGTGAAAGCAAGGTCCTGCCTCACCCAAATGGATATTATCTAAGTAACCAAGGACAGAGATATGAAATGTAGGTATACCTGCATCCAATATAAACTAAATCTTGGAGTAAAAAAAATGGTATAGGCTAATATATAAACAGAATCCTTAAATAGTAACTATTAGACATTCTAGTTTGCACTGGGATAATTCATGTCTTGGCTGTTTTGTTTCATCTCTTGATTCCTTAACACCTCTATGATAATATATTTTGTTAGCAAGAAAGCCATTGGAAATCTATATTGCATTAGGCATATCTGTATTTTTATGCAGATATTGTGCATTTAACTGTGAATAATATGTAAAATGCATGCATTTCTCTGTTCATCACCCCTGGGAGTAAGACATATTTCTTTCTGTTTTGCTTTTGTTTTCTGAGGGTTTTATTAGGGTGGTGTTGGTGTGGTGTTTATCCCACAGTATTTCCCATTTTGCAATAGCAATATTCTCACTTGTCTTCTGGAACATAAGTATTTACTAAATCTAAAGATCGCTGTCTGCATATGACATATAGAAGCACTGTAATGTTGATATCCAAGTTGCTTTTGGGATCTCACACACTATTCACACAGAATTTGTAACTCTTGATGACTTTTCCCTTGATGCGTAAGCTAACTTAAAGAATTCTAGAAATCAGACTGAAATTCAGTTTGAGTGCACTTAAATTTATGTGGCTTACGATATTATTCTTGTCTGTAACTAATTGTGATACTCTTTATAGTACAAAACACTTGCTTACAAATGCTAAGATAAAACATTAGTTTTAGTAACGGCATAGGTCAACCTGGTTTGAAATTTAATATCTGAGGTGTTTGTGTGTTTGTTGGAGTTTATGTGGTTATATCATAGAATTATAGAATTATTTGACTTGGAAGATCATCTTTTGACTCAAAGATCATCTAGTTCCAACCCCCCTGCCATGGACAGGGTGTACCTTCTACCACACCAGGTTACTCAAGCATCCATTCCACCTGGCCTCAAACACTTCCAGGGAGGGGACATCCACAGCTTCTCTGGGCAACCTGTTCCAATGCCTCACCATCCTCAGAATAAAGAATATCTTCCTAATATCTTAACCAAATCTCTCCCCTTTCAGTTTAAAGCCATCATCTTTTGTAGTATCACTACATGCCGTTGTGAAAAGCCCCATCTTTCTTGTAAGCCCCCTTTAGGTACTGAAAGTCTGCTATAAGGTCTCCCTGGAGCCTTCTTCAGGCTGAACAATCCCAGCTCTCTCATTTTCATAGAAGAGGTGTTCCAGCCCTCTGATTATTTTTGTGGCCTTCCTCTTGACTCACTCCAACAGGTCCATATCCTTGTTATGTTGGGGGCCCTAGAGTTAAACAGAGTACTCCAGGTGAGATGTCATGAGAGCAGAGTAGAGAAGAAGAATCACCTCCCTGGAGAGACACAGACCATACTCTTTTTGATGCATCCCAGGATATGGTTGACTTTCTGGACTGCAAACACACATTTCTGGATCATGTTGATTTTCTTGTCAATGAACACCTCCAAGTCCTTCTCCATTGGGATGCTCTAAATCTATTCTCCATTCAGCCTGTATTTGTTCTGGCATTGCCCTGACCCATGTGCAGGACCTTGCACTTGGGTTCAACTTCATGAGGTTTGTACAGGCCCAGTTCTCAAGTCTGTTAAAGTTCTTCTGGATAGCATCCCTTCCCTCCAACATGTCAGCTGTACCACATAGCTTAGATTCAGCCTTTCTGATCCAAATCCATCAGATATCTGGTAAATATTACGAATATTTGAAGTTCAAGTATAAATCAAATGAAGTTTAATTTCAACACAAATAAACTCAACTGATATAGTATTAATGATTAGGAATAAGAAAAAAACACTTCAAAAAAAGTGATGTTTTTAATACTTTTTGCTAATTAGACAAAAGAAAGACCCAAACCATGGAAATGGAAGTTATTGATTATGAAGAGAATCAAAAACCAAATTTCATTGTAAGGGAACTTTTTTCCAGCCCCTTGCTTTGCCTACTGATTTTTTTTTTTTAATGGAATTTAAGTAGCAGAGGAAAGTATTAATCAGAAAGGTAGGACTCATCTCCCATTTTTTTTCCAACTGGAAGCTTAAGTTCTGATCCAGGCTAGTCATCCAGGTTCTCTGAAGTGAATAGGAAGAGACACCTCCTTTAGGTATGTAGAGATGGCTAGAGACAATGTAGGCACTTTTCTATGAGCGAACTAAATTGTTACTTTAATAATGATTCTGAGCCTAGATAGTTAACCTCAGATGTGTTAAAAAATTGTGATAGGCTGTGAAGTCTTTAGTTTTAGCAGACTTTCAAAGTACTCACTGTGCATGGAAGTAGCTCACACATTCCATGGAAGTCTGACCTGTGCTGTTCAATATATTTATTACTATTAATAATGAGATGAGAAAACTTGCTTATGAAACTTGATTAATTGGGGTAATATGATGGCTAATGGTGGAGAATTGCAGATCTTCACAATATTGAATCACTAGAAGACAAATTGCTGACAAAACTCAAATGTACTGTCACACAGGAAAATTAAAGGTACTTCTTACCTGCAAGGATAAGTTTTGAGTTAACTATTGTCTCCCAGGGAAGAGAATTTTTTGTCACAAATTATCACTACATAGAAAAATCATCTTGTACTCAGCAACAGTCAAAAAGTAAGTGAAATAATGAATTAATAGAAAGAATTAGAATGTCAGACAGTGTCACTGTTGTGGTGTATAGTTAACTCAATGGTGCTCCTGCATTTGGAGGCAGGTGTGCTCCCTACTTCTCAGAAGAAATACATCCCAACTGGAAAGACGACATAGAGAATTAAATGTGTGGATGGGTTTTTGACTGAGTAACCACTAAATAGACTAAGATGCTTCAGCTAGGATGAAATAACTGAGAAGTCATTTGATAGATAAACATCAGAAGGAAGATGAATAAGGATTGATTGTTCACTGTCCTTTACATAAGAAGCAGAATACATCAGATAAAGCTATCAGCATACAGACTCAAAACAAGAAGGAAACATTTCTCAAAGGTATGGTTACATTACAAAACTTCCCTTGAATGTGCAGAGGTTAAAAGCTTAATATAGGTTCAAACCAGGTTTTTTGAAATCATGGAGGAAAAAGACATCAGAAGACATTAAATAAACATACAATATCTATGGATTAGGCAGCTCTTGAGGCACAGTCTGCTGCATGAAGATAGAATGTACTAGGAAGTCTCACGTGATTTCTTCACAGTATCACAGTACATTAGGGGGTGGAAGGGACCTAGAAAGATCATCTAGTCCACCCCCTCTGCCAGAGCAGGATCACCTAGACGAGGTCACACAGGAATGCGTCTAGACAGCTCTTGAATGTCTCCAGAGAAGGAGACACCCTTACTGTAANTCCTGGTGTGCTAGCAACTCCTCCAAACTTAGTATCATCTGCAAACTTGCTGAGGGTACACTCTACCCCTTCATCATCTCTTTTTCTCTTTGCTGATTCACATCCGGTTTTATGTATGTGTTGCAGAATTCTGAGCTTACAGGAAAAAACTTTTGCAAATTTACTGTTTAAGATAGTGTTAACTGTGGAATTAAATTTGACTGAAGTTTTCCACATACAGTACTTGTGCAGGGTTCTGTACACTAGCAAGTTTATTGTATTTGAGAAAGTTGACTAATGTATTTTTTTAATAAAGATTGAATTTCCAGATCATATTGAAAAAGTTGGTGAAGCCGATACAGAAAGGGAAAAAAAATGTATTTCATGCCTTTACAGTATTTCATTTAAAATTTTATCTGGTAAACATTATCTTTTCCTAGGTTTTACCAGTTTATATACAGTTTACTATTAAAGTGCTTTCGTTATTGTCTCAATAGTACTTTGGGTCAATTGTAGTCTTTCCTACATTTTTCTGACTTTGTGGTGAATTAGAAACATTTTATTTAAGGGTTGTTTTTTTTTTGTACCTTGTCTTGCTTTAAATTCATTACCATGTGTATATCCAAATATCCCACATTAGAACTTTCTCCTACAGCTATTTCAGAAGAGTATTCAAGGGATAAATTATTTGTTTCTTATATAGAACAAGCAACACATTCTGTGCCTGATTTAGACAGTGCAATAAACTATTTATACTTTTGGCCGAGTTTGCCATATCCACATATTCAATGAATAATTTTAGAAATAATTAGGGTCACATTGAGGTAAGTATTTTTAGTTATGTTGCATGTAGTCTCTGTCACCTTACTGAATCTGTAGTACAGCAGCTTGTAAATTTTGTTTCTCAAACTAAAACCAGAGAATAGTGTTAATGGAACACTAGGAGTTGAATGACAGTGTATCAAATATTCTTCCAATTTTATCTCATGATGTCATTTAAATTCAGGTTCACATTTAATTTCCACTCAAATTCAAGTGAACTACATCTCTATCTCTCTCTGACTCATTATCTGCTTAATCAGCATCGTTTATTGTGGAAAATAAATTAACTCCACAAATAATCCCTCAGGATCTCAAGGTTTCTAAAGAAATCCTCTCTACTTCCCCATGTATTGTTCTCCTATCTGTACCTTCACCCCTCTGTGCAGTAGTAACAGTCACATTTGCAGGAAACAAGCATAATCCTTCAGTGCAAAACATGTAATAGAAGCTGCACAGGAAAATCCCTGCTGAAGTGCAGAGTGTACTATTCAGAAGCATTGACAGGCTTTGTGGGAATAAATGAAGGGATTTTATTGCAGTAACTTCTTTCGGGGAGTGCATGAGCAAAACAAAGTTAATGAAAGCCTTCTATCTTTAAATTGCTCATATCCTCTCCCTTCTGGCTTTTTGCCCTACATATTAGGCTGTGTCCATAGTTTCTGATTTGCTTTCCCTTTGTGTTAAGACTCCTGCGTTCTTGACTGCAGAGTCCTCCAGGCTCAGGCAGAAGAGTGAAGAATAGCTTTCCTTCCCCTTCCACCTACATATAATAGACTTTGAAGAACAGCTGAACAGGGGTTTAAATTTCTTTTGCTTGCAGATATATTTGATCTATAGCAGATTAGTGCTGTTGGCCTTGAGCTCTTTCACAAGCTGTTCTGCTGCCTGTATCCTAGTGCTTTTTGAAGAGAACTCTGCGCTGAATCCTCAGTGGAAGGAGGCAAAGTGTTACATGGCCTTTTTATGTTACCTCTAAAGGGAGCAACTGATCTAATATGTTGCTAGATACCTCATTGGCCAAATTTAAGCACTGTTCTTAAAGTTCAAGATCATCAGTCTGGAACCAAAGTTTCTACAATGAGTGTGCAGGAGACTTAAGTGCTCACTTAGGTAATTCACTTTGAATCACACTACTAGCTTCTGATATCTATTTTTGTTTCACTGCATCACGCAAGTTGGTCAACTGAAGAAGGTGGTCTGACCCTCCCCTAGAGCCTTCATACTCACTGCACTCATTTCATAGTGCTAGAACATGACACTTTGGTTTTATTGAAGTGTCCTAGAGCCAAAAGTATCAGGCTATTTAGTGAGCAGTTGAGCATCTGTCAAAAGTCAAAAATACTTGTGTTGAGAGGTACCCTAACTTAACTACTCTTCTAATGCCTTTCCTTTGAGCAAAACTGCATCTCCTACTCTTTCATATTCCTCTGCTGAATGTCATCGAATCCTCAACTGGATTGCAAGCTTAAAGCACCCTAGAGGCTTCACTTGATGTATGTAAACAGAAATAATTGCTTCATTGAATTACTTCATTCTCATAACTTGTTTTTAATATTTAGCTTTTAGAATACAAGTTGGTTGGAACTAATGCATGTAGCTGTGTTTGTTTTTTGCACAGAAATGGAAGTGATTTCATTCACAGTAAAGAAACAATCTATCATCTTTTATCATAGTGTTACTGCAATCAGAGGCAGTATATTCCATAAGCTGACATAACAGAAAGTCATTCATTTTTTATGTTTGTAAACCAATTACATCTAGACAGTACAACAGACTGGTGGGATTTCCATGCTGTGAAATAACAGCTATGTATCATTTAGGGGCAAGAGCTATTTTGCATTCTGTGCAATCAGAAAACTCACTGCAATGGTTCATTTGAGGGCATGATAGGAATAGTGTGAATCTCAGACCTGTTCTATGTCTTCAGTGGATTCTTCCTGCCAAAATATTTATCTCATCCATTTAGTGTACTAATTTCTGTAATGTCTCCAGATACATTATTCATTAACAATTAACACCTCTAAATCACACTCTAAAAATAGTATTATAAACATTTTCCACCTATATATGTATGGAAAGGATTGTGGTGGGATTTAAAACAACTGACAAGAAAATTGCAGTCAAGTGAAAATGACTCTTACTGCATTGCAGATCCTAAGCAAGTACTTCATGAGAAACAACAGACTGCAACTAGCAGCACAGAAACAGGCAGCATCCAAATATTAACCAGTGTACTGTTAAATTAGATTTCATAAATGATTCCTGCCTGCAAGTTTCTGTGTGTTCTACATACAGACCACTATGCATCTTCATCTATTTTAGGTTTGCTGTGTGCAAATATTCAAAGGAGATCATCCAAGGAAACCCTCTAGGATACATGGCATCAAAATTAAAGTAAATCAAATGAGGAAAATAACAATGAGAGATGCTGGTGCTTGAAGAAAATATATCTGGTTGCTCAAACTGAAAAGTATATTATGTCCAAATGACATAATCAACAAGAAAAAAACTTAAAATATTTTGAAGAAAAATATAAGAATGGATATTTCTTTCTTATTGAACAGGTTAGACAGAAATACATGTCTGCAATGTTTCATTTAAGTTAGCTGGACTTTCATCTCTGTGAGCAATTAAGAAATCAACCTTAAGCTCTGAAATTATCTGAAATTATATCTCATTTTATAGACATGGAAACATTTCTATTTAATTCACATTTCAGTTAGCAATTTTACATGCATACCCTCAGAATGCAGCTATTATTCAGTCTTGGATGTTTTTTGTAGCATTAGAGCAAAATTACCAGTGACAAGTAATGCTAATAAAGTTAAGACAACAAACCAATATCTAACTGAGTGGATGCTTTTTCCTTTTATATCTGTTTCTGGAACTGCCCATCATTCATTGTGGTGGGCTATATTCGACCTAGGAATTTTCTGCAGGTGCTAAAACTCGAAGTTGCGAGAAGTAAGATGAGAAGCTGTGGTGATAGACACACAGACTGTATTAGGTCACCTGGGTCTTAGTGGATGCAAGTGCACTGTGACTGGCAAAAAGATTTCCTATTCTGGGGTCAGGATCTTGTGAGCCATCTCACCCCTACTGTCGTCCTGACAGAGGACCTGTTCCCATTCCTTGCTCTTGTTGGAAACTAAGCTCTCCTGGAGCCCAGAGCAGCAAGTGAAGGGTTCTGTGTTCTTGCTTTGTCTTCAGTGAATATTAGGATAGCATATTATTTATTGTAATTCCCTTAAGGACCCTGCTTGTGCAAGGACAGTATATGTGGAATAAACCTGAGGAGTCTAAAGGTTACAATGTGTGGAGGGTGCAAAGCAAATCTGATATAGTGCAAAAAACATCGTAGGCTTGTTGCTGATCAACACTGAGAATTTCAAGTACCAAAACATAGTTTTTCATTACCTTTTGTACTCTAGGATAGCTCCCTGGACTCTCACTCCTCCTTCAGAAGTCGGGTGTCTCCTGCAGGTCATGCCCTAGAAAATATTTCAGATAGCCTAGGTCACTTCAGAAGACAAGGACTTCCATACTTAGCCTGCAAAATCCCATTGGTGATGTTATTCATGGTTCTAGCAAGGTCTATGAATACAATAGAAGTTTTTCTTGTGTGGAAAGGGTAAGAAGCAAAATCAGAAAGTAAGAGGCTGAGAGTTTTCCATCTTTTCAGAGTAAAGGTCGAATGCTGATGTTTCATCCCTCTAATTGAAATGTCAGAGGTACAAGATCCTTCACAGAAATGGCATATTATATCTGGAAAAATGAATTAAGTCCCATTTTTTTGAATAGCCACAAAACAATCTGTACAGGGTGAAGTGTCAGGAGCTGGCAGGTGTGGTAGGAAATGAAGTAGCCAGAGGGGTTGTTTTCCAATACAGTTGTTCTCTGCAAACTCTAGAAATTCACTTGTTTGATTAAACAAAAGACAGATACAACTCAGTAGAGCTTCACAGCTATAATTACTTTTGTTCTGATGTGTTTGAGAGCTTCAGCAAAGGCAAACTGAAAACAATCAGTGAAAACAATCTTCATGGCTTTGCAAGCCTGCTAAAAGAAAATACACTCAACAAGTCCCCATATTTCTTCCTGCTCCACAGGGAGAAATTGAACCATTTTACAGCAAGGGACATTGATTTCACACAAATCTTGCACTTTCTGAGGACCAGGCAGGGTGAAAAATAAATTCAAATAATGCTTTAGATCTCAGCATTCTTGAGAATTGAAGAGAAATATTCATAATCACAAAACTTTGGGACACTGTTGATCCGAAACCAGTCCTGTAAATGGCTTGTTGGGAGGTTGTTACTTGTACAGGATGAGTGTTTTGCTTACACCTAGGAAAATCACTTGCCTGAAGTGATGCCTCTGTGGAAGAGAGCATCTACGTTAGCTCTGACAGTTCAAGGCTGACTGGTGCTGTGTTACTGTCAGCAGCATTTCCTTACAGAACACAACATTTCTAGTAATTTAATCCAATTGTATACAGCTGCCAATCAAACCCTAAACAAAGAAAATTCCTTCTGTAGTGATTTTAAAGTGAATTTACACCTGACTGTGAACTGATAGAGGCCAGATATATTTCATAAACATTTATATGGATAGTGCAAATCTCAAACGGGCCTTCAGATATCCATGATTTTATGATCATCACCTATGTTGCTGGTTGTTAGCCTGATTCAAACACAGTGCTTCATCTTTCTGGCTCTAGATGGCTTCTTTCTTGATAATCAAGGCACAAGAATTTTTGGCATCTGTAATGAGATTGTTATGGTCTAAGAAATATCAATTGATGACTGTAACAAGTCTCCAACTCAGAATAGTTTAATAATAGTGTATCTGTATAGCTACCTACAGTTGCAGTGTAAATGTATGATACAACTGAATCCCTTTTAAAGCACAGCATAATTCGGACTATTCCAGTCCTATCAACATAGAATTCATTTAGAATGCTTCAAAAGAGAGTCTAGGCTTATATTACAGTATCAGCCTAGAATCTGAGGGTTTTCTCTGTTGCTCCTCCAGTATAGCTATTCCCAGTAAACCTGTGGTTTGGATCCATGCGACAAGGTTTTGGTAGCACAGGCAGAGGCTGCAGAACTGGCCTCTGTCACAAGGCACCAGGGGATGTTCTTATGCCTGGCAGAGTCAGTTTCATCTGGATCGTTCCATGGAGCAGGACATTGGAACATGAAACCCATGGAAGACATTCCTAGATGAATATGCCCTGAGGGGAGCTGCAGCTCTTGGAAAGCCCATGCAAGAGCAGGCTCCAGGTAGAAGTTTTGGCCTGTGTAAAGGGGCCCACACAGAAATAGGTATTCTGGCATGGCCTATGGCCTACTGGGGACACACACACTGGAACAGTCTGTTCCTGATAGACTATACTCCATGGAAAGGATTCATTCATTTCTTGAAGAACTGCAGCCCATGAGAAGCACCCACACTGAAGAAGTTTGCAAAGGACTGTACTTCATGGGAGGCACTCAGCTATGGAAAGGGGAACAGTGTGAGGAGGAGGGAGCAGCAGACACAAAGTGTTATGAACTGACTACAACCCCAATTCCTCAGTCCCCTGAGATGCCCAGAGGGAAACAGGTAGAAGAGTTAGGAAGAAAGTTGAACCTGGGAAGGAGGGATTATGAAGAGAAAGTTTTGTTTAGTTTGATTTTAGATTTTACTTTTAACCCAAAAGTCTAGAATGCAGGTATGATATCTAACATGTATGTAGTGATTATTGTTTATAGTTATCATGGGTCTTTACACAGGAGAGCTGTACTGCTGTGATTACTTGTAAGGCAAAAACTAAGGAGATGATGTACAGAAAAGTCACTGCAGTAGCAGATCCAGGAGTGAGACTCAAATATCCTCACTTCTTTTTATCTTCTTTTCGAGTATGTTTATGCATATTGAAAAAAAACATTGGTGCTGTTAAAAATAGCAGCAAATGGCATTTATAGATATTGAAAAGAGTGTATTTAGTCTAAAATACCTAATACTGGAATGAAGTATCATGTTTTAGAATTTACTTTACACTAAACCTGGCAAGCAGGATTAAAAGTTAGGCTTGAACAGGAAAAGCACTGTGAGATATGGAAATGATTTTGGATTCCTTATTGACAGATGTCAGTTCATTCACCCTCATAAAAAAAAAAAGAGACAAACACAAAAGGAAATGATGAGTCATTTTATCACAAGGTATTTATAGGCAGAGTCTGCCCATATTCAGCCTCTCAGCTCTCACATAACACGAGCACACTGCAGTGCAGCTCTGGAGAAAGCTCACAGCCATGCTGCAAGCCATTACACATATCAGAAAACCTAAGTTTAAAGCAGAGGTAAAAGATCAAAAATATTCAGTGGGAAAACTTATATTTTTATTTATTTTTCATGAACCATTTCAGAGGAGAAGTTGTGAATACTTAACTTAGGTGCTTAAATGTACCATTAGATCCAAAAGAAAGCTCCAGGAGGTAAAAGAAAGCACCACTGTGGATTTGCAAGACATCTTTGGACTAAAAGTAATTATGTTTTCTCTTACTGCAGATTTAATAGTCTAGAAGCAAGCCAGATAATAACATGTCAGATTGAGTTATATCCTTTGCAGTCCTCAGTAATCATAACAGCAATCTTTGTAAGATTTAATGTATATTTAGTATCTTGTAGTATGAAACCATGTCCTTAAATCAGTATCTATCTTATTTTAAGCAATAGACTTAAAAAAAAAATAAAGTCAAGGTTTGTTTGTTCTACGGAAATTACTACTTCATTTGTCCAGAAAATGACACTTTACTGTAAGCTTTCAGTGATGGCAGAGTGATTTACTTCCAAATAAAATTCCTGGCTTTACAGTGAGCAGAAAACGGTTAATTATCTGTGTCCTTGCAAAAATAGAGACCATCCAAAGAATGAACATCTGTAGGAGGGACTGGGCCAAAACAGCATTATTTAGACTAGTCGAAACGGCTATAGAGAGACCAGACCAGTGCAAAACAGAGTTAGATAACCTTTTAAACATGTGGGAAGAGTTAACTGTTTATGTTAAGGTGGAATTGGATAGTCTGTGACTATCCCCAAATAATGGAGAAATGGAGAGGGACCATCTGCAGCCAGGAGATAGGCTAAGGGGGCTGAGTTCTCTGGCAACTAGAGAGACCTCACTAGGGGAATGCCTTTGTGAACTCTCCCTTTATTTTAATAAACTTAATAGGGAACCTCACTCTGCCTCTCGGGACCAATTAATTAATTATTTTCAAGACATTTTTCTTTACAACAGTAATTTCTGTTTCTTTCCTAGTACGGTCAGAAGAACATTTCAGTTGAATACAATAACTGCAAGAACAATTCTATTAAATAATGACAATACTGAGTCTGCTTAAAAGTTTTTGACAAAAACTGAGGTAGTCTGACATATCAAACCCTGGAGAAAGTATATCACATTTTTCAGATACATAAGCTTTGAAAAGGCATGAAGTCAATCTCCTGTAAATACAAACAAACCCTTTCCTTTTCTTTGAAGATGAGCTCTTAAAAATGGTACAAGAACTTCCCATAGGAAGCAACCTAAAGAAAACGCATCTTTTGTGCCCTTAGGTGTCCTTTACATTAAAGTCATTGTACACTGGAAAATCAGACATAAAAATTAAGAGAAATACTGCATCCTTCATGCTCATTTCCATTAAAGACTTTTTTTGATCTCTTTGTCTAAGCTTTGATAGCTTCCCCACACTATACATCATTGTATAATTTGCACAGCATTCAAAATTAATAAATTAGTGTGAAAGATAAGCCACTAGCATCAAACATGCCTATAGCTTTGATGCTGGATTTGTGTTGCTAAGGCTCTTGTTGGAGTTTTCTTTTTGCTTTCCTTTTTTTTTTTTTTTTTTTTACAGAACATGTTATTTTTCCATTAGCAGAAGAGAAACCACTTCATCCTCCAAATCTGAAATTCTGGAAATCTTTGCAGAAGCTTGAATCAATCCCAAACTGAGATCCAGGATGTTACTTATGCATGTCTCTCTTCTGCCTCATTGGATGGTTTACTGGCTAGTTGACAAACTGGTAAGCATAATCAGAGATTTGCCTTTCAGACCTATGTCTAAGTTCAAATGGATGGACTGTATCCACTTTGCATCATTTAGATCTCAATTTCATCTACATAGCAGATCTTCACTTCCCAAAAATCAGTGAACTAATTCTTTGTATAAGGATAGATTTTAACTGTGGAAATTTGAAACTCCTGATGTCAAGTAATCTTAATTACATGGATATTTGTAGAGGGTGAACAAGGATACAAGGAAGACCACAGTAATTTACACTGTCTGAAAAGAAGAGGTACTCTTCAGTGAGGTGTTTGACTTTCAGCGTTAGTTTTTTGTTTGTGTTTTTTTTTTTTAATCCAAAGATCAATGTCCTTTGCAAGGCTGGGTGACTAAAAATAAGACATGTCTTAAGCTGTCAGTATAAGCTTTCTCTGTAGTCCGTGGGAGAGAGAGGCATTTTCAGCAAGTAGCTCATCCCTCCAGCTTGAGAAGTCTGTCATCAGATGGCAAGAATTGTCACCCAGGAGGTAATTGTCTGTTCATTGATGCAGAACAGCTAATTGCCAAAGACCTGAGTCTAGGGATTAGGCAGAGGGCACTTTTCCATACTGGAAACTGCTGGGTGCTGCTGGGAGTGTTTGCTACCAATGGGACAGAGCTACAGCCTAAGATAAGGTGGCAAAAATTCAGTTGTGCTTGGGTAAGGTATGGAGACTCTTGTCTTACTTCTGATTAAGACTAATGCATTAGTTGTCATGAAAAAGCCTATATCAGCCCACAGGTACCACAGGTCTATTCTTGGCTAAAGATTGTGTTATTGAAAATATCAGTGAGTGATGAATGCAGATAAAATTTGATCTTTAAAGATGACTGACTTACATTATCCTGTGAAAAAGGCTTCTAAAATGTTAATAGGATTAAATATTCTGTATTCTTCCCTTTACAAACTTCTTGATAGTGATGTGGTAAACTGCTACTTTTTAAAAATATTATCTTCATGATTTCATGTAAACCCTCACTAAACTTAACCTTCTTTTATATTTTTGTTTGATTCTTGAAGTTATTTAAAACAGTTTATTTTATTTGTCTCTTTTCACTTAGGGCTATTATAACGTGAACAACAACTTATCAAAATGAGGAATATGAATTCAGATAATGAAATTAAATTGCTGTGTTTTTTTCAATTTCACTTTTCCTGTAATTACTAAATCTATTTTTTCCTCATCTAAAGTAATAATTTTCAAGGCATTCTCTCTTTTTTTGAAAATTATGGCTCTGATCTCCTTTGTGGACTTTTAAAGACCAGTGCATGGCATAGAAAATCACAGAACAGCATTTGATGATAAATTGATCGTGTAGGGATCAGTAGAAATGCAAATCATTGCAATCATTATTTATATAACATATTTATATCACTATTTATATAACATAGTTAATATGATTATGAGGTAGCAGTTAAGGGATAAATTAAGTGCTGAAATGAATGTTAAGGTAAGTCAGAAAGAGTGTAAGTTAGTCAGTGAAAAAGCTGGTTAAATAGCACTTCATGAATAATAGATATGACTTGAATGCTCTTGAATGCATAATGCAGGGAATATTCTATTAAATTATTTATCCTGTCAGAAAGCAGGTACACGTGTCAAATTTGCAGCAGTTCTCTGAAAGGAGTCAAACTCCTGGAGTACAAAGTGATTTCTCACTGGACAACCGGAGAGCAGCCCATGGAGCAGTTGATCTGCTGAGGTGACTTAGGAGAGAAAGTCTTATATAAGTGATACTGAAGGTATAATCTGAGATTAATGACCTAAGATATTTAAGGCAAATTGTCCTCCCATCCATTAAAACATGTTTGTGGTAGAGTCTTCATTATGTAATAATAATACTGCCTTCAAGGATCAGGGTAAAAGTTTCAGTTTCAATACAAAGGCATTAAAAACATATGCGTAAGCCTGACTTGCTTCTATGAGAACAGACATCTGACAATCTTCCAAAAATAAAAAATTACAGCTAGCTTGATAATTTTAGAAAAATATATTGCAATTTAGACATCTAAATCACTTCAAATTTGAATGGGATTTTTATGCTTCAATTCCATCAACATTTTTGGAGTTTTTTTCCCCCCTAAATTAACATCAGTCTCCATTAGGTCTCCATTACCAATGTAGATGTCTGAAAGTTAATGAGATTGGAGGTCTACTGTCCAGGTTCTATTCAGAAAATCCCTGAGGTACAAGTTCAGCTTACTTTCTAGCACATGTGCCTCTCCTACATAGGAAAATCCAGAAGGATAATTAATGAACAGAAGAATAATCGCTTTGTTATACTAAACCTGGTTTAAAGACATAAAGCAACCACTGCAAACTGCCTCAAGGCTCAGCCTATCAAGCTAAGCCCAAATACTGTCAAGCAACTAAAAAAGCAAAAGCTGTATCACAATACCTGGGAAGGTTGGCAGGAAAGACATAGTTCTTGCATGGCAAAGTAACAAAAGCTGATTAAATATTACCTCTTACATGGAAAACTAACTTTCAATTAAACATAACTTTTCACATGCAATAACATTCTCGGCACTTTGGGTTGTTCACAGTTGTTTGAACATGAAAAGTTTTAATATGAGATACTGCCATCTTTGTCAATCTGTTGCAGTGTTTTTTCTTTTTCAGAAGTAAAAAATTTTCATTATGAAGTATAATGATTTAAAATTTCATTTACTTCAGAATGTTCTTAGGTAAAAATTACCATATTTGTAGAAAGACTCTCATGCATCAGACCCTCCTGAGGACAGAAGGAGAAGTCTGACTTAAAACTCTGGATGTTAATTACATTTTGAAATATTAAAGGAAAGTTTAAATGCAGCTGCTCCAGATTAGCTTCGCTTCCACTACTTCTAGATTGCTAGCAGAATGAAAATAAAATGAAAAATATTTACCTTAAAATTGAAAACAATCTGTTTAAATCATAAAGCCAGGTCATTGAACTGAAGGATATATTTCTGGTCTCAGGTCAGAAAGGTCTGGGTTTGATTTGTACTGCAAAGACTGTCCACCAACCTAATTCAAATGAGTAGAAGAAGTGTCATTGGTGATTTCTGAGATAAAAATTACATCACAAAATAAATTATCTCATTGGCAACCAGCAGGGTTTTGGGAATATTAAAAGTACTTAAGAGTTTGTTGTTACTGGAATGGTTTTCAGCGTCCTGCTAGAATTAACTTCGAAATCCACAGTGAAAAATATCTCTACATCCCCCCTTTGAAAAACTTGTACATTGTTTTCTTGCTAATATTATCTTCCCAGTGATTGCAAAGAAAGCTGGTGAAGCTCAAAACTGCCCCATTGTTCTCCCCCCCCCCAGTATTAGAGTTACATTTTTTGAACAGCTGATACAGTCATTCTTATTGGGATTTAGATTTTACCAGAGGGCTGTAGAAATAGGATACAGTTTGCAAAGTGCTGCATAACTTCCCCTTCTGACAGATGTTTTACTTTTTCATCATATCCCCTGTGTGGGTGTGTGTATAGTAGAAAAAACCTGCAAGAAATTGCTTCTGCTTTCTCTTTATTAATTTACCTCTTCCAGGAGTCTAAGCAGTTTTAAAAACCCCTTTAATTTACATCCTCTGACAGATAGTTGAAAGGCTAAGGCTCACGTTTCAACGTGTTAGAGATTTTTATACCATTGCAAAGAAAGGCTTGTGGCTTTCCAAAGTAAAAAATACATCACTTGCTTCAGCTCTGGTGAGTGGGTGTGCACAGAACAGCATTTGCTTTGCCTGGAAAATATAAACCACTTGCATTATTCCCAGTGGTGCCTAATACGACATAAACAAATTTTCAAATGGAACCTGGAAAACTCTTGGACCCATTGCACTGGCTTTTTTAGTTCTTGAAGGATTATTAGGCAAAGGAAAACAATGGTAGAATACTGTTTTTTATGACCTGAGGAATCATATTTGATGTAGAAAATATCCATTGTGGAAGGATATTCTTACAGGAATATTTAATGAATTTATTTTTTCTTCATTTTCTTTTCGGAACAAAAATAGAATGCCTCCAATAAATGTTAAAATTAAATGTTAGTTGATTTGAGACTGTTTCCCTCTTTCATTTCTTTTTTTTAATGGTGGTTCTTTATTTTTGAAATTACAAGTAAAAGTAAGGAGGAAGACATTTATAAAAGTTACAAAAACTTTGGAGCAAGTACGTTTTCTAGCTTCCAGTTTTTGATTCTGGGCATAGATGTTGTTCTCCTGATCTATTTCACTTGATTGCCAAACACAGCTTTTGTGTCTACATCAACTTGTGTGGCACAGGGATGGGAGGAAAGAGTTTCAATTTACTGTGATGCTTTATGGTATCTGCATTGTGGCCATATCTTTGCCAGCAGTGAGGTTCTTTCTAGTCCTCAGAGAATGCTAGCTGTTTACAAGGGGTTGCATTCCCTTTGCAAATGTGAAGGCCTTGATGGTATCTCCATGCATGAGTTTCTCTGTGGTTACACTGTGTGGAAAATCACTTCACAAGGCCAGAATATGGACATAAGACAATATCACACAGAAACTCAACACTGCCAGGACACCAAATGAGAAATACTCAGAAAAGTGCCATCCTGAATTGCTATTAAATGTTTTTCATTATGTTAGGACAATTGAACATACTATGGAAATGTAAAAAAAGACTCCAAAAAGCATACCATAGTAAATTACGATCAAACTTAGATACACTAGAACTGCTCTTTTTAGTCAATATGCCTTGTCTATAGCTGATTCTTACCTAAGTCTCTGCTATCTATTTGCATAGCAACAGTAACTGTATGGGCAATGTAGCTTTTGATGGGCGTAGTTAAGGAGAATAATTTGAAAGAGAGTTTGGGAGAAAATTGGGAGCAGAACAAGTGATGACTTGATTTCCTCTGAAGAAAACACATAGTCTTTGATGGGCCAGCATGCCCAGCAGAGCTCGAATAGGTTGCTAGGGAACATGATACTGTAGTGGAATTAAGTAGGCTATTCAAACTAATTAGGCTAGAGAGAATGAGTGGTTTTCTAAAAGTTACAAATAAAAAGATGACAGTCTTTTAAAAGATCATTAATGCTCAGAGAGGTGGGTCAGACTCTTTCCAAATAAAAAGGGATGTAAAAGTGATTTATGTTGAAAATGAGCTGAATTCCTTTGGAAGAGAATTACAAAGGTAAATTTGTCTCACATAACTCTAGCAATTAAGTTAGACACCAAGCATAAGTTAGCTTTCTGAGTTCCTTGTAGAGTTTGTGGAGACAGACAGGTATCTTCAGAGGATGATTCATTCCATTCTATCTTTATAATTTCTTTAAGGATGCCAGTATTTCTTTCTAAAGTTAGATGATGGGAATATTTCTTGCATCCACAGAGGAAATTTTCTAAGACGAAAGATGCTTCCATATCTATCTGTTAAACTTCTGCAGGTTTAATCTTTGTCACTTATGAGTATGCTACTGCTGTTCTGCTTGGGAAATCCAGAAAAAATAATTCACTTTTATCTCCCCTTTCACAGTTTCACTTTTTCTGAACTGCAAAGGCAAAGGTTTTCTAGATTTATCAGCTATTATCCCTGGGTATCAGGAAAGATGGACAGTAAGCTTTGCTCCTTTGGACTAACTTCTGTCTTCCTATCTCCTCAAATTCATTTAGTCTGGTAGTCTGAATTGCCTTCAGGTAGGTAGACCATGTTCATGAAGCAGTCACCATAAAGTGCACATCAAAATTGATGCAGCTTGGGTAACTAACGATAAATACCAATTGTTTCAGATGACCCTCAGATTAGCATGTGTGGGATGTTGAGTCAATGTCTCTAATGAAATGTGGATCCTCAGTGGAGAGAGTTCATGGTCCCTGTGAAGAATATTTCATTTGATGTCTCATAACAAACAAAAAAAAAAGAGGTTTCAAAATTATTCCTATTGTGCATAAATTTAATGTTAAATACAGAAGAAATTAAGCCAAAGAAGGGAAATAATAGTCCTATAATGTGTTTGTGCTGTCATTTAATGTTTGCATCTATCTGTCTTGGGGTGATAACAATACATTTTAAGCAAATGGTATGTTTTGGTGAGATAAAACAATACTGACACTATGAAAAGAAAAGCAAATTAAAAAATAGAGGAGGATATGTAAATAGCAAGGGGCAGAGATTTAATTTTTAAAAAGAATTGGCATCTTTATTAAATGCTTCATCGCATATTTCTTTAACTTCTTCACGCCCTCCATTTGCACAGTCTTCTGTGTATGTTAAAAAACTGGTAATTACAGTATCACAGTATGTCAGGGGTTGGAAGGGACCTAGAAAGATCATCTAGTCCAACCCCCCTGCCAGACCAGGATTACCTAGACAAGGTCACACAGGAATGTGTCCAGACAGCTCCTGAATGTCTCCAGAGAAGGAGACTCCACAGCCCTCCTGGGCAGCCTGTTCCAGTGCTCTGTCACCTTTACTGTAAAGAAGTTCCTCCTCATGTTAATACTAAACCTCCTGTGATCCAACTTGCTCCCATTCCCTCTTGTCCTAACACTGCATGACATGGAGAAGAGCCTGGCTCTCTCCTCCTGACACTCACCCTTAACATATTTGTAGACATTAATGAGGTCTCCTCTCAGTCTCCTCTTCTCCAGGCTGAAGAGACCCAGATCTCTCAGCCTGTCCTCGTAGGGCAGATGCNACTTCTCAAGTTTGGCAATGATACCATGGAAGAAAATATTGAAAGCTTTGCTAAAGTCAAGAAAAAACATCCACTGCCTTCCCCTCATCTATCCACCTAGTTATGCCATCATAAAAGGCTATATAGACTAGTCAAGCAGGACTTACCCTTACAGAATCCATGTTGACTACTCCTGATAAGCCTCTCTTCCTTCAAATGTTTGGAGATCGTGGCAAGTACAAGCTGTTCCATCACCTTTCCAGGGATGGAGGTGAGGCTGACCGGTCTATAGTTACCTGGGTCATCTTTCTTACCCTTTTTGAACACTGGGATAACATTGGTCTTCCTCCAGTCCTCAGGCACCTCTCCCGTTCTCCAGGACCAACCAAAGATAATGGAGAGTGGGCTAGCAATGACCTCTGCCATTTCCCTCAGCACTCTTGGGTGCATCCCATGTGGACCCACGGACTTGGGGATGTCCGGTTTGCTCAACTGATCTCTGACCCAAACCTCATCAACTGAGGTAAAAACTACCTTCCTCCCATCTTCCTCCGTAGTTTTAAAGTACTGGGACTGCTGGTAGTTGGTATTAGCAGTAAAGATCGAGGCGAAGGTGTCATTGAGTAATCCCACCTTTTCTGTATCCTCAGTCACCAGTGCACCCATTTCATTCCTCAAAGGGCCCACACTACCTCTAGACTTCCTTTTGCTTCCAACATACTTGAAAAATCTTTTGTTTTACTAAGAGCTTTGATATATTTTTCTCTATTTTTGCTACTGCCATCTGTCATTATCTTGACAGGCTGTGCTTTAGTGCCCTTTTCTCTTCCTATTCTTTCTCTGCAGCAAAGAGTTAAACTTGTCAGCTACCCATCTCAGAGGCTAAATTCTTGGTTATATATCTCAACAGTAGTTTTTGTTTTAAAATTGGCCTCACATGTAGGCCAACTTTTCAGCAAAGTAGCTGTTGAGGTCAATTTGGTACCTATGAAACTGTCAAATTTTACCTTTAGAGTAGTCACACTTGAAAATGGATATTCTATGGCTTCTCTCCAGTACCTGTGAATTACTTTACAGCACAGATGACCTGAAAGTAAATACAGCTGTTTGTCAAGAAAAATGTGAGCATTTACACCCAGATAAAAAGAGTTCCTTCCCAGAAAAAAACTAAAAGTTTTAGGGAGAAGTTCAGAGATGGTCAGGAACAATTTTAGAATCCTCCCTTTGAAATTAGTGAGAGCAGACACAATGATACTATGCTAAACAGTACATGCAATAAAGAAAATGAACTCAGCATACCTTTTTGCCCTTTCTCAGAAAAACATTTACAAAACCAATGAGAAGAAACCACAGAAGTAATGATATAATTGTTGCTGCTGAGTATCAGTGAGGATAACAGCCTAACTAAATGGTTATTGCATTTACACTGGCAATGACCACACACACAATTAAAATAGAAAGGCCCATAATGCAAAGGAATCAAAGCCTTTGTTCTTTGGAAACTTAATCAATGATACTGGTTAAAAGGAAACTTGCCTTTGGACAGATTATCCTGTAAATGCTCACTATGACCTTTCTTTCACCTCGTGCTTGCACTGTATTTTGTCTCCTGTCTGGATATTAGATCATTCGGTTGAATTGGTCTACCAATTCTGATGTGAATGACCTCTAGCTGAATTTTGCAGTTACTCTTTGCCTTTAATATTATGAATAATGTTTTCCTTTTTCTGTAAGGAAACACATCTCATATACATTACTTTATATATCTCATATATGTGAAAATTTTCAGAACAGATTGTGTTACTAGATAAGAATTGCTTCATTTTGCTTGTGATAAATGCATTTTCTTCTTATCTCCTGCCATGTGCTTTCTCATAAGTTTCTTTTGTGGCTATGAATCAATGCTCCTGAAACCAATTTTTGACCATAAACAGTATCTTTATTCATAGCGGTATTTTTCTATGTCTGTTTCTCTAATGTGGATGTATCTAGGCACATTAATTACATGGCCAACATATGTCTTGGAACATAGAGAATGGCCATAACAGAAAACAGCTTATTCCTTCATATGTTATACTTCTCAAAAGAATTATTTCTAAAAATAATGGCTAATTAATGTTGAGCGAGTATATCGATAGTCAAAGATAAACAATATAGAGGCAGATATAAATAAAGGTAGTAAAAATTATATAACTGAACACAGTCCTGAAAACTGGATTTGTAGTGGAAAGTAAATCACATTCTTTTGAATCATATCTCACTTCTTCTGAAGTGGGAGTGTGAGAAATGTAACAAGTAAAAATTGAGCATGGTGATAGTAACCAGTAAAAATTCAATTAGATGTTTGCGAAATGGAAAAATACTCAAACAGCTGATTATGATGAAATGTGACCCAACAATTAAAATAATTACTCTCCAATCAAAAGCTGTATCAAGCAAATTTTGACCTCAATTTGGAATTATGAACTCACATAAGACTCTTTTATTCATATTCAAAATCATCTGAAATGAAAGAGAGAAAGGACAGGAGCTATCACAATATTCTTGAAAGCTCATTAATTTGGGGAAATTCAAATAGTACCAGTAGGTGAAATAGCAGAGTTGGTAGGATTTTCTCACTAGAGAGGTGAGGACAAAGACAAAGGCTGATTCTGGAATGTGAGGAAACACATTCAGAAGAAAGTGCCCTAGAAGTAAAACCATTTCATCACAATTTCACATTTTACACAACCCTAATTTGTTAGTTGGTTGGTGGATTGGTTGGTTGGTTGATTGGTTGGCTGGCTAGCTATTTTGATGCAGGGAAAGGCCATAGAAAAGTTATTCTTTTCTTTCTCACTTGGATTTTGACACACTTCCTTCTCTTTGAGGACTCTCTGATGCTTCTATACTCCTTCATTAAGTCAGTCTTTGGTCTCGAGACCAAATGGCAAATGTCATCAAGCCTGATCTGCTAAACTTGCATAGTCTCCAAGAGAAGGTAACTGCACCCAAGGATTTTACTGTGAGTTGTCCTTTGGCTGTGCCAGCTATCAAGCTGTGTCTGGAACCACTTAGGGCAATGTCAGCATCTGCCAAAGGCACCAGGAACGGAGCTGAAATATTCCTTGGCCCTCTTTAGTTCACTGTAGACTCAACTGTGACAGTGTACAATATGCTACAGTCACCCACCAGTGACAGTGTTATCAGAGCGGACTGAGGCAGAGACACTTGCCTGTGAAATTACTGCTACAGCCTTGCATAATTAAAAGGTCAACAAGCTGTTGTGTGCCTCACGGGAACTGCATCCTAAAGGGGTGAAAACCACATTCAGTAGAAATTTTTACAGGTAACAAGGGGTTACTGGAAGTGCTACTTTTTCATGAATAGGGCTACTTCATCTTTTTATTGAAGCAAGCATGAGGAGACCTATGCATAGGTTTTAAAGAAAATACATACTTATAAAGTGTCTTCACTTATGGATGAGATGCCAGTCAAGAAGGAGGAATGACATGTTGTAAGAAATGGTGTCAGAGGGTAAAGACTACATTGATTACTAAGGCAGTTCACTTAATTTGTTTTCTTTAAGAAGCTTAATTCTGTCATCAATCTTAAAACACAAACATTTTGTGATTAAAACTGAATTTTATTTATAAAACTCAACATGAGGGAAAAATCTCATAAAGCCTCAGTGTTAAAATACAGCTATTAAACTATATTTATTTTATTGATTTTATTAGGGGAGGGGTGCTACATGCTTCAGGGAACTAACAGTTTAGTGATCCTGGAGAAGGAAGAGGTTAAGGTAAAAAAGAATGAAGGAGAAGATATCTCAGATCTGTGAGAGCTGGATGACTGACAGGATGGGTAGAGGCATGAGTTAGAAAAATCTGTGTGTTTACAGTACCAGGGTTTATGAATCCCTGCTACTGAAGCTGAAAACAACACAAGCCCTGAAAAAGAAAATTATCTCTGCTTTGTCATTGTCCTGAAGCTACAAAGGACTTCTTTTTTTTTTTTTGGTAAGAAGTGACTTGGCTTTCAATTACACAGACTGGAAGTAGTCTAGCCAGCACGTCCAGGAAGGTGAGCACCTTCTATTTGGCAGTGCTGAGACCAGATCTGGAGTGCTTCATTTAAGTTTGGGCTCTCCAGTACAAGAAAGGCATTGATATTCTGCAGTGAGTCCAGCAGAGGCCACCACGCTGATCAAGGAACTGGACAGAGCACACAATATATAGGAAAAGGCTGAACAAGCTGGGTCAGTTCATCCTGGAGAAGATTCAGAGGAGACCTTAGTGCTCTCTGCAACTACCTCCTGGGAGGATACAAAGACAGAGACAGTTTCTTTTCTGGTTAGACAGAAGAAAAAATAATTTTACAATGAAAAGCATCAAATTCTGGACCATATTGCCTAAAGAGGGTGTGAAGGGAACCCTGGGAGGTGTTCAAGACTATGTGAGACACAGCCCTGATAAAACTGCTCTGGTTAGCTCTGCACTGAGCAATGTGTTGGACTAGGTGACCTCTGGAGGGTCCTTTCAATCTAAATTATTCCATGATTGTATTATAAGTAAAATCACAGTGCTCTTGCTAGCAGTGTAAGGTCTGTCAAGGTAGACAAGGTAGAAAAGCAGTACTCAAAGAGAGAGAAGTAAAGCAAGAAGCATGTAAGAAGTGGGTACTCGTGCCTTGCAAAGACACAAGTTGCCTCATGCAGCACAGTAGCTTCCTCCCATTTACAGAACAGAGTGAGATTTGGGTACTGTTACCTCACGCAGGAGGAAATGGAGCCAACACACTCTAGGAAAGAGCATCTCTCATCTTTTGCCGCAGGGCAGACTGCCTGTTACTGCAGCAAGCACCTTGCTGCATGCAAGTGACAGCTGCTGAGCCAGACTGCTCTGCAGCACCCACTGGATTTAGGAGCAGACTCCCTCGGGGAAACCCATGGCTTTTTTATGAGGTAGCAGTTTCTGCTGAGGAACACATCCACAGGTCATCAAACTGTGTCCCTCCAATAACAGACAAAGGCATATATGCTGTAGAGTGTCATTTGGCTTCAATGTCCTGTCTCAGACAGCTGTGAAGTGGAATTCAGTTAACCACTTGGATACCATTTGTATTCAAAGAGAAGAAATAGAGGTAGGGTGAGTCTTTTTTGTTATGGTTTTGATTTTGATTTTGAAGGGATTATTATTATTATTTTATACACTTTTCCTCAATTTCACTATCAACTTCACAGTACAATGATTTTCCCATTCTGGCACTTATTTCTCTCCATTGATACAGTGACTTAGTAAGCTGTAGGCTTCTGTCCTGTAGCTGTCTGAATACAATTAGACAAATTTCACCTAAAATTCTATGAAGTGGTGACAGTTCTATTGTGATGGCTGGGAGTTAGTGGTGTCTAACACCCCTGAAAATCACAGTTCAAAGTTTCACAAGAAGATATCAATGTGGATTGGACAACTTACACCACAATAAATAAAGAACATGTATTACAGCATGAATGAGTACATCTGTGTGCACAAATACATGAGGGATGTCTGGACACTATGTGCCACATTAGCTACCTCTGTGATCCTGTCTCTTACAGAAAAAGTGCTAGAAAAATATATATTATACTTGGAAAGTACATGGGGGGAATTAGTGGGTTTTTTCCTTCTGTTTGATTTTAAACTACATATTTTTATCTTGTAACAATATTGCACAGGAAATCATGCTGTGGAGAATTGAAGGAGGTCTGCATCCCACTACAATTGCTGCTGGCTTCATAGTGCTAAAATATTCCCTGTGATTCTGGTAGCTCTGCAGACTGGTGCAGTGCTCTCCGTGGCCAGTATGTAAAACACTGCTGCAAAAAAAAGTCTCTTCAATAAGAAGGAGCTTCTTTTAAAAGGTGCAGCAATGGTATTCACACTAACTGCACTGCTCCTTTTTTTCTTTGATATGAGCTGAACATGTATCTGAGAAGTTATTTCAACCTATTGGTTTCAGAAAACTCTAAAGCACTGTGTCCTTGAAAAGTCCTGAGAGTTGTCTATCTAATAGAAAACTTACAACTATTATGAAAGCAGTTAGTGGTGTAATACATCTGCAAAGAAACATCTAGGCTGGTCGTCAGCCAACAGTCTGCTAGCAAGGTGCTGGATGTCCTTTGATCCCATTTAGTTTCTATGGGAACTGAAGGTACTTAGCACATTGCAAGATATACCCAGCACCCTTCAAGAGTACATGATTCTTAATTCTTCATGGCTAGAGCAAGAAGAAATTGCCAGAAATGCTTCCTTTCCTTCTGTTTGACCATGGAATCTCATGTGAGACTAGGGTTAAAAATATAAAGAATCTGCTTTATGATATGTTTTTGTTATATCCCATTATGATTCCAAATCAAAGAGAAATTGTTGCAACTGACTTTAGTCTTGAACCATGGGTTGGGCACTTTCATAGAAGATGATAAAAATTAACCCTTATGATCCTAAAGCAATGCAAATCTTTAATGCATTCCAGGAAGACTTGACAATGTTTGTAAAAGAAATGACAACAAGAAACCAAATCTGCTGTTACGAAGACTATTAGGACATTAAATGTCAATACAACACACTGTGGAAAACTTTCCAGAGCAAAGCCAGCACTCTCTCAGGAAAGGAAAAAATAATTTAGAGTAGTAAAAGAAAAGTGATCTTATTATTGTCCCATATTGCAAAGAATCTTCAGCATCCACATTTTTTTCTGAAAATTAAGCATGTTGGGTATCTGACTAGCAATGTCAAAATGCTTTTTAACACCTTCTGGCAATCCTCAAACCTGGATGATATGCATTTGTTATATTCAAAAATGACAGTTCTTTCTTATTTGAACTTTGGGAAACTCAGTGCTGTTTGATTACTTCATGAAGATTTTGGACTATTTCTTTGCCTTCTAAAAGGGGAAAGTGGCACATGGTTCTGTGCACTCAATCTCTCACAAACCCTGTTTTTTTATTGTGGTTTTGGCATTACTTTTGAAGAGAAAATTTAACCCTGAAAATCTTCCTGAAGGAGAATTTTTTTCCTAGATGAGAAATGTCCCAGGAATAACAATCTAAACTTTATCCTAAGAAACTTAGTGTGAACGTTAATGTCCAGTTTTCACTCAGTGCTCATGCTGATTTTAGTGTAATTATTCCTCAGTGAGATCTTTTAGGAATTTTGTATCCAAAGCTTGCTGTTTCATGAAAAACCTGCTAGAAATGGAAGCACACAGAGGAGCTATTAGCTAGGTATGGAAATTCAATTCCTTTGAGTGTTATCCTTTGGCTTAAATCAGATAATCACAGACGTTGTGAAACTTCAGAAAAGGCAATTTCCAGATATGCCCTTTTCCACAGGGTGAGCTGTGAAATAATTTCAAGAGGGAATTACAGTAGCTGCAAGAATTAACTGCAGAGTCATGCAGGCTGCTAAGCAGGGTGCAGTAGGCTGAGATGGAAGCAGACTCTTACATAATTTAAATGCTGTTAAGGAGTGAGAAATAGCAGACTATGAAGTTTTCCCATATTATCACCACACTGCAGGTGTTTTCTCTCTATCAGAGCTGCCAAAGCAACACAATTCAAGAGCTCTAATCCCCTTTTTATTAAAAGGATTCTGCTTAATGTAATCGTTAGTAATAAAAAGCAATAAAAAAATGGTGTTTTATGGATGTTCACTACACTTTGACAGAGAGAATAATTTTAAGGGGCTGGTGGCAAGTTCTTTGGTGCATGAGCTTTGTGACCAACTGAGGAATACCAGACCAAAGGAAGCCTTATCAACTCCTCCCAGATGATCAAAGCTAAAAGGTTGACCTATGTTTGCCACCTCAAATAGACTACACCATTCACAACATCAGTGTCTTCAAAGAGGGAAAGGCAAAGGGAAAGGCAAATGTGAGTGTTCAGAGCTATTTTCCACTCTTGTTCATGGAAAGAAAATCATAGAATTGTATGGAAATCAAATACCTCAGCCATCCTGAAGGTGCTTGCAGTTAATTTGATCTGTGGATGCTGTCCCTTGTTATGTGACAGACTTTTTCAACCATGTTGAAGTGGCTGCACTATCAAATGCACTCCTTTGTGTCACAGCCTTGTCATGTTCCTGAAAACTGGATGTAACATGGGTTACAGTTGAAGGCTCTCACTTGACTATAAGGCCTGAAGCATTCCTTAGAGACAGTTGTAGATAATTAGACAACAAGGACCATCTTCAGATGCCTTGCAATCTAAAAAAGTGTCAGATTATTTCTGTGAAGTACACACTTTTAAAGAGGTGCAGTCACAGTCCCAAATAGCTTCATTAATTCATCCCTCACTCTTTGTAGACTGATAGTGAGACCGTTTGTTTTGGAAAATATTTGTCTTTTTGTGAAATTTTCAATCTATATTTAAACAAAGGAGAGAGAGTGGTAATACTGAAAAATATATGGATGAAATCCTATTTCCTCATACTGTTATGTTTTACCCTGTAATTTCATATATAAATTGCATACGATATTAAGGAGCTGGCATACAGGAGTCCCTGGGAAGTTTAAGCAACAGTTCAGCATTGTTACCTGTTAAACCATGAACCCTATTTGAGGGCAGAAAGAATAAAATTTTTCCAAAAGTGTTTTCCTAGAGCCAGTGTTTTCCTGTTTACGAAACACATTTCCATGAAACATAGCTAACAGCATTTCTTCAAAGCTGCTGGTATAAAATTTGTGATCTCTTGATACTGTGTTTAAGAAATTTACAGGACGTTTTTGTATGCTAAGGTTAATGTTGTCATGCTCCTAAGGTTAGTGTTGTCATGCACTTTAAGGACACACAGAGCAAATATCATCAATATGATCTTCTCTCTAAATGTCCCCCTTAAGGATATCACTAAGTAACTAGCAATTGCACCCATGAAGTTCACTGTCTGTAGAAAAGGGAG
Source organism: Bucco capensis (assembly GCA_013396975.1). Taxonomy (NCBI): domain Eukaryota; kingdom Metazoa; phylum Chordata; class Aves; order Piciformes; family Bucconidae; genus Bucco; species Bucco capensis. Next base: position 18,059 of record VWZO01003819.1, on the reverse strand, counting down.
GTGGCAGTAGTGAAGGACTATGTCTCACCAGAAAGCTTATCTACTCAAGATCAGATGAAGGTGACACCATCACTTTTATCACCACCTCTCAGTTCCCAGCTTCCTAATACAGTTCCCAGCACGAGGATATGAATGTTGCTCCTGCCTGCTCTTCTCCTACTACTTCCTCAGCAATATGCTGCATGATATTTTTAGGGTGGATGTGAATGAACTGTATCCATCCCACTCTGAGTATCAGCATATGTTCAAGCTGCCTTTCTCTAGGCACAGGCTGACTTTTGTATGGTACTGCAGTCTCTCTGCTTCTTGCATTTCTTCATTTTGAGGAGAGCCATTTTCACACATGGTACATTAGATAATTCCCTAGGCAGCTGCACAATTTTGTTTTGTTTTCCCTTGATCCTTTTTAGGAAGCCCTTTGTGCAGATGAAGGGTTATGTCTTATAGCTATGTCTGTAAGTAATCCCCTCTCTGCACACTGTGGCTTTTTAGGAGTAAAAGGAAGTCATGAAGGTGAATCCACAAAATAAACGCTGTTTCCAAACACCGTAGATTTTAAATCACAAACCCACATCATTTAATGCTGGAAAATCTTGGTTGTCAGTTTTAGCTATCATTCAACAGAAGAAAATAAGAAATAATTCATTCCTGGTTTTTTGAGGATCTTGAGTCATAGAGTGAAGCATGATCTGGTACATTTCAAAATCTGGTCATTGTCTGGTCAGTCAAGCAGTTGAACTGTTTTTTAGCATTTTGAGGGCATTTTTGACTAATACTTTCTTTTTATTGTTACTTTACTCAATTAAACTTTCCTTGAGGACTTTGAAAGTTCCTCTTTTGTTAATTTGGTATATTCTTTTATCTCTGTCACCACAAGCAGTCCACAACAGGCCAAAAGTTCCAATAAAAAAAAAGCCTGTGGTAATATCTGAAAAAAATAGCTTTGGAAGTGATCCAGATCCTAGATAATGCGAATCCATATAAGGATAATCAAGCCCATTAATGAGTATGCTGTTCATGAGTCTTAGCATGTAAAACAAGGACACAAAACATGAACACCCCGTAAAAGCTGCAAATGGTTTACTGATGGAAGGCAGATGCACTCTTGATGAACCAGCCTGAAAGAAAGCTGCAGAACTGGTCATCTCCCCAATCAAAGAAAGATCACAGGAAGCAGCTGAAACTGTCCTTAAAATGCAGTTTGATTCTTTTTTGTGCTATTACCAACATTTTGTGTCATCAGCTCTTGTCAGAAAGAACTGACTGTGGTGAAGACAAAAAGGTTGATGTGTAGGGTAATCATGGATTGGGACTGTAATCCATTTAAAAGTGTATTTTTATTTTTTTTATATTTTTTTTTTAGTGTTCTTTAATTGCACACATTCCCAAGTGATAGAAAAGGCATTTAAGAGATTTTGTCAGAAGCATTATGGAGGTTTTGATAACTTATTAAAGAGGATATTAATCTATTTTACTTCCTATTATAGGCACATTTTTCATCCTCCAAGTGGAGCGGAGGGAAAATTCTCATTTTTATTTAATTTCCTAAAGGTCAGAAGAAAAGGTTGTGTTTCAGAAGATGAATCTTTCAGATGGGAAAAATATGAAAGAGAGGCAGAAGAGGATATGACATATGGTTGCTTTAGAAATTATTTTATAGTATAGTTCTTCTGTTTTCCTATGAAAGAATGTTGTTCTTTTGAAATATTAGCAACAGGAGAAATCAGCATCAGTTAACCTTAAGAAATAGACTGCAGCAGAGCATCTAGTACAAGATGATACATGTCCTATTCAACCCCCTCAAATGTCTATTTTGTTTGCTAATTTCTTGCCATTTCTGAGGAATATATACAGACATCAATGCAGAAAATAATTCTGTGAAAAAGAGTCGAAGGCAGAGAAAGCTTAAATTTTGTGATACATTTTACTTTAGTAACACAGAAGTAAGCACAAGTTCCTTGAGATTGTTTTTCCAAAGGTGATATAAGACCATTTTGACTTCATCCAAGAAATTGTACTGTGAGCAATTGATTTGTTAAATCTTTTATTTAATCTCTCAGAAATATTAATAAAGTTGCTTGCTATAATGGTATTTTTGGTGGTACTTTCATGGTATTCCCAAGGGGAAAGTTGGTTTTATTTACTAATATTTACTAATATGATTTCTGTAGTCACAACTATTTTATTCATTGAGGCAATTTCAATTACTGCAATCTAAAACCATTTTAAAATGAAATGGAACAAAACCTTTAGTCTCTAGAATGTTATGAAAGGCAGGAAAACCTGCCAATATTTTTCAGATCCTACTTATAATTTCAGGACAATATTAATATTGTTGTTCTATGTTAGAAAATACATTATTTCCTACTTTTTTCGATTGTATTCGGTAGCATTATTCCAGAACAAGAAATTATTGTAGCTAAAAGTTCCATATTAGGTCTTTCTAAAAAGTAAGAGCAGCCAACGACAACTTCTCCCAATGTGAAAAGCAATCAAGTTAGTATGCTACAGTCTATTAACAGCAGCCACCAGGCACAGTCTGAAAATCACTTGGGGTCTTCTGTGGCCCCTGGTGCGATAACTGTGCCGACAGCAGAGGGAGCATTAAACTCGTTGCCCATGGGAAAGTGTGGGGAGTGATACCCATGTTCCTATAATCCTTGTACGGGTAGGATGAGCTCATTAGCCTTCTGGCAGTCATCCTAGGAGAAGGACAACTCTGATTCCAAACCCGGGCAGATGGAGCTCGTTTAGCCCTGTAAGGCCTTCCATCTAAGAGAAGGACACTCTAATAAAACCTATGTCCTAAGGACCTCGCTGCCAGCGTCCAAGCTTGCTAGGCCCTGGCAGATGAACCTTAGGACTAAAGGGTGGGTCCAGCTCTGCGCATGCTGTGTCTCACCTAGAAAAAATCCATAGCGCAGGCTTGAGGGTGCTATCTGCTATCCTCTTTTTATCAGTGTGCTTGGAAAAGGCGCTGAGAAGGAGTGTGGATGGAGCCCTCCCAGGATCTTCGTTCGCGAAGCCTAGCCATACATACATTAACAGCAGCCACAAAACTATCCAACAGGTTTTTTTTTCAGACCAAACAGTTGGTGCATGTAGGATGGAATTTCTGTAGTACATGGCAAATTCCAGGTGGACCTCTAGCCTGCTTGCTCAACGTGACAGTCATTACAAAGTGCAGAAGGTTGATTAAACTGCATCTATGAAATTGGACAACATGAGAAGACATATCACCAGCATTTTCAACACACTCAAAACCATAATGTTACAGTTCTGCACTGAGGTGATATACATACTAACATCAGAAACACTGAGCTATAGCTGCAAAGGAGGGAATGGAGAGCAACACAAATTTTACGTTCTCGTAGCAGTGTTAAAGCCATTCACATGTGAAGAAATCATTATACTGCAATTAAAAAAATCCCACCATTCCCAGCTCCTTTGTGAGTAATTTTACAAATTCATTAATGAAGGCAGAGTTATAGCAAAAAAGAACTGACTCAGCAGATGAAGTCAAACCAAGAAAAGAGAATTGAGGAATTGCTTATGAATAGGCAATACAGTACAAAACTGCAAAAAGAAATATGAATTTCCCTTTATGTATTTTTAAGTGTGGAACTCACTGCCCTGAGATCCTGTTTAGATAAGAAAAAAATCAGTTTATGACTGAAAAGATGATGTAGCAACAGATAAGACTTTAAGAATCAGGAAATTAAATACTCCAATCACAACTAGTGACAAGAACAACAGAAATTAGGTATTCCAAAACATTTGCCTAGCCTTTCTATGTTAAGCTCATCCATGATACATGTGACTGCAATTCTGTAGCTGCCTTAAAGAGATGTACCTATGACAATTTAATCTAAAGATACCTAAAGCACTTTATAAGTCACCGGTTATGTGTGCCCTGCTCTCACATTTAATTCTAGATGGAGACAACGTTGACATACTGCTTCGTGTTTTACACCTGACTATTCCTCTTTTCCAGGCACTGATGCTGTTCTGCTCTTTTCAGTTTGTCTCTTTTTTTATATCAGCTTATTTCACTATTCTTCTTGTATGTTGCATCTGTCTATCAATTATGAATAAATAAAAAATAAATGGGGTAAGTAAAGGTGATGAATTAGACAGATGTCTCCTACATTCCTGCATTTAGCTCTATTAATCCTGAGTCTCTCTGAGGAATGTAGGCTTCTCACAGCACCCGATTCAGGAGTATTTTTATCTTGACAGCAATCTATGGGATACTACACAATACAATTGTATTTCAAGAAACAGCTAACATCTCTGTGAAGAATTCTGGTATCCTTCTCAAGCACACTTATCTGGGAACATTATCTCTATTTGTAAAAGAAGTAATTATAGAGACTGTTTACATAGCTGCCAGTTTTATTAATTCAGTATAGCTTTGATGGGATAGCACTTCTTTGTGTTCCTCCTTTACAAAGAGAACTTCATGCAGACAAAATATGGCATTCTTTACCAAGGTTTTAATACTGACAGCCCAAATTATTTTGTCTTTCTATACTTAACTTGGTAGAATCAGCTATCAAATAAACTCCAAGCACCCTTTTGAAATAACGCATTCACTCCCAGGGAAGTTTCACTTGGTCTGACAGATTAGACCGAAGAAGGCAAGGTCTTTCTCTGTCCATTTAAATCAAGTGATAAAATTTATAGTTAAGTGCCTGAAGCTGCAAAATCACACCTAGTTTCAATAAACTTCCCCGAACTTCCCTTATTCAGTTTGCACACATAACTTTAGAAATCTAGGTCGTGAAAGTCAACAGGAAGATTGCCCTCACAGAACTTAGGATCAAGTAATTCTATTAATTTCACTGAGATTTGTGTTTCTTTTTCTTCCTTTTTTTTATATTTTATTTTAATAATCTTAACTGAAGACACTTGCTTAGACATACAGATATAGTACACTGTGCTTCTAATCTCATCACCATTTATCTTGCCTTTTATAAAAAAAAAACCAACTCTTTAAATTTGGTTAAGTAATAGGCAGGTTCATCTGTGCTCTGGAAGAGGGAGAAGAAAGGACATTTCTATGGCACATAGTCTGGACAATACACTCCCCGTGAATGACCAGGTAACAACTTCTTTTATCCTCTCCTGGGAAAAATGACTGTGGCTGCCCTCTGGCCACATTGCTTTGAGACATTCCAGTGCTCCTCACATGGTTTCCTCAGCACCCTGAATAAATCATTCTACTTCAGGTCAATTTTAATGTGTTTTCTTCACTGTCAAGGAATCAAACCTGCATGCCAGCTCATAAAGAATGCGTCGTTTGGTAAATAAAAGTCTACCATCAATTACAGATCTTACCACCACCATTTCAATCTGTTCTACTTGTCTCAGAAATTCAAAAGATTGGATGTGAATGGCTGCAATTATTTCTGTGCAAAACCAATCACAATATTTTTTAGTCTAACTTTACTCGCTGGCATATTAACTTAACTGTCATTGGGAAGATCATTAGTGACATTTTTTGTAGATTGATACTGGCATGAATTCATATTTACTTTTATTAAGACTGACTTGTGATAATCTTGATATAATCTTGAGTCACTTATCTGGGGAGCTTTTGCTGCTGTGTTAACACTTGTCACTTTGGATGCAGAAAAAGGTCCACTTTGAATCCATTTAAGTTCTGTATGTCCAATAAGGGATCTCAGGACTTTCAGATCTAGCTTTATATCCTATTATTTCCTACATGTCATTTGACTCACAAGATTCCATTAACTTTACATTTTTAAAACAAGAAATTGATTCCTTTTAAAGGTGCAAAATTGCTTCATCCAAAACATGCATGAACACTAGCCTAAGTTTCATTTCTAGGTTTCATTGCCACTCAGGAAAGTTAGCTTCTGCTCAGCTTTACTTTCCAGTGGCACAAACACACCAGATACAGTCTGTAAAGGTATAACTCTTGGGAAATGTAAAAGAACAAATGTTTTACAGAAAGTCAAGTGAATACCTCCTGTGTTCATGGAACTGTGCTAAAATCCAGCCTGAGCTCTCCCATTATGTTCAAATTGTCTTTTCTTTCCGTGGTTGTGATAACACCCTAGTGAGGTGGGAGAACTCTGACTGCATCTTTTCCTTAAAAAGAAAAGGGCAGAAGTGATAAAAGCACTATCCAACAGCAAAGATAAGTTTTATTAAACCCAGATAATTTTCAAATAGAAAAAAAAGCCAGATTTTCTGGGTGGGAGAATCCATTTGGTTTTAGAATGCAGTTTGTGTTTCTGTGCCAGTTGCACTCCATAAGATACTTTTCCTCTCTGGAGTCTTGATGCCCTCCAGTCACCACAATATTTGTCTGTTTATTTCTAAATTCAAGTAAAATATTCTTCTTTACACAGATTTTACTAAGTTTTAATTGGCTATCAAATCTGTTCATCTCAAGCACCTCCCAGTGTCTTCTCATGCTCCATGGTCTCTGCTTCCTCTAATTCTCTTTCTGCACTGCAGGAGCACCCTCACCTTTTTTTTCCTCAGGGTTTCCTCCTGGAAAATACAATCTACACCTCCCTCTGCAGAGTCTACATAGCAGCAGTCAGAGTAAAGTGTCTTTCTGCTACCTGGGAAACCCATCACCAAAGCCAAATGCAGAACTGTATTCTACTTCCCATGAACAAACAAGCAAATTCTAGACACAACAATTGTGAACATCCCATATAACAACCCAAGATACATTAGGGATCTTAGTCAGAACTAGATTCTTTCCTAACATTCCACAAACTTTCCCATATAGATAACTTCAGCGTTGTCCATAATATGTAATAGATGCCAGTGTCCTGGAATATATTGTTAAAAAGTTAAAAAAAAATAAAATTAAAATGTAAAAGAGCAAAGAGTGCTCTAGCAGAATATCACTGATAAAAAAGGCAGTTCTTTATTATTAACCTTCCACCTTGAATAATACAAGGGTTTCATCACAATGAGAATTTTCTGGTTCTTCCTAAAGCAATTAGCTTTGATAATAAATATTTTTTTTGACATCTACTCATTTCAACCACCAGAGTCTTTGCTTACATATGCCTTGTGTTAGCCTCATGGAAGTGCTGCATATTCCATATTTCCCCTACCAAATGGTGGATTCACTATGCCTATGCAGGAAGACAGGTTTTGAGAGCTACAGTGTAGGCCTATGACTTTCACAGATGCTGTGGTATTGATATATGCATAAGAGAGAACTCCAGTGCTGCCTCATGCATCCAGTTCTTAATAAGTAGATTTACAGTTTCTGTTCAACACTCAAATGATGTAAAGAAAACCTGGTCTGCAGAAGTGCAGCTTTCCTTTCCACAGGCAGACTGATAACATTCTTATATTTGTGTAGGGTGTGGTAGGGAAAGGCCACCAAGAAGGAAGATGGCATAAAAGAGGTGCTGCTGTCCTTAAGGTCCAGAGGAGATTCTCTTTGAGAGCCATTTCTGTGCTGCATGCAGAAAGAAGGTTGCCAGGGCAGAACAAGAGGTGATGTGTACTGCTTCAATGGATTGGGTGCAGCTGTTGGACCACAGTCTCAGACTCTCTATCCTAAACTATCAGATAAAAAAAGTTACCTAATGCCACTGGAGCATCTTTCGTTTTTTCTGCTATTTTTGGATGAAACTTGATGAGAATGCTTTAGTAGTAATAGTGCCAGATGCAATAACAGAAGCTGTGATAATGGTTCATTTTTAACTCTTGAGGAAAATTCCAAGTATTCAAAAGAATGTGAAAATGAACCTCATGGCAGCAATAACAGAGATGTGCCACCATACCAACAACCCTGACAAGCAATCACTCCACATTACGTTCAGTAAAATTCCAACCTGCAGCAGCTTTCTATTCAGATAGAAAAAAGTCACAAAAATGACTGCAGAAGTCAAAAGAAAACAGGATGGTGGATGTTTCTGTGAGTTCCCCAGTGTTCCTTCAAACTGATATGAATACCACTAGCTGTAATATTCTGCAGATTCACTGCTACATCTGCATATTACTACATGCCAATGCAAACTCAGAGAGGTGTGAGTCTCTTAATTTAAGATATTGGCACCTCATCCTCAGTGGTTTCCATATTCATTTCCAATTTTAACTGCACATGTAATGAGTGCAACCTTTTTTTCAGTGGCATCCATATCAAGGAAAATGTCTTATACTTAACATGAAGTTAACTCTGTCTTTCAGACAGAAATATTATCCTAATCGATCATATGCAAATCTTGGTTCCCTGGACTTTTAAATTGTTTTCTAAGTTCTTTCTTTCCAGAATAATTTTCCATCCTTTAAAATAAATGGATTTACAGATGCCCAATTTAAATTAAACATCCTATTTGCCCATATTAAATAAAACATCCCATTTAGCTGCTGATCCCATTGTGCTCCTTCTTCACTAATCCATTGTCTTTACTGGTTATTACAGCCTTGACTTAGGCATCACCTCCAGCTTTTCCATTCTAATTCAAGTCACTAATAGAGATACTGGGTGATTTAGAATGGAGAATTAACTGCTAGAGGACACTATTGGTAAGAGATTTTCTAAAAAAAAAAAAAAATTAAAAAACAACCCCACACAAAAACAAAAACAAAAAGAATACTCCACCAAACAACCACCTTATAACACATATTAATAATTTGATATTTATTGTGCACTCTGTTTGTATAGATTTGTTCTGGTGTTTAAATTAAATGGCATGTGGTGTCAATCTAGATTCCTCACAGAAGCCTCTGCTAATAATGCTATTGTTTGCATGGTTGATAATTTACACTTTGCCTGCTCTGTCAGGGTAAATGCCTTATGCAAATTTTCCTGGCTTCTGTCTGAGGTGTTTCACAATTAAAGTTCAGCAATCCATGAACTTTTCATCCCATCCTCATCCTCATGACTGGATCTCCTTAAAGAGCAGAATAAGAAGTATGTACTAACTCCAGATGATTGGCAGAGTAGGAATAAAACTTAGGGGTTTATGAGTTGAACACTTGGCAATGCTATTTTTCAGTGTTATACAAATGTTAACGCAAGAGAGTATTTTATCTGATTTATAAAGAAGCATCTGCAGCTGCAACACCTGTGTCTGTGTCTCAGTGTAGGTTAGCCTGCAGGACTACTTCACAGGACACGCGGTAGCATATTCTGTCAGTGATTTATGATTTTGTGAGAGTGATGGTGTTTTGCACTGGTTTGCTAGAAAAGTTTTGGAGTTCCCTAGGATCACAATCCTTTTGGGTAAAGCTTGTTACTTTAAGTTTGCAGAAATCTAACAGCTTTTTCATTTAAAAACCAGCCTTGACTAGTTTGTTAAAGGCTAACAAGATATATTTTTTGTTTGTTTGAAATTATTTGCATTTTTGTGAGACCAGCCATGTGTGCTTGTATTACTTTTTCCATAGGGCTCAGAAGCACACCAACCTGCAAAACTACTTGAGAGAAGGAATGTGAGCTGTTGCTTAGTTACACTTGGTACATAATGATTTGGGATCATTTCTCCTTTGTTGCTGGATATATCTCCCCACCACCACCTCCCTCTCACTGGAACTAATAGGAAGGTGAATCCACCTTTTAGTGAGACGTCATGCTCAGTCGGCATCAGAAAGAAGAGGAAGGGAAAGCAAATCAAGGAATTTTCTACTCCTTTTCTGGGTCTACTAAGATTTAGTCAGCCTGAAAATATTTCTTACTAGATACAGAAATAACTCAGTATTTAGGACGAGGGTTTTTTTTAAAAGTATTGAAAAAATTATTTGCAAAAAGAGTCAAAGTTATGAATGACCAGATCTATCCTGCTCAATTGTCTGTCAGTGGGTTGCTGTAGGAACTTGGGGAATATAAACTCTTGGCATAATAATAACATCCTATCCATATAAAACACAATTGCCACTTGGTTTCTATGAGTGTTCGGGAATATAAAACATGTATTGGCAAATACAAAAATCCCAGACATCAAGAAATTGAAGCTGAGTTTCATATGAGTTATTTCCTTACATAAAGTTTTCATCTATGCCTATTCTTCAAACAACAAATCATAACTACACAAATGGAAGGAATGGTTGAGGTTTCAAAACATAAGCACAGAAATATTCGCTTGGGGTTCTGCCATGTTGAGTGAAAGAGATACTCATTTCACCTGATTTTAGTGATCTGAAACATAACGTGCAAGCAACTGATCTAGCAGGTCATCAAAGAGCACAACCTGATCTCTTTTTATGATCAGGTGACCCACNATCAGGCATTGGAATGGCCTGCCTGGAGAGGTGGTGGATTCACCATCCCTGGAGATTTTTAAACAAAGATTGGATGTGGCACTGAGTGCCATGATCTAGTAAATGGATTAGAGTTGATGGAGGGTTGGACTTGATGATCTCAGAGGTCTTTCCAGCCCGATCGATTCTGTGATTCTGTGATTCTGTGATTCTGTGATTTGAATGCAATTCACCTCACTCTTAAGATACATGGCTAAGACAATACATGGGATGAATCATCCTCTGGTATATCTTTTTTCCTCCACTGACTTGAGTGGGAGTCTCAATGCTAATTGCACATTTATCTTGGCTTAAATTAGGTAAGGTGAATTCCACACTACTTCACCAAACAATTATAGTGAAGAACTATATTTTCAAGATCTGTATATAAAAATAAGCTAAATCTATAATGTGGTGATATGAAAAGCTTGCAATCCACAGAAGTGCAGGAGTTACAGTTGACAGCCTAAAATGAGGGAAATAAGACTTTTTTTTTTTCTTTTGCAGTTCTTGTAATTTTTGCTAGGGAAATATTCTCCATCATAAAAGTTTTCCTGGAGGTATGACTAAGAAATACAGACGATAGAAATCTTTTACATTTAAGCTTCTATATGCACTTAGTAAAGCCAGAAGGACTTTAAAGCAAACCATTAACAGGAAATCTGATTTGCCCATTTTTTTGAGTGGAAAGGCCATGTTTCACTCTGGATATTAGGTGGGCCCACACTAGCTTTAACAATGTGCATAAAGTAATGAATAATTTTATTAATCTTTTGTTCAGCCTTGGATTAATACTAGGAAATAATCTAAGCTGAAATTCAAGAAGGGAAATAAGTAGTAACAACTGTATATTCAATGAAGGAATGAAGTAAATGGAGTTTAAGCACATATCCACATAGGAAAGATGGTGACATTTTATTATTTGGTAAATAACACACTCATAATCCATTTATACTTGTACTTTTTTTCAGGTTTGTTACTTTGAAGTTATAATACAAGGACAGTAGAACTAACACCTAGTAGAAATTTTCTCATAGAATCAGAATCAAACAATTTCAGAAAACATGAAGAAAGCTCATCTTTAAACAGAGATTGATCGATATACCTTGTTCATTTGAACAAGTTTTCACTGTTGCTGTATGTGCTATGTTGGTTCTATTGATAAATAAATCAGTCTCATCTTCATCTTACTTAGTGAATGCTAACTTCATAAGAAAATATTTCAAATCCTCTCATAAAGAAATATTTTGCAAAATACTATGTTCATCTTTTTTCCCCTCAGGTTATAAGACCAATCTTATTTGCAGGAAATAAAGGTAATTTTCCAGAAAGCTAATGATAATAACGATAACTAGAGAAAAGATGGCAAGGTCCTACGAAGACTGGCATTTCACATTAAAATGCAAGACAGAAGGACCAGGCAGGAGGACAGATGCATACTATGGCATTTCCAAGTACTGACACACCCAAAATCATAGAATCATAGAACGGCTAGGTTGGAAGGGACCTTAAAGATCATTTAGTTCCAACCTCCCCACACTGAGCAGGGATGCCAATCACTAGACCAAGTTGCCCAGGGCCACATCCAGCCTGGCCTTAAACACTGCCAGGGATGGGGCATCCACACCCTCTTTGGGCAGCCTGTTCCAGGACCTAGCCACCCTCTGGGTAAAGAACTTCCTTCTAATCCCCAATCTAAATTTCCCCTCCTTCAGTTTATAACCATTCCCCCTTGTCCTATTGCAATCTGAATAAGTAAAAAGCTTCTCCCCTTCTATCTTATAACCCCCCTTTAGGCACTGGAAAGCTGCTGTACGACGCCCTCGAAGCCTTCTCTTTTCCAGGCTAAACAACCCCAACTCTCTCAGCCTGTCTTTGTAGGGGAGGTTCTCCAATCCTTTAATCATCTTTGTAGCCATCCTGTGGACTCGCTCCAACAGGTCCACATCTTTTTTATGCTGAGGACCCCAGAACTGGATGCAGTACTCCAGATGGGGCCTCACGAGGGCAGAGTAGAGAGACAGAATCACCTCCCTAGACCTGCTGCTTATGCCTTTCCTGATGCAGCCCAGGATGCGGTTGGCTTTCTGGGCTGTGAGTATATACTGCTGGCTCATATCCAGCTTTTCATCAATCATGACCCCCAAGTCCTTCTCTGCAGGGCTGCTTTCAATGAGTTCCTCACCCACTCTGTACTCATACGTAGGACTACTCCTATGCAGATGCAGGGCCTTACATTTGACTTATTAAACTTCATTTGATTCTCATGGGCCCACTCTTCAAGTTTATCCAGGTCCTTCTGGATGGCATCCCACCCTTCTGGCATATCAACCACACCACTCAACTTCATGTCATCTGCACTCGATACCCACGTCTAGATTGTTAATGAAGATATTGAAGAACACCTCTCCCAAGACAGAGCCCTGAGGGACACCACTCGTCACTCTACACCTAGACAAAGAACCATTGACCACAACTCTCTGGTTGCATCCTTTCAGCCAATTTCTTTTCCACTGAATTGTCCATCCATCAAATCCATACCTCTCCAGTTTTGAGATAAGGATGTCATGAGGAACCGTATTGAAGGCCTTGCAAAAGTCCAAGTAGATGACATCAGTCGGTCTCCCCTCATCAAGTGCTCCAGTCACTCCATCATAGAAGGCCACCAGATTGGTCAGGCATGATTTGCCCTTAGTGAATCCATGCTGACTGCTTAGAATCACCTCTTTATCTTTCATGTGCCTTAACATCACTTCCGTGACTATCCACTCCATGATCTTCCCAGGCACAGAGGTGAGGCTCACTGGCCGGTAGTTCCCTGGATCGTCTTTTCTACCCGTTTTAAAGATAGGGGTGATGTTACCTTTTCTCCAGTCACCTGGGACTTCACCTGACCCTCAGCCAAAATATCCCTTCTGCTCAGTTAATAAATCATATTCTACTGTATTAATATATTTTTCTTCCAAGAAAGCAAACAATAGATGCCAAGAAGAAGGCTGAAATGCTTACTAAGGTATTTTTCTGTGATCTCTCTCACTCACTCTGTCTCTGTATACAGCTATACAGGTTAAAATATTGGTAGAACAATCTGTCTAATAATTCCTCAGCAAGCTGAAGAAAGAAGGGTGCAGTGATGATAAAGTAAAATGAAGGAAAAGCATGAGCATAAGTGCATCACTATGAAGAACATTGGATGAAGTGTATAGCAGAGCTACAAGGAAGGATCTTTTTTCTCCTAAAATTCTGGTAGAAGTTACTGTAATGCAGGAAGGAACTGTCTAAAGCAGTCCATTAATTGTCAGACATTTTCAGAAATACATGAGGAAAGATATTCAGTAGAATAATCAGTAGTTAATTTTAAGAAAAGGGAAGAGAGAAATAGTGGTAGTCTTGAGTCCTGTTGGTTCACTGGGAATAACAGATTCCTATAATTAGGCCCAAGGTAATTATAAGGCAGTACATTTAAATGCAATACCTTCTAGTAGAGTTGAGAGCTTTTGTGCATACCAAGGAAAATGAGGAATTAGTAATCTAAAGACAATGTTTGATATTACTATGACTCAGTCAAAGCCAGCTTAGCTTCAGTAAAAATATTACTCTTTCCATTTTTGTGTATGAAATATTCCTTAGAAAAGATTAGGAAGTAGGAGTACACAAAGAGCTAGGACTGCTATTTGTCAAATGTTTCCCTGCGAAAGCTAATGAAGACTGGATACTAAAATAGACCAAAATCCTGAGTATGAAATTATCATGATTCATAATTAACATGGCAAACTCTTTCAAGTCTAGTCTTTTAAAAATCAGTACTAAAGATTTCCTCCAGTTTTTCAATGACAATAGTGGTAACAATTGTGTGAGTTGATACAAAGTCCAAAGAAACAATAAATAGTCATCAAATTACCATCTTGTAAATATCAATGCATGCTAGGGATGGTAGAAAATGAGATTCAATGAAGGCCATGTTTTACACAAGGAAAAGCTCTACTCAGCTGTTTTTCACATCAGCCGGAGTTCTATATATGTATACCCAGATTTCATTCCTCCTCATAATTTTGGGATGATATATTTTCCTACACTGAGTAATTTTGCAAAAATTTACAAGTATTTTGTAAAATAAACTTTATGGCATAGATGTGGAAAATACATAAATGTGAACCAGAAAACTCTGTTTCCACAGTAAATTAAGTTTTCCTCAAGAAAAATAGTTACGGGTTTAACATACATCTATAATGTATGTTGATGTATGTTATAGGTTTAACATACATCAACATGAAAAAAACTACAAATTCCTACTTTTCCTGAGCTTTTCCTTTTAGATCTAGAATACAAAATCAGACACATTTCTTACAGTTAAATCAGATAACTGTGCATCTCTGGATATTTCAATTTGCTTAGATAACCATCTGAATTATTTAACTGTTTACTAATGCTACTTAACACCTCAATTACTATTGAACAGTATACATACTGTAAAGTATCAACAAAGCACAGCAGAGTGGATATGCTCCAGAACTGTTGCTGGTTTGAGAACTTGGGAGTACTATGACAATACTGGTCAGGATACTTGTTCTGCCAGTTGTATTAGCTTCTAGGAGGATTCTAGCAGCAGTGTAGTGTGGGTGATTTCAGAAACTGCTGAGTTATCTAGTCCTCTTCTCCCAATTGCTTGTGACAGACTTGCCTGGGTCATCCAGCAAGTTTTGTTTCTCCTACTCACTGTAGGGACCCATCACCATTAATCAGTCACTGATGTGGACTCACAATCAAAATTAGAAAAGACAAGTTACTACCAAGAATAGCTTACTGGAGAACCATGTATCTCAGTTGATCCCCTGAATAAAACAATGAAATGACTGTTCTAATTAGTTAGTTCTCATTGCTAGTGCTGAAATTCAGTATTACAACAGGAAAACACAAGAGGAATGTACATCTCTGGTCGATATTTGATAAACCAATAATGCACTCAAGCATGTTGGCTTTTTATGCTTTTACATTTTCCAGCTGAGGACTTTCCTCTAACAGTGTTTGATATAAGTTTTTAATACCACTGATTAATGCTACTCTTCAACTAAAACGTTGGATTAGTTCAATTCCATATATTGACTGGTTCTTATGACTTTTTTGAATGTTATAATATCAAATGCCTGAAGAACTAGCAGAGAAGAAATGTAGACAAAATTCCTCCACATTGAAGTAATAGTTGCCATTTTTTAACTTTGTAAAGGTAGAAATTTAAAAACTTCCATGATTACTCTTATCCCATCATCTCTGATGCATAGGAGTCTCATCCTAATCTTTCTGTTACTGGTTTTGGGCAACTTATCATTAGCAGAGACCCTTGGGTAAATTTTCTGTATTTTTGCCTACTCAGGCACAACACTTAAGAAATTAGAAACTAAAAGTTGTGGGAAGCCAAGCAAAATGCAAGCCACTTCTTAGATGAAGCATGAATGGTTAATTATCCCCACCATTTTGGTAGGATTTACCCTGCTGAGTAGAATGATCTAGTTCGTTATTCTCAGGCTTAATATCTTAGCACAAGAAAAGTGCATAGAAATATACTATAACAGTGAAAAAGATGNCAAGTGATTTTCAGACTGTGCCTGGAAAAAGATGGTAGTGTTCAATAAAAAGGAGGAATGATTTACCAAATCAGTGTTTCTTACAAAAATGATAACACTCACATAAGAATTCACTTCTACAAAACAAGAAATAATTAGGTTTGGCTGTAGTATTGAGTCCCACTAAACAAAATGAAAAGTATTCCTTGACATCCCTAGTGGTATAGTTTTTACCATTTTGACTTAGCAACAAATGTTCATGAAACAGGAACATGACAGCTTCACTCATTCTGCTGTGCAGAACAAGGAAAGCCAAGACTCCCTTGACAGTGGTTCAGAAACCTTCAGAGGATAATAAATGTTTAGATTGTTGCAGAGTTCCTTTCAGATAAGGCTAAATTTCAGGAAGAAATGGTCTTCCACTACTTCAACCTTGGATGTCAGGAGGGAATATATAGAAAGCCTATAATTTCTTCCTATGTGACAGATGTACAGACTTGCTAAAGGCAGACTCTAGATCAAGCTCTTTAAAAAAAACAAAAAAACAACAAAAACCAGTTAATCTGTATTTGTGTTCTGTATCACATTCATGTTTGGTATGAAAGTGATCCATAACAATAGTGATATCATCCTAAATGGATCTTTCCATTATACCCCCTCCCCCATTTTTTTATGTAAGTCTAGTGCATATGCACAGTACTTTGAAAATAAAAGCCAAGACTAAAATGGTCTACACATGTAGGAGATATGAAGGTGATGTGATTCACAGCAGATTTCCAGTGTTAATCTCAGTTGCTGCAGAGTCTCTGAAAAGTAAAGGGGAGAGGTAAAAACTTAGCTGCAGTAGCTTTGCTTCATGTATTTTCTCAGACCATCTTCTTACAACAAACCAACTTTATAAGAAATTAGTTTGGTTTCCTAAATTTTTCTAGGAAGGTAAACAAAGAACTTCATATGTCTTTATCTGGTATCTGGCCTTTTCTTGGGAAGAGGTCTGATTATATCTCACTTTCACTACAGCTGAATTTATGCTGAGGTTTTCTGTTTTATCAAACTCACTTCTGTATATATCTCCTATAGACTTGGCTTCTACACAGCTGGGCCTACCAAAAAAGATTTCAACTTTTTCATCTTGCCAATTTCAACTTCTGCAAATGTCTGCAGCAAGGGTAAGTGACAAACAAAGTGGATGTCATTGTGGGAATCTACAGGTCACCTAGCCAGAAGGATGTCACTGACAAATTATTCTTTAGGGAACTAGGGTATGCCCCTAAATCAACTGCTCTTGTCCTTAGGGGGGATTTATTTGCCAGATGTCAACTGGGAATAAAACAAATAGGTCCAAAAGATTCCTAAAACACCTGGAAGATAAATTCTTGGTACAGGTACTAACGAAATTGACTAGGAAATGTGCCCTCCTTGACTTGTTACTTTTTAGCTGGGATGGTCTTGTGGATGAAGTAACATCAGGTGGCCCTCTTGGCCACAGCAACCATGAAGCAGTTGAATTTAAAATCCCTGGAGACAGGAGGAAAACTACCCACAAAACTTCAACTCTGGATATGAGAAGACCAGACTTCAGGTGACTTAGGGAACTAGTTAGTAATGTTCCCTGGAAAAAAGCTTTTGAAGGTGCTGGGGTATATCAGTGTTGGTCACTTGTCAAATACCACCTCCTGAGAGCACAGGAGCAGGCAGTTCCTTAATGCCAGAAGTCAAACAGGAGAGGTAAAAGGCCAACCTGGCTGAGCAGGGAGCTTATTCTGGAGTTTTGGGGGAAAAAAGAAAGTGTATGTTCAGTGGAAGAAAGGTCAGGAAACATGAGAGTATTAGAGAGACACTGTGTGGGGGTCAGTTGTGCAGCGTTGAGGGGGGTGCAGAAGGAAGAGATGAGGCAGGAGGTCAGGGTGCAAGAGCTAGAACTAGTTTAATTCAAAAACAGATATGGTCCAACCCCAAATAAAATTTCAAAACTTTGAAGAACTGGCACACCAGTGGTGGAGAAGATGAGTTCTGCTTGTCTTCTAATTAGCCTTTGCCACTCATTCTCAAACAGTGAGGCTTGAATGTGTGTGAAGAATGTACTAGCTAGGGTTTTAATGTCATTAGGTGTAAATGTGTATGCTGTAAAAAGTGACTACAAAACACCTAAGGCATAAGGTGATGTCAAGCCATAATCCAAAATTGTCTTTTTAATATCTTTCAGAACTGGAAAAGGCACGGGTTCATAGACCGGTGCGTTGTTAGGGCGGT
>VWZO01003818.1:164048-197659 GCA_013396975.1 Bucco capensis | reverse complement strand
AGCCTCTCTGATGCTCCTAAGTCTTGCCACTTCAGCTTGCAGTTTTTCAAACTTAGCTTGCAGCTGTGCTGCTCGGGTGAACAAATTCCTTACCTGCTCACACCATACACAGTCCCCTGCTACCAGGGAGAGGCTGAGACACTCCCTACAGCCTGCTACATAGACCATCTCATCCCTCCTTGAGGGCTCTGTCTGGATTGCCACTTCCAGACAAGCTAATGCTTTTTTCCTAGTAATAACCATTGCTAGGTATTACCAAGGCAAGTGCCAACCTCTCATGTAGCTCACCTATAAAACCTTAAAGGGGAGAGCACCCTCCCATGTGCCCTCCCTTCACACCCTGCTTTCACAAACTGCTCCATACCTGTTTGCTCAGTTCCTGTTCGCTCATGTTCCGGGATGCTCATGCTCCCTAAGCCTAGTTAATATGGAGAGTAACCCAGCTGACTTCACTTGAGCAGTCTTAAAAGTCTCACTGGAACTCACCTCCGTCCCTGCTTTGCCTGGGCCGGGGAGCCTTACGCACAGGGTAAGCTGACTCCTTGTTGCCAGTGCAGTAAGGCATTTATATTACTTTTTAGCATCCTTTAGTTTTCCTACTTGTTTGATAAAAAGTGACATAAAATTTCTAGAAGTAAAATTGAAGCATGACAGAATCAAGCTAGCTTGTTCATTGATAATGACCCTTAACTTTAGCAATGTTCAGTATCACTTCAAGGTGTTTTTGAACAAATATGACTGTACAAAATGCAGGACTGTGGGTAATCTGACAGTATTTTACAGGTCTATATGTATATTTGCTGACTGTATCCATATACATACATTTGTATAATTCTGATCAAAAAGAAACACCATAAATTTGACTTAAAATTACTCACTGCTACCTGATTTAATTTACATGCATAATTTTCCCCTTAAAGCTATAAAAGTAGTTACTACTTAGCTCTCAGGCTACTGCAGCTACAGGCAGAGAGAGTGGAGGGCTGAAGTCATCAGAACACCAGAGATGTGAATGTGACAGAAAGGCAAGAGATGCATGGGGAATGATGAGGTTCATAGAGCATAACTATAAATCAAATTTAGCTTAAAAAAATGCCATTTGTTTAATTTTCTCTTTTTGCACATCAGTATGTTTATGTAGACTGATTGTGGGCAGTGCTAGTTTATGAAAAAAAATTATGCAAGAGGCTGAGCTATCTTCTACTGGATGGCAAAGTGGGAGGCAGTAGGAGAGATTGCAGATTTTACACGTTTAGGAAATAATCACATCCAACACAAGGGCATAAAAGCTGCTGAATGTCAGAGTGTATAGTGCTGAACTAACAGTGTTCTGCTCTCTGAACTGACTGATAAGCAGATTTGAGATCTATCAATGCTAGCCATGGCACATGGTGAGTGGTTTTGGAGCAAAAAAAAAATCCAGTGGGGGCAGGGGAAGAGGGAATTCTGACTACTCAGCATGGTCGGGATAAGGCTGGTTCTGGCTCAGTCAAAGTCACAGCTCTGGTGCCCTGTTCTTTTCTCAGTGAAAGCCTGATAGGGAATTGCTTTGTGGTATAAACACCATCCTTCCTTAGATGCTACTAGTGGTGCAAATCAGCTAAGGAAAAGCTTGTGTGTACTGCAAGTGCAGGGGTATGGGAAGACAGAGTAAAAGGATGTTTGTTCTGCTTGTGGTCAATGGGTAGCTTGAGACAATGAGGTGTGTAGGATGGCAAAACTGCTTGCAGAACTGTCCTGCACAGAGCTGCTGGGGCTGAGCAACTCTGAGGCTTCCCCAGAGCTGTGCTGGTACACACGCTCTCCTGCTGACAGCTGCTTTGCTTGGAGGCTAGGCTGGAGAGGGCAGCCATGGAGTGAACCTGGGGGTAAGGACTCTTAAGGAAGTGCTGCCAGAAGACAGTTAGGTGGAAACCAGTGCATGTAAAACTGCTTAACTATAAGGTGCTTTATTATATATATCTAAACGTAGAGGAAAATGAGTAGGAGTAGTTCATATAAGTTAGTTGCCTGCAGAGTAAAAAATTCTCTAGGCACTCCAGTTGGACAAGAGAACTTCATCTTACACATTTGTTTCTTCTTTTTCTTTTTCTTTCCTTTTTTTTTTTTTTGGTTGGAAATCGAAAAAGCTTCTCTTGTAAATTTGCATAGCTGTCAACTTTCGGAGGGTAATGCTACTGTGTTTCCGAGAGATGTCCCAAAAGACTAAAACCTCTGGGCTTTATTTCTCTTCACATCACTGATTCATACCTTGCTCTTCTCCCTCAAGATTTACAGTGTGTCAGGACCTGACTAGAAGAGTTGTCTGTCATACTTCCAGTTAATCAATGACCTACTTTATTATTACATTTAAAGCATAGGCTCAAAAAGAGGCTTTTTGCATTGAGTGAAGACCTGATCAATAACTGGCGTGAAGGACATGACAGGGAACAGGACTGGAGAAGAGAGCATAGTTTTTACTAAATGTCATTTCATGACACCTCCCCTTGGTAGTCCAGTCTATTTTAGGTACAACAGGATGTCGTCTCCAGTTACTCTCTCAGGTACAGATGTGCCGATTGTGGAAATATACTGAGCACTGAACTGGAAGCCTTTCACGTTAATATTAGCACATCAAAGAAGGAAACAAACCAAACTTTATTTTCATTCCCCATAACTCAATTGCATGCATCTTCTCAG
The DNA here is from genome assembly GCA_013396975.1 of Bucco capensis. Classification (NCBI taxonomy): domain Eukaryota; kingdom Metazoa; phylum Chordata; class Aves; order Piciformes; family Bucconidae; genus Bucco; species Bucco capensis. The sequence continues at coordinate 194,980 of VWZO01003818.1, read as the reverse complement.
ATATAATTGCAAGTACAATACAACTTAGCCTCAGAAAGTTAAGTGGAACAATGTGCCAAAAAGTAGTTTTCTGCTGTACTAACAAAGGACAACTCTGTTATGAAATTTATTTGGTAAGACACTGCTACTGTTCTGGGGAAAAGACTTGCTCCTTTGTGTCTTCTGTATCACCAACACTTAACTTCACTACAAAAGTAACCATCTGTTACTATTATGCACCTCTGCAAAACTGCCAGGAGCAGGAGAGAAATGAACTGAGTTCTCCTTTGTCTTCTGTATCACCCAAAGGATTACTGTAATGTTTGTAATACTTCTACTATGTACAAATAATATAGAGAGTTATGCTTCTGCAACCTCATTTAGCCATTAGAGTCATACTGATCTCACCAAGACGGAAACACCCATGCGCAGCAGCAGCTGAAGAACAATTTGACAGAGTCTCTATTGACACTGACAGGAAAAGACTCAAAAGATCCTAGTTTGAGATCCGGGCCCAGTTTTTGTTCTTTGTAACTGAATAATGTCTTAAGTCTGGATTCACTTCACCTAGCTGCAGCCAAATGTTTGAGTCAATGACAAGGGTAAGTAGGAACCCTTATGTCTGCATAGGGTTAGTCTTAAATGATAGACTGGTTCAGTCCACCTAAGGTCTGATGCATTTTCTAAAGATGTCTTACTTTTTCCATGAGTCAATACAGGAAGCCCAGTGAGACTGTGTCCCTAACCAGCCACCTCAGGAAGCTTTAGTGACAGTTGTTATCATTCAAGGCCTTCAAGTGCTCAAGGAATGGTCCTAACATGGAAGGAGAGGACTGATAGACCCTCTCTCTGCTGTAAGAAAAATGAAAATTCCCTGAAGTCTTATGCCACTGGTAACTTCCCCAGAGATTCTGAAAAAAACCCTCCTAACTCTTGCACTTGAAAAGTGTGATTTTTTTCAAGAGACAAAGCTGGTTCCTGCAGTAACCCCTTTCCAGTGAGAGCAAACACTGTTGAGGTGAATGGAATCTTGTGGAGCCAGAAGAGGTGCATGCTAATGAGATTGGGGAGAAAGCTGTGCTGCTTTTACTATTTCGATTTCTGCTCATCTTTGCTTAAAACGAGCAGCTCCAACACTTGCAATTTATGCTCTCTGCCATGCAAAACCTCCCTACATCATCTACCTGTTCTGTTATTCTGCAGCTTGGAGTAAAACACATATTTGGAAGTGCTACAGAAGACAGTCATCTGTTCCTTCCTCCCCAAAGTCAGAGTAGTTTTGGGACAGATGAAAGGATGAGAAGGAGCTGAACATACTCAGCATCTCCTGTTCTCTCCTCCTAATACCAATATTTAGGCTGGGTAACATGCAACCCTATCACAAGTGACAAAAGAAGTACAGGTAATGCCTTTAAAACAAAGCTTTAATAAAAGTAAGGTCATGGACTCTCTCTGCTCTTTGAATTGCTGTCAAAAATTGAAGAATTGCTGTCAAGGCATCAAAAGCTTTCTGTGTTAAACCAAATGCCAACACCTGAAGCTAAGTACCGAAGTAAGCATCCTAATTTCAGGTTCTTGCCAATCGCATGGCTTTGGCATTTTGCAAAATAGTATTTCACAAAAACATATTTGGGTATAAGCAAACTGTGGTTCTAAAATGTTGCATTAAGCCAAGTGATAGCAAGAAAAATAAGAGTACAATGATGGAGTGATTAAAATGGGATGCTAGGATGTTACAAGGACGACTTTGAGATTGTTCCAAAGTCTGTCACCTCTCAAAACTGTAAACACCCAGGGCTGCAAAGTCAAAAGTAGACAAATTAGTTGCTAGCTACATGGCTCTCTGATGTGCCAGAGGTTGTTATATCTTAACTGTCATATCAAAAAGGGCCTCAAAGATCAGACAGGCCATGAATGCTGATTATTATGAGATTTATATTGTAAGATTATGGAGGAAAAAAACCCAGTTTATTTAGTTGCAAACAGAATAATTAGATATGGAAGTCTGTAGCCATGGGTCAAGTAATGACATCATTTTGAGAATAAATTCACTGTAAGAGCTAATCTAAACTGAAAAAACACAAAGAACAACTGAACAGAATCTAACATTTAACTAAGGAATAAAATGATATTGAAATGACCACATACCAATAAAATGGAAAACTTTGCCCAAATCATGAAGATATTTGTTCAGGGTCTTATGTGCTAAATCTGCTTGAAGGATGGTTTTACTTGGACAGCTCAGATAGATCGACTTCTGTATTTCAAGCCCTTCTTATATCACTGCTGCACACAACAGAGCTACTGATGGTCTGCTTCACCCCGAGTGTGGAGAGACTTGCCATGAATGTATGTTTCCTTCCAAAGGAAGCGATCTGATCAGTTGGTTGCTTAGTTAAATGCAAGCTACCAGGCTTTTGGCCTCCTTTTAGTTCTTTGTACAGCTGTCTTATTCCACAAATCAGATGTGTTGCCACTGAAGTTAAAGTCATGCAAGTAATAAAATGGGTGATGTGGTGTGTCCTGTACCCATTCCCTGTCCCAGTGAGATGCAGACCCTTCAAGCTCCAAGCACCCCTGAAGCCTTTTGTCTGATATTGGCAGAGCACAGCTTCCAATAGGCTGTGGTATGAAGTGTCCCTGAATTGCAACCTCCTCCCTTTTGCACTTCTTGCTCTCTAGTTTAGTCTCATCCCTGAAAGCAAACAAGGAACACGTGCCTGTATTAGCAACTAAACCTTCAAATATCTAATAACTCCTAGAGTACTGAGCATCCTGAGCACTCAGGGGAAATTTAAGCTCCTGCACATTTTCGGCAGCTGACACTGGTGAGCACTGTAGGGAGCTAAGATCTACACCTCGCTGTACTCACGTGGAAGAATTACAACCGCCTTCTGCAGTACAGGTGGCTGAGGACAGCATTTCTTAGCTTCCTTAAACTCAAATGGTCTTCCCTATACAAAGATCCTCTATGACCAGTCCAGAACAGGGATCGTGCAGCCTTTGGATAACTCACCTGTTCACAAAGAACAGCAAGAGCAGGTAGCCCTGAAACAATGCGTAAAGCATTCCAGCAAAATTAGGAGTATGCGGTGTTTCTGAATTGCTGTTCACATGCTTGAGGTATCTCACAGTGTTCACCAGTGCTTTTCCGGATTAAGGCATCCAGAATCCCACACCAAAGATGTGGTCACAGCTGTCTAGTCCAAAGTTGAAAAATTTCGGAATGACACTGTGTTTTCTCTATGTTTGTATGAGATTCTATATGAGACGAGCTGAATCCCCACCCTGAGGGTTTACTTCCATTTTCCATAGCAGTGATGTTAATCCTAGTGGTTCCTTTGATTCATACAGAGCTTCTGAGTTACTCTGTCGTAATGTTAAGCAAAAAGATCTGCTGGAAATGCACCATTAAAAATTACAACAAAGGCCAATTAGGTTCTTTGTTCTCTGACTTACACAGGGAACATTTTAAAAGGTGAATTGCTGACTGAGGCACCACTCCAGCTGGGATAAGGATAATTTGGGGTTGGTAATTGTAATAGCATCAAAGTGAAAGTCATTTGCTGCCAGTAGCGCAGCTCTAACTGATTTTCATCTGCACTTTTAATAAAGAAATTACAAAACAGCATAGTCTCTGGTGTGAAAGCGTAAGAAGCTGGGACAGAAATTAATAATGTAATAGGGTAAGGTACCTAGGGTCTGGAAAAAGTGTCCTGGAATTAGAAATGTTAATGGCTTGTCTCACAGATAGCTTGGTTTGTATAACAGTGGGCACAGTGGCCTGCCACAAAGCCAACTCTGCACTTAAGTCACTCCAGAGCCTGGGAGTCAGCCCTGCTGCACATCCAGACCTTCCCAGCATCACTTACATTTTATGGAGTGATGTCAGAAGTAGGACTGCTGCCGCCATTTCCCATCACTGATTCATCTCACCATAAAGACTAGAGTTGTGATAAGGAAAATGTTTTCTGTCTGCTTTTGAAAGGATTCAGTGATTCAGGACTAGACCTAACATTTGATGCTTCCAGTATCTCAGAAAGGCTGAAAAATCTGATTATAGCATTGGTGCATGGGTGAAGATTTCAAAAAGCCTTGCAAATTTCATGAGTGTTTTGTTGAAAGTGCTATTTCAGCAGGCCATTTTTCCATGCAAGATACTCATTCATAAAGAGGAGGAACAGGTCAGAAGAAAGGCACAAATGAATTATTTGTCACTTAGGAAGTTTCTGCTCTGACTAGACATTTCTGGAGAGATTTTTTGCTTCTCATAAACAAGTTCTTGGAATACCTTTCCACTGTTTTAAAGAACATGCATTCATTTATTCAGAAATACTGGGCAAGTCTCTTAATTTTGCTGAGCTATGGAGTACTTACTTGTTCAAGCACCCTGCATGCCTTACTTGAAGTTTGCAGCTAAATGCATTGGTGGTTNTTGAAAACATACTGCTAGCTTTCAGAGGAATACAGTCACTTTTAAAGGAACCCTGGCTAGAAGCAATACCATCTTAGCAGAATTAATTCTGCTCCAGCCCAAACCAGGACAATTAGTTATATCCTGTGTTCTTTCTTCACTTATTTTAGTCATAGAATATACATGTAAAAGAATAAAAGCAACTGGCACTGCTTTCCTTAAGACAAATAGGTCATACTTCTAGCAGCTCACGATCTGGCCCTGCAGCTTTGGCTGTCTGCCAACAAGTTAGTGCCCGTATCGTGTAGGCTAATGTAACTCTTGAATCACTTTACTAAATTTAGATGCTTGCCTCAGAATTGCCTCCAAACATTTAAATAGCTCTCACAAAGATGCTCTTCAGGTTTCCTGGGGTTTTGTCTTTAAATCAGGCATTCTTTAATTTAGGTGGGTTTTTTTCTCTTTTTGGTTAAAAAAAAGTTATTATTCATAGTTACTATTTAAAAAGTATTAATTCTGAATAGTTGAGATATGCTTTCCTGGAATGGCGTGCGTTCAGCAACACAGAAGCCTGAGTGTCTTGGTGCAGGAGCAACATGCAGAGCAGCTGGATTGTTTTCCTTCTCTGGAAGCCCCCAGAAGAAGCACATAGAGTGAAAACTGTGCAACTCAGCATTATATAACCCCAAACACAATGGCTGTGGCAGTATTGATCCTTGAGGGCATATGCCTGGAGACCCCCACTGGGATAGTGACTTCAGACCTATGAGAAATCAGAGGGTCTGTCTGGGTTATGTCCTCTTTATCCTACTCTCCTTGAAGGTGTGGGAGGTGTGGGAATGGGGAGAAGTCCAGCAAAGTCGGGTTACAGTCATGCCTCATCACTCCCTTTGACTGACTCCACATTTGGTCTTTGAGCTGATTTTCTGAGTAGCTGATGGCACGGTTGTGTTATGATGAACTGTAACTGTGGGCGGTGTTAAATCACACAAGAGAGGAATTATGAGCAGGAATTATGACCCTGGCAGATATGTGCCAATACACTTCTGGGTGGCAGTCAGGCCCAGTGACAAGTGTGATGAGCACTCAGAGAGTGAAGCTTAGTCAGCACAACTACTCACTGGTGTGAAACTCTGAGCTTGCAGAAAGTCCCACAGACTCACATGAACCACTGGGGAAAAAACATGACTCCAGGGCATTTCTGAGCCTCTCAGAAGGAAACTCAATTTTCTGAGCTAAGCCCTGTACCATCACTTTCTCTTTAAGGTGTATTAAAACAAAGCTGTCCAACAGAGGATAAGTTCATGTATGTTTTGGAATTCTTCATACACTGCACATACTTGTATCTCATTGTCAGTGTATGGAAACTTCTCTGCTGCAGAGATTCAGAAACTGAAAGCTAAGGCTATACCTGGCATGTTAGAGAAACATCACAGAGAATAACTGGGTAAACAATCAGCAGAACAAGATTTATAAGAATATATATGAATGCTTCAGTTGTAAGCAGCTAGCTATGCCACAAGCACACACAGCCAAACAACCCTGCAGTTTAATTAGGGACAGGGATGTGCAGTCCCTGCTGCCATACTGAGGCAAATGATACACTGTGTGAGAAGTAGAAAGAAGGAGAGAAGGAGAAAGTTTGTGGAGAGAGCTGGAGACTGTGTTGACTTCCTCAAACTCCATACACTCAGGGTGGTAACAGCAGACTCCACTTGTCTTTTGTGTTCTTACAATGCATGGTTAACATTCTCTCACCAACTATGGCAGCTACATTTGGTTTATTCTGTATATTTAATGAGTTTATTTCAGAAATACTGACCATAGCATCCTTACATTTTTCCTGAAGCTTGGCCAGGGTCAGAGCCTAGATTTTTTTGGACAAGCTTTGAAATTCTTTCTTGTTTTAGTAAACAAAGTTGCAACATTTTCCTTGCATATGGCAAAGAGCCATGCTTGAAGCTTAGAGAATATTATGTTAGCAGCACTTACCCAAAAGAATCTGAATCACCTCTAATATATACCTATACATATACATACAGAGTCTATGTACATAAATATTTATCTATAGGAAGCACTGTCTGAAATACTATCCTCTCTAAGGAAAAGTATAGCAATTTTATGGTGCTGAACTCACCCCAGAGCAGCAGCAGTTCATGTTGGTAGCATTCATGCACAGCATCTTTTCTGCATCAGGCCTCAGTCGAAAACATGCAGCATATCATAAAGCAGCCCTCCTAAGTGAGTGCCTGGGAGCATAGAGAGAATGAATTTGCACCAAAAGACTGAAGCATTCATTCATAGCCCGAAGCCACAGAAAGTTTGCAGTGAAAACCATGCAGTGGAAGGCGTAAACTGATCTCTCGAATCTGCTGATGTCCATCAGTGTAGTGCCTGGACATCCTGCATAGTGAGAAAGTCTCTGTGATGTGGTATGTTTGGGGAAAGAGAGGTGAAATGGATTACTCAGGATAAAGTACTGTGTTTGTCAGTGACTGGATATTTCAAGCGTCAGAAACAGTAAACAGTCAGAACTTCAATGACAATCACAGTCACAGGCTTTCTGTGTTTAACTCTATTAATTCTTTCATTATGTAATTCATTAATCTTCCACCATTAAAAAGCAGGTGTTTAGCTAGAAAAGAAAGTGAACTTGAACCTCATTTGAACATACATTCTACTGAGAAGTGTAAATTTCCATTCAGATCTGTGTTTTACTTCTCATCACCTTCAGCTTTTAAAAACACTTAGCTTGAAGAAAGACCTTTACAACTGGCAATGTTTACACGTGCATCTGAATTTAAAACCACAGACTATGCATACACGATACAATTATACTTCCAGGGGTGTAGCAGCACAGATTACAACATACAGTATTTTCCACATGCCAGAACTGAATTGTCAGCTTTAATAGTAATTTCACCAGCAGTCATTCAACTGGTCAATGTCATTCACAGTTACCTTCTACCATGATATTCTGTTTCAGATTGAATTTGATTACCTAAAGCTTTATTGCCAAAAAGAAATAAACCACTTTAATTAATACTGCAAGCTGAATCCTAGCTGAAGCCTGATAATTTTTTTTTTTTCAGTAAAGCCTATGTCTTTTGGTACTGTAAATATCCGTATAACATGGTTTGAGATCATCTATATCAGCTGCAGTCACTATTAAAATTATCCTTTATTCAGTCAGTTTCAAGGGCATCCTGATTGTAACTGCAATATACTTCATCTTTAGGCCACAGAGAGGGACAAAATAGTTGAAAGGAAGACCTAAAAACCCTTGTTCCGGAGGGAAGAAGGATTCCTGCTAAGCAGAAACTGGAGAGACAAGTGTAGGGTGTTGTTTGATGATCTTTCATGAAGTTGACAGTAGAAAGCCCAGCATGGCATTGCTGATGAGTGGAGACAGGCATATTCAGATAATTAAGGTGCATTGTTGGCAGCAGCTTGAAGTTAACAGGGCATACAGCTGGAACTCCTAAAAAGCAAAGCAGAAATGAGGCAAAAAGTCCTTTATGATATACCTACCCATCAAGAACAACTGCAATTAACTAAAGATGAGACCAAGGAACTAAAACTAATCTTTTAAACTAATTTTTAATTTCACAGTATTTTTTCTATTGAGCTTCATTATCCACTACACTTACCTGGGATGCGACATTCTCCTGACAGATCTTTCATAGTATCAGTTTCCAAGTACACAGCCTTTCTTCCTGGTTTTCTGACATTCTCTACATGTAGACCTCCTTCCTCACACACAGGCCCTATAAACAAGCTGTGAATGTGTGAGAAAGAGGAGACTTCTGTTACTTCTTTGATCTGCAGGAAACTGGAATTATCCACTCCATCCTTGTGCTTTTGTAGCCTTTAACCATACTGAGGTCAGTGTTCTCCTCACCCTTACAGTATCTCCTTGCTACTGAGAAAGAAATCCCTAGAGCAACAGTACTGTCAGGATTGATGTACAAGGAGCACAAAATTATAGACCTCTGCATTATGGTCTTTCAGGTACAACTCCTCATCAACAACACACTGGGAAAACAGATAGTTCAGATGTCTTTAAGGTATCACATGTGGAGAGTTTGGGGCTTAGGAAGCCAAAACCAAAAAGAGCTTTCAGGAGTGCGCTTAGACTAAACTTTTTAAAGCCTGGAAACTTTGACATCTGCAGAATGCAATGCTTAGTTATTCAGCCTCTGTTTACATCTCCTTCAGATCTAGCCATCTGCTACACTTCAGCTGTTGTATTTTGATGCCAACCTTCCTGTAAGCAGGCTTGCACTGATTAGATTCCATCTAGCAGTGTGGCTGCTTCTCTGTGAAAGCCTAACTTAGTGGTTGCTTTCTTACTTCTGCTTGGACATGTGATGTGAATATTGCTTTCTCATCAGAATCAAACTGACATATCGTAGATCTATTTGTTGCCCACATCCATTCTTGTAAGTCCATTCATTCACCGGAAATTCCTAGTATGTTACTTCATGGTGCACTGATGTAGAGTATGAAAGTAGAGGCATTCCATACTTGCATGGATATGACAGATTTAGCAATTAGGAGTTCACTTCTGCATCTTTTACTGGCATCTATTGCATTCTAAGCAAAAGGAACTGTTGAATATATGAAGAGAGGGTGGTTTTTACAGGCTGTACTCATGGGCCTGAGTTAGCTGAGATGCAAAGATTTACTTAGACTTTTGGTTTTTTCTACTTCTTGTTGTCCTTAAATTTGGGTATAATTTCAGAAACTAATTACCAAATGCATGGATAATAGAGGAATGATTCAGTAAGCAACAAAAATCATAGCCTTGCAAAGAAGTGATAGTGAATTTTCTGGAAAACAGGCACTCAATACAAAGTTAATGGAGAAAGATGGAGTTACCATTAATTGGAAGCTTCCACACCTTCAGGATCCTGTACATGGACGCGCACCGTTCCCCCAGGATCACCCCTTTTTATAGGTTTTATTAGTAATTAACATATTGATATCTATAGCCATCCCTGACACTGGGTTTTCCAATAGCCCACCCCCGGTGGTCTTCAGCTCTGTCCCTCAGAGAAAGCCCTCGTGGGGCTTGGCCCTCTTCTCGTGTTTTGTCTTCAAGCTATCTGCAGGTGGCTTCTTCAAAACATCATGCCCTTGGCAAGGCATGAGAAAGTGCCTAGTGGCTTCTAATATGCAAACAATCCAGCAAGCTTCACATAATCCTAAAAGTTCTAAAAATCTACAAAATACAATTAAATCTTTAGGCATCAGGAGTCTACAGAGTGGGAAGAGGTGGGTTAGAAAATCTGAAAAAAAAGGAGGCAAGTATAATATGTATAGATCACTGGGAGTAAAGATTTTGTTGTTCTAAGAGAGTAATGATGCCTTCAGAAAGGAATTTTTTTAGCTGAAGTTCTGAGTCTCTTCTTGCTTACACTGAAATTGTTATTTGTTCATACAGTAAGAAACGTTCTGCAAATTTCCCTAGTTTCTCATAGCAAAAGGAACAGCAGGTATTGGAAGACTAGAATTGTGTCTAGCTTTATTTTCGTGTTTTATCTTCCTTCTTCTCTCACCCTTTATCCCTTTTTTCATACCTTTTCACAGATCACCGAATTTTAGGAGAGATTATCTAGTCCACCCCCCCTGCAAGAGCAGGATAACCTAGAGCAGGTTGCACAGGACAGTATCTAGTCGGGTTTTGAATATCTCCAGAGATGGAGACTCAACCACTCTTCTTAACGCATCTCATTCAGACCAGTACACTTTGCAGGAGAGGCTGTGCCTTCTAAGGCTAGTATTTAGGACACTGAGAGCACACCAATAACATAAGCAGTTCATAATAATGGGACAGATTCTACCTCTCTACACTGTGTACCACCTAATCAGGAAGTAGGCCCTGCACCTCATCCATAGTAGATGTAGGGTCTTAATTCTGAAAATATTTCCATAAAGTTGTCTTAAATAAATCAGACAGAAGGTCCACGGTTGTGAAGTGCAGCCCATGCATATGTGCTTTCAGGGTTAAGGCTCAGTAAGTGACAGGGTATTGTTTATTTTAAGCCTGTTTATTGCATTCAGCAAGTAGCAAGACACGACGATTTTACTTTGCTTTGGTTTTGTCATCACAGCAGCTTCCAAGAGTTCATGAGTGAACTGCTGGCACTGTTGAATAAACTGCAAGCTTTTATTGAGTTCAGCTAGACCTTTTAAACAGTGTTTCTTACCACTATTGCTCAGAAATACCAAATTTTTCCACACAAGGAAGAAGACAAAACGATTTCTTCAGTCAACTTCCTTCACCAAAATAGCCCAGGAGTGACAATGTGTATTTTTAACATTGTGATTAGAGTCTGGGTCTTTGTTATAAAACAAATGCCATTCAATATGCACTTCTCTCATCCTCCAAAAGCTGAATATATGTATCAATCAATCTTTCTGTTAAACGTAGAATGGACAATACCCATCTGTTCACAACTTCTTGATCAGATTCTGAAAACACAACTTTTCAGTATATAGAGAGAGGAAAACACAATATTAGTTTGGAGATTTGAAGTATGTTGTTGTGGCTAGGCTTCGCGAATGAAGATCCAGGGAGGGCTCCACCCACACTCCTCATCAGCGCCTTTTCCAAGCACGCTGATAAAAAGAGGATAGTGGATAGCACCCTCAAGCCTGCGCAATTGATTTTGTTTAGGTGAGACACAGCATGCGCAGAGCTGGACCCAGATTCAAAGTAATATCATCACTTAATCCACCAGCACCATGCATAGTAGTCCTTTGCAATGGATTCCCTCAGATACCATTGTTCAAGGCACAGGTCTCACATGCCACCTTCATATTTACCTCCTTCAACTCTTGTATCAAGAGCTTGTGTTAAATTATGGTTTCTTGGCATGACACCATTTACAAATACATCCAGGGTTGTCTAAGGAACCTTGATATAAGCCAGTTACTTCTGCTCAGAGTATACTAGGCAAAATTGGCCCCTGTTCCCCTGCAGTGAACAGTTTTGGCCATCTCTTGTTGCAGCATCACATACAGTCATCAAGCTCCTTTCATGGCAATTTGAGATTTCTGTAATTGCAGCTGTGAGAAGGCCACATTTTTGAGGGAGAGGTGATGTACCTTACCAAACCTAGAAAAAATCAGACCAGCATTTGGTCCCAACAGGGCCTGATCAAAGAAGTGTCATACGGATGGAAGAAATTCTGTGCTAAGCATAGAGCGAGCTATGTTAGTGCCACGTAACAGGGAGGTCTCACAAAAGTATATTAATTTCCTGCAGATTGTTACAGCTTTAAAAAAATAAAAATCTAACCAGCTTTCTTAAGCATAACAACCTAGGATTTCAACTACCTTTAATACATGGAGGAAATATTTAAAAGTTACAAAATATTAGATGTTTTGAACAGAGTTTTGAATAGCAGTGCAGAGTCTAGTTGGAGGCCTGAAGTTAAGAGTTGTTCCCCAGGGGTCAATACCGGATCCAACCTTGCTCAACATCTCCATCAATGACATGGAAGAAGACAGAGCATACCCTCAGAAAGTTTACTGATGATACAAAACTGGAAGGAGTGCCTGACACACTGGAAGGCTATGCTACCATTCACCAAGACCTGGACAGGCTAGAGAGTTGAACAGAGGGGATCCTCATGAAGTACAAGGGCAAGTGTAGGGTCCTGCACCTGGGGGGGAATAACCCCAGGTACCAGTACAGGTTAGGAGTTGACCTACTAGAAAGCAGCTCTGCAGAGAAGGACCTGGGAGTTCTGGTGGGCAACAAGTTAATCGTGAGCCAGCAGTGTGCCCTTGTGGCAAAGAAGGCCAATGGTATTTTGGGGTACTTTAAGAAGATCAAGGGAGGTTATTGTTCCCCTCTACTCTACCCTAGTGAGGCCACATCTGGAGTATTGAGTCCAATTCTGAGCTCCCCAGATCAAGAGAGACAGGCAACTACTGGAGAGAGTTCAACAGAGGGCAACAGAGATGACTCGAGCATCTCTCTAAAGAGAAAAGTCTGAGAGACCTGGGGCTGTTTAGCCTGGGGAAGAGAAAGGTTGAGAGGGGATCTTACCAATACTTACAGATATCTAAAGGGTGGGTTTTAGCAGAGGATGGGGCCAGACTCTCTTCAGTGGTGTCTAGTGACAGGACAAGGAATATCAGGCACAAACTGGAGCCCTGGAACAGGCTGCCAAGAAAGGCTGTGGAATCTCCTTCTCTGAAGATATTCAAAACCTGCTTGAACACATTCCGGTACAATCTGCTCTTGGTGAACCTGTTTTAGCAGGGGGGTTGGACTAGAAAATCCCCAGAGGTTCCTTCCAACCCCTACTGTTCTGTGATTAGGTGATTCTGTGAGTCTGTGCTTATGATGCTACCCATTTTTCACAGTCTAAAAACTTTTTCCTAGTTTTACATTGTTTAAGTCATTTCACATTATTCATAGGTACATAAATGAGGTTTTGCTATGATGAATCAGTTACTCAAGGCATAGCATAGTTTACCACAGCATAGCAAGGTTCTTTAGTCACTTGAATGAAGTATAACCAGATTCTTTCTAGTGGTTTATAAGGTGATTGCTAATGCATATGATATTATCTGTTTCTTCCTACAGTTCATTGATACAGATCAATAAGGTTTTCCTCGATGTCTTACCCCAAATTAAACACCAGCTAGAAATTCTTTACAGAATTCTCTGCAGAAAAATATTTATTTGCAGTATTATTTCAGAGACCTGCCCTCTCAGAGAGAGGGATTTTGAGAACAATTGTGGAAAGTTGAAAAGGAGAAAAAAAACTTTGTTTTTCTAAGGACTGCCTCCACTCATAATAGTCCAGATTTTCTTTGCAACATAGCTTCCAATCTAGAAGGCTGTGCATGTGTGCAAAGGTCAGGACAGCATGTGGGAAGCTTGGAATGTATTACTTGCAAACCTTCAGATGAGAGAACAAGTAATGATATCACTCCAGATCTTTCACCTCTAGATACTGCAGATAGCTGTGTGCAGGGGCTTCCTCTATTCACAGATGTATGCAAAAAATAGATCCAGAGTCTCAGCCAACACGAAAAGAGGCCTGTAATTCTGATGTGCACAAATCTGTGTAGCAGATTTCAGAGGGTTTCATGGTTTCTAGGGCAAATCGAGAAGTATAATCCTGTCTATTTTTTAGTTAAGTATTCTCTGACTACAAGACTATTGGCAGAGCCTGTGCGAAAATATTGCCTTTAAATGTCTGTACTTAGACGTAAAGATGGCACTTCGCCAAAATGACAATGAAAATCACTGGCCAAATTAGCATCGTGTGATCTTAGCTTTAAAAGACTCTGATGCTGTATAAACAAGATTACATAAGGGTTCAGAGGTATGTGAAGTAGTTCAGTAGTGCCATCTTGAGGGAAGCTTCTAGATGTTACTTGCAGTTCCAAATTTCAGATCATAAGCATTTGTCCGTGTTTGTTAGTTGTGAAGAAGTCTATGCACTACCCCAGAAGAACGAGGCACAGTAGATTCAGAAATGCATTAAAACATGGCCTTATTTAGCAGAAGAGAAGTCAAAGCCAGTACTAATGCATTTCTATTGCTGCAGAAAATTATAGTCTGGGAAACAGAATTGTAATGTTTTGCACTTTTAGCTGTTGATTGCAAAGCCACTTAGTAATACAAACTAAGCTCTGTGAAACAGTAACACTAATTTAGACCATAAATATCTTTGTGTCAGAAGGGAGCCAGCAAAGGTAAAGAGCTGATGCCAATCTCACAGAATTCTATTTGTTTTCTGTAATCTTTATTTTCATTTGGGATGTGGAACAGGATCTATTTATTCTAGTCTGATTTTCAGTAGAATTACAACTATACATTGGAAATGAAATTGATTAATTTATGAAGTGACAAATGGTCAGAATTACAAAAGACAGTGCTTACAATTATGATCTGCTTTGCTTTCCATCCATTCCTATCTTCCCTATCACATCAGTCTGGAAGTGCCATACACCATCTGGTAGACTACGATCAGTAAATGCCAGAAGTGGTTTTCATTTTTCAGATCTGTCAGCAGGTGACAAGCAGGGCAGTTTAGAGATCATGGAGATTTATTTTTTTTTTTACTGGGGGTGGGCTGCCTCCTTATTCATAAACATTTCTGCGTTTCCTGACCAGACCGAAAAATGGCAGAAAATGATGGTTTGTATATGAGGTTTACTTTCTTACCCTCCTGTTTTCTTCTTTTAGTGAGAACAGATATACAGCTCTTAAATCAACACAAAAATAGTGCACCACCTTAAGTAGCTTAGATGTTGATAACTTGTTACTTGACATGCTCCATCACCACAACTGACATATGATTTATTGATTATTCATGAAAGGACAAACAGCTGCGAACTTTGATGTTTCTGCAAATACCAACATCACCCTGGTGTGAATGCATGCAGTGTGTGATCTTATAGCCACACATGATTCCTCTGGGCCCTGCAGGTGAAACTCAACATACAAAATTCAAGTTGCAAGATCCAAGCACCTTCATTTCTTGCCCAGTTTTCCAGGAGCAAGGCCATTTTTCACCTTTAGGAAGCCTTGACAAGTCATAACACTGTCTTTGGAAGAGATAGGAATGGACAGGAAAGGACATCTTTTCTTTCTAGGAAAAACTAAAAGGAGAAGTGAACACCTCTTTGAATACAAGTGCAGGTAGTTTCAGAGCAATTGCAGACTGAGGTCCTGATACACTAACAGGATATTCATTTCACAAAACTAGTTCTTTGAATGAACAATAAAACTTGTGGCAAGGTAAATGACTGTATACTGTAGAGGTAAGCAGGCATAGTCTGAAAATCACTTNGAAAAAATAACAAAAACAGAGAAAATAGCTGTTCATAAGTCTCCTTGAATCAATTCCTGAAAAACAGCTGAAGAACAATGCTTTTGATGTATCCTTTTGAAGTATAATTTGCTTGAAAGATTTGCAGGAAAAATGTATTTTTGATTAAATGAGATCTCTGTATTGACTGTGCCCAGGGTATCAGTATGTGCCTTTTTTTTTCTCTTCTTCCTCTTGTCTTACCTCCTTTCACTCTTCACTCTGAGTCAGATTCTCAGGAATAAAATGCTATTTTATTATTTTAATAATAATTTTTATTATTTTTGTTATTTATTATTAAAATATCACTGCTCTGAACAGCAGTTCACCAATGGGTCCCGTCACATCGTGAGAAAACACCAGTGGTGGAAGGCTGCTGACACGACAAGTCATTGAAGCTGCTGAAGGACAAGGTGAATCGAGTCAGTTTGCAGAGGTGAAAGCTGTCCAACTGGCTCTAGATATTGCTGAGCGAAAAAAGTGGCCGGTGCTCTACCTCCATACTGACTTGAAAGTTTGTGAAAATCCACATTTTCAGTTTTTCTTTTCCACAGAAATAACAAAAAAAAAGCACAAAGCTTGGGCTGTGAAGATGACACTAAATGCAATAGAAATACAGAAATACAGGAAACAAAAATACACAGAACAAAAAAGGACTTTTTCTTCAGTTAAGTGTCTTTATGGGTGTTCCTGGCTGCATTTCCCATTATGTGTTATCCAAATAGACTTCTATGAAATTGGTATCAAACAATCTGAGTTTCCTTTAGAATTTTCTTTCTCTCTATTTCCAAATTACTATTTTGCAATTTGGTGTTCAACTGCATTTCTTTACCTTGCCAGCCAATCTAGTAGATGAAATTATTTTTATAAAGTATAAAACACAAGGTCTTGGCTGTAAGAAGTTGTCTTCATGCTTCTCTTACCATTTATTTTTATTTTTAGATGTCCATGCTCAAATGAATTGGGTGAAGGATGAATGTGCCAATGTGTTTCCTTCATCTACAGTCCAACATCACTGACGGAAAACTGAAAATCATCTACTTTACAATGTTAATTGCTCCTACCACAACATTGTTTCCCAAAAGCAAATTCTGTCACAGGTTTGTTGTTTCAAGCATCTGTAGGTTTGTTACTGCATCAGTAAAATGTATAAAATAAATTAAGCTTTCACTGATTTTATCCCTGAAAAACCATTCCACAGTAGTGTATTCATTTAGGAAAATTAGTATTTTTAATTAATTTGTCCTACTGAATGTGTGGTTTGCACTCCCCTTCTACAGAATTCCTGTGAAACTTAGTGCACTGCCTGTGAGACTCCTTTACATCATCTCTCCTCTGTCTGACATAGCTATTTTTTAGACTCAACAGTGCAACAGGTGCTAAGATCTTAGTGCAGGCAAGACAGCAGAGTACATATGCTGGGCAAACTAGCATGTACACCTACTGCTTTTGTTCAGAAAAAAGGAGCTACTGAGCAGCTTAACCTCTTGCTAGATCATTCTTTATCTCAAACACTTCTACTTCCTACTGAGGATCATCTCTGTTGTTGACATGATGTTCTTACATTGTACACTCAGTGTGTGTGCAGTTCTGTTGCAGTTAGATACCATGAGGTGTCTTTAGGTTTATTTTAACTAACCTCCTAAGCCACTTCTGGCAACACAGAAAGATAATAGGTAGCTGTTACTCATAATTTTGGAAAAGAAAAATAATGCAAATCTTCTTCCAATTTCTATTTTAGCTTCTAGGACTTACTTTCCTCCTAAAATTAAACAAACAAACCAAAAAGAGGTTGCTATTTCCTCTTAATCATCTGTTTATGCTACAGTCAGAAATGTATATAGGAGGTGGTGGTATCTATTTTGTTGGTATTTAAGTATGACTTTCGCTTGCAGCCAAGAGGCTATCTCCCCTCATAATGATGCTACTCCAACAAATTTGCTGTGCCAGTGCTGTGTTTTGCAGCCATTCAGAAAGGGTGCTGAACAATGTGAGGAGAGAGAAAGCATAGGGACAAGAAAATATTAAAGCATATTTAAAAAATAAAGTTTTTCTCAGTGAAATATACAGGTTTTGAATAACCCAGGAAACTTCCTAGGACTTTTATTTAATATCTGGCTATATCTGCAAAACATAAAATTCAAGATTTCTTTTACCAAATGGCAAGATACAAACAGGCACCATAATTCACTGCAGGGAGGAGTCTGCAAGGCTGAGCATAAACCTGAACAACAAAATCACACATGTTTAAATGAAGACTTAATTAGACATAATGTTTTAACTGTCTCCATGAAATACTGTATTCGATTTGTAATTGCATTCTAGCATCAGTTGTTTCTGACTCTACATACATTAAAGCCTTATTCATTCATGACTGGTTGCAAACAATAATCTGATAAATATCAGCTTTAACCCCTTACATGACAGCCTAAGAAAATAAGACCCCAATCTTGACTAAGGTCTTAGTAGGCTATAATAAGACAAAATGATACAAGTTTCTCCTATAATTTTTGTCAGAGGTCATCAATCTGTATTCAACAAAACCATTATTGATATTTGATGCTGATGAGTTCCTAGTTCACTGACTAAAAAAAAAAAATCATATGACACATTAGGCCTATTCTTCTTTTTATGAGAGACCCATAATTAATAGGGCCAAATGATTCTCCACAGATAATTAATTCTTATATAATTCCACAGGGTGACTGACATTTCATGTAAATACTTCTTTGGATAGGAGGATGCAAAGAAAAAGGGCTTAACTGCTTAACACAGTATATTTTGCATCCAGCTACAGCTCCACATCACTGTGCTGTTGCAGAGCTGCATCAGCACGCATTTGTCTATTGCATCCTCCTCCAGTCCCTTTGCAAATGGCTGGAGAAACACTCTGTAATTTGAAAGAGGAAAGGGATTAAGAATACTTAAATAACCAGAATGTCCAAAAGCCAAGATCACTGCAGTGTGGAAACCATATCACGAAGTGTAATGTCTCTGTAACCCTTCTTTGGTGATAATATCTCAACACAGTCAGTTGGTGTTTTTAAGTAAGATGGCCGAGGTAACCCTATGCACCAGTGCTCCCAAAATGTGCAATCCCTTTCCCGCTTCTTCTCTGGAGGAAGATCTGATATGCATCAAATTCTTCACTGAGACGATTTTGTTCACCAGAGCCATAAAATAAAGTTAGATCACTGAAGGAGCAGAGAGGCATCAGAGTTTGCAACAGACAGGGTGGGTGTGAGAAGAGGGCTTCCCCATCTTGCCAGATGTGACTTGGTCTCAGAGCCCACCTCCTACAAATCTGCTTATCAGAGTCTAACACTTAGGGAGCACATTGACAGCTACATTTTCCAGCCCAGGTGAAGAAAAGTGGGTTATTGAGAACACAAAACACTCACATGTCTTTTTTTTTGTCCTGTCTATCTTCAGAAGCCAGGCACAGTCTGAAAATCACTTGTGGTCTCCTGTGGTCCCTGGTGCGATAACTGTGCTGACAGCAGAGGGAGCTTTAAACTCATTGCCCATGGGAAAGTGTGGGGAGTGATACCCATGTTCCTAGAATCCTTGGATGGGTAGGATAAGCTCATTAGCCTTCTGGCAGTCATCCTAGGAGAGGGACAACTCTGATTCCAAACCCGGGCAGATGGAGCTTGTTTAGCCTTATAAGGCCTTCCATCTAAGAGAAGGACACTCTAATAAAACCTCCATCCTAAGGACTTGGCTGCCAGCATCCAAGCTTGCTAGGCCCTGGCAGATGAACCTTAGGACTAAAGGGTGGGTCCAGCTCTGCACGTGCTGTGTCTCACCTAAAAATATCCATAGCACAGGCTCGAGGGTGCTATCTGCTATCCTCTTTTTATCAGCGCGCTTGGAAAAGGCGCTGATGAGGAGCGTGGATGGAGCCCTCCCTGGATCTTCGTTCGTGAAGCCTAGCCATACATACGTACATACATACATCTTCAGAAGCAGCTGGAAGCACTTTGTTGGCATTCCATCATAGAGCAGAGAGATGTGCAATTGGGTGGCTGCTTGTTCCACACAGCAACTTCAAGGTGGAATTCTAAATGCTGTGAGGCGGTTTGTATCAGCTACTGTTGCAGCAAGAGAGATACTCTGCCTTACCTCTTAGTCATCTGAAAACAGACACCTTGTAGGACCTACAATGAAATCACAGCACATGAATGCTGAGGATCCAAACCTATTTTAGCCAATTCTCCTGAAGAAACAATGCTGGTGAGGTCACGTGGTGTGTGTGCCTGCACATGTATCTATAGTGTTTTTTTTTAGCACTTCCAATTTTATTAGGCAAGAGACAGAGGTCTCAGGGATGTTAAGCTCCCACGACCTCTGGCTAGCAAAAAGAGACAGTATGGCCATTAACCAAAGGAAGAGCTGAAGAGTGCATTAACCATTGTTAAACATGGCCAAGGCCATGTGAAATCTCAATCTTAAAAGTACAAATGCAAAAATGAGGGTTTATTGTTTCCCACAAAACCAGAATCAGTATAAGTCTTGACAGAGGCTGTATAAGGCTTACTGCAGTATAAGTTAGCTTTACAGCTCTATAGACCAAGAGGTTCAGTTCCCTGCTTGCAGGAAGCCAGGCAAACAAAGTAATAAATTATAATATTATTCACATTTGCAGACAGGTTCCTTGCTTTCCCGTAAGATTTGTGAATAAAATAACTCACAGATAAAATCCAAAAGCATTATCTCAATTGTGTTTTTATAGAGCCCCCAGGATTCATGCAAAATTATAGCAAAAGCCAAGCATAAATCAACGTCTTTGTGATAAGGCTGCTTGGTACTTAACATGTAGATTTTTGGTAAAAAAGAATGCTAGATTTAGTACCACCCTGGTCAACATGGAGCTTTAAACTTTTACTCATTTCCTTTTGGAAACAATTTAAAAATCAATGTGAATGCGTAAGAGTAAAAACGTAAAAATACAGCAGACCTATTAGGTCACCAGACCCATCTACATGACAGACCAGGGCAATTCTCTGTGACAAATCCACCCAGCTGAGTTTAGCAGTCCTAGGCAATTTTACAACTAGCACTTTCCCTTACATTATAATTTTTTCAGACCGTATGTTGTGTGCTTCATTTCATTAATTCAACCATATTTTTTCCTCTTCCTTTTAAATAAAGACTGCAGCACTCACATGTCAAGCTGAAGAAGACATTATTCTAACAGTAACATCTAACATCTGTTTTTGGCAGGCACTATGGGCAGTTGGCAGCAGTTCTGCAGTTCCCTCCTTATGTAAATGATCATGTGCTGGTGGCTGTCTGAGCTAACACTGCTGGAAGACAAAGGAGGAAAAAGTCCTTTTCCTTTTACTTGATGCTTACTGTTAGCTATAAGATAGGGAGTTTTGCATGTTGAACAGAGAGCCTCATTTTCACTCTATATGGGGCAGATCTGGCTTCAGGGGAACCAAAGAGAGCCCTGTGAAAGCAGGAATTCACTAAAATATTTATAAAAAATAAATTATTTTTAGATCCTTATTTATGCAAGAATTTATTTACTTGAAAGAAGGAGTGTTAGGAAAGGCTGCATGACACAGAAGTAGGGAAGAAATTACATAAGCAACCTCCAGTCCACACAGCAAATATATCAAACCTTTCCAAGATTGGAATACATTTCTAAAATCTAGGTTCATTGGATGTGCTATAATTGTTCAGAAGTTTTCAAATATGCCTATAAAATATAGCAAATACAGAGTTCCACTTGTTGTGAAAATCTGGCCTTTGCTGACTGTCACATAGGAAGTACATGATTTACAATTCTCCATCTCATTTTGTGTCTTGACTGCTTGATATATGGAATAAAACCAAGATTTCTGGGAAATTTTGTCCTGTGTTGA
Organism: Bucco capensis; assembly: GCA_013396975.1. Lineage (NCBI taxonomy): Eukaryota > Metazoa > Chordata > Aves > Piciformes > Bucconidae > Bucco > Bucco capensis. Next base: position 173,870 of record VWZO01003818.1, on the reverse strand, counting down.
ACAAGATGACAAACCAGAGGGTCCCCTCATCTTATCACTATAGATCTCATATGCAAACTGTGAGGGGTTGGGCTCTTCTCCTTGGCAGCTAGTGACAGGACAAGAGGCCATGGCTTGAAGCTGCAGTAGGGGAGGTTTAGACTGGACATTAGGAAGCAGAGGGTGATTGGGCTCTGGAATAGGCTGCCCAGGGAGGTGGTGGAGTCACCATCCCTGGACGTGTTTAAGAAAAGATTGGATGTGGCACTGAGTGGCATGGTTTAGATGTTGTGGTGTTATTGGGTCATAGGCTGGACTTGATGAACCTGGGGGTCTTTTCCAGCCTTGGTGATTCTGTGATTCTGTGATCTCAGCATTTTGAGCTCCTGAAAAGAGACAATTTCTGAAGATATCACTTCTCTGCGGTGTTTTGGAGATTCTTGTAATGCCTCTGCTTCCAGATGTTGGGACAGTACAGCCTAGCCTTAATTCAACTGAGTTTTTATGATTGCCTGTGGTGAGAACATGAGTAGACCTAAGGGGCTACTAGGACTGCACAATGCAATTGCAAATGAGGTCTTCAGTTCCAAGGAGCAGATGTTGTCCTGAGAGCACACTTCCATGTTAATTAACCCAAGGTGTTCTGAGACAGTACTTTGCAGTCCTGCTGTCCTCTCTGTCTTGCTGCATCCTACAATCTTGTGGTTTTGTACCTGTACTGTCACTTCTTCAAATGCATTTTAAACTGGGGCAGGTAGCGCACGTGGCCAAACATTGATTCTACAAGAAATATGGGCTTTTTAAGCCTGAGCAAAGCTCTATGCTAATGTAGCAGTACTGCTGGTCCTTAAGTCATTTTAGTAGCTCACATTTCTTACCTCAGAACAGCATCATGCCGTGCTGATGCACCTCAGAGAAATAGAAATTTGTCTTGAGAAATACACCACTTTGCAGCTTCAGACTCTAACTAAATACCTCTAATCAAGATTGTGCTTTGAGCTACAGATGTTTTTCTCCAGCTTGCAGCATGCAGCATTGCCATGAAGAGAAGATATCAAAGCTATTACAACTATGGCTCTGGGTAGCTCTGTGTAAGTGTTGCCGTACAGTTCAGCCAATCTTGTTTTAAACAAAGCCAAGTAATCCTTGTGTTTGGTAAATTTGACGTAGGGTTCTGTTTTGGCCCTGTTCTACAGGTTAGTTTTCAACCTCAAAGATTCTACATAGCAGTAAACAGAGTTTGTTTGGTTAAGTGATCAAATTTAAGAGATACAGCTGCTAAGTATGCTCTGCCCTCTCAAACTTCACAGGTACAGTAAGAATGCCTGGTCACTTGTAAGAACTGGCTTTAACCTGTTGGCAGCAATTAGTTCACCTTTTCAGTAAAATGCTGTTAATATCTCTGTTTTCTTCAGGGACATTATGAGGCTGTTACTGTGTGTGCATTGGAGAACCCTGGACATTTCACTGGGAACTTTTTCTGCATGTTTACACCAATCTTTTTATCTTAATGCCATCTTAAACTATGCTGAACAATGCAGGGGACATGCTGTGCATGCTGCTGTGAGAAAAGAGAATAGAATGAGCAGAAGGACAGTAGGAAGCTGAATGGTGTGTGAAAACGAGAATATGACTAAGTGACTTACAATTCAAATTGCCCTTGACCAAACGTAAGCAATTCCAGAACGGTAGGGATGGTTAACCTTACAAAGGCTCTAATCATGAATTTGTCCAATGTCATCTTTCCCAAGAAGTACCCTCAGATGACTGAAAAGCATATGCATGAATTTAGTAACAAAGATTTGAGGTTGGGCTACTTTGCCTTTATAAAATGATTTGTATTCCATATTTTAGGTGTTTCTGCCATAGTGATTTTATTTTCAGGGAGCAAGCGACTTCTCAGTACTTGCAAAACTGTGCCTACAAATTTAAATGAAGCCAGTACTTCACAACAACTGAGGTAACTACTAAAACGATTCTATATTTTGTTGTGTTTGAACTTCATATAGAATGTGAAACAATAACACTCACGAGTATCCCTCACAAGGAAATAAAACTGAATTCAGAAAAGTCACTGGGAAAATGACCTATTGCTTTCCAAATTAATTCATGTCCTCTGAAAGCACAGAAGACAATCACTTTAGATGTTTTAGTGAAGAGGAAAATCCCTGTATTCCAAGCTGCACTAAAAATGGTAAGACAAACAATTGTTGCTGTTACATTCAATTTAACAGGGCCAGAAGCTCTGTGAAGTCCTCATCAGAACTAGTCTAAAATGCATTAAATCAGCAACTTTTATTTATTTATCATTATATAACTATGTATTCTCCCTTTTATGGAATTTTGTGATCCCTCAGAAATCCAATTCTCCATTAGTCATTTTAGCAGAAAAGTTCCCACCAGATCTGGTTCACATCCAGAAATCACAAATGAGCTCTGATTCTCTAAAATAGGTAGCTTTTTGTGTAATTTCTAATTAAATGTATTTGCATTTCTATCTTGAACTGGAAAACTGCAGAAAAAAGCCTCAGGGACATCTGATCTGTCCTAGTTTGTTCCAAGCACAGAGAAGATCTATATGAGCCTTCAGCTTGCATATAAAATATAAAAATGAAAGATGTATAGACAATATTCTCATCTTCTGAAAAACTGAAAGAAAGAGATTCTGACCACTGAACAACTATAGGTATTTGTTAACTAAGTAGAACAATTCCTTTGAAATTAATGGAATTTCTCCCTATTTATCACTCTACAAAGGAACAGCAGAACTTGACCTAATTTTGAAGTTACTTCCACTACTATTGCAAAGGGAAAAATCTATCATTACAACTCTCTTAAATGAGTTCAAGATAATTATATCACAGCTTTAAAAGCATGTGTCTCAATAATTTTCAAGATTATTGAAAAATGTGGATACAAAAAAGAAACCTGAACTTCCTTATGTAACACTTCTATTGCCATTTCTTCTATTGTCATAAGCAGCTGCTTTTCTTTGGTGCACTACAAAAGAAACCTCTTTAGACAGCTTTCTGATGACTACTTCTTTTATCTGTAAATGCTTTCAGTGACTTGTTCATGTATCTTTTTTTTCTCTCCAAGCAAAATAATCTTCTATAGCCTCAATGAACCTGACAGTGAAAGGCACTAAAGTTGGACTACACAGGGTTGTATCACAGCTTACTAAGAAACACAGAGCCACAAAAAGGAGATAACTGTAGACAGCACAAGGGTTCAGGATGGCTCCTGCTTTGGTCCTGCCTCAAGGTAGCATCTCATGAGTACCCACTTTCTATTTCAGTAATCCATCTTTGTATAATATACTTATTGTTTATGGCCATCAAGCAAGGCAGGCAGCCCTCATCCCATTACTATTTTAGCTCCAGGGTAAGGCTTATTTTTCTTATCTCCAAAGAGGATATTAAGGAGTGGAATACATACACATAGTTCTCCATAGGTTTATTGTGTTCAGCCTACTACCCTGTCAATCATGCCAATTTTTTTTTGTTATCACTTTTCTTAGTTTAGTGCCATAACCTCAGGCTCTGATCTCATCAGATCTTACAAGCTAAATGGGGTCACTCCAGGTCAGTATTCAGACAGAAAACTTTCAAGAAACTCCGAGGTTGAAGGAAGGAGTATATTTCTCCCCATGCTGTATTTTTCAGCCTCAGTCGTTACCCAGCAGTACTGAATCAGCACCAGTGAACGAAATTAGAAGGTTACAATAAAAGATTTCAAGACAATTTCAATGTTGACAGATTTCATGTGTGCAGTGAAACCCAGCTTGATTACGCTCAGTCTATAACAACAATTATTATTTCAGTGAGACAGTTAATTTTTCACCTACCCTGCAAGACCGTGGATGGCCTCATTACCTGTTCACAGATCTTTCTGCCAATACTGTATTTTTTTCTTTCATTGTTAATGCTCCCTAAGAGGTTCTAGGTATCAGCCTTCCTTCTTAGAATCATAGAATGATTTGGGTTGGAAGGGACCTCTGGAGATCCTCTTCTCTAGGTCTACCCTAACTCCTTATGCCACAGGATCAGGTTTGTCTTCCAGTTATCCTAGCAATGACAGCCTCCCTCTCAGGATGTTGATAGTGAATATACATACTCTTATGCTGGTAGCATATTTTGGTTAGCCTTCTGTGTCATTAACTGGTGCTCTGCTACTCTAAACTCCTAAAACCATTCTCTCCCATTTCTGAGTTGGCTAGATTTATGTGGTAAATAAAATAATTTCCACAGAAGAAATTGCTTAACTGAATTGAGACCCTTCTGAATGGAAGTAAATAATTTCATTTATTAGTTTAATTGTAGAGCTTTTTATTGCTAGTAGCATTTTAACCAACTTCATGCTTTATGAGATTAAGCACCATCCCTTGACAAGATTTTTTTTTCCCCAAATAACAACTATAAGTCAGGAGAAATAAGAAAAGCTTCTCATGACTTGCTGAGGAAACTGGAGCTTAGTGTGTTTCCCTTAATGTAGTGGATAAGTCAGTTGGCCCTTTAGTGTTTTATTTAAAAGTTAAAGCCATTGCTGATAATTTGGAAAACATACATCACCCTTATTCAGAAAGGGTAGTACTGTCTTCTATATGGGAGTCATAGAAATATTCAGTAAAATATACTTAAGCAATAGAACATCTGCTTCAGATACCATGACCCAATGCTAGTTATGTATATTATTCTCAGTTTCTATTTTCAAAGCATTAATAGATACATGAGAACTTTATTTTTACTGTTGAAATGTTGCTTTCACAATAGTTCTAAGGCAGGAGGCAACATGATTTTGCAACCAGAACAAGAAACTGAGAACTGAGATCCTTGGGTATTTTTATCTTGACTATGCCACAGCTGTCACTGTTGTCTTGGACAAATCAGTGTTTCAGACTGACTTCCAGCTTACAGAGCTTTAATTACTCATAAGTAAAGGTGAGTATATACTATAAGTATATACTATAAGTATAAGTATAAGTATAAGTATATACTATAAGTAGTTATGCATAGAGTTGGGGAAACAAATGGGCTCATAGGCCATGCTCTTAGGCACCTCAGCATCAGCCAACATCTTCACAACCTTCATTTAATTATATTTAGACAATCACAAAAGAGAAGAAGTTACAGAGCAACAATACCTGTCCTCACTTTTTATGTCATGCAACACCCCATCTATAAAATGAGACTAAATATAGCAAAAAAATAAGTGTTGGAAAATCCTTTGAATACTTTAAACCAACAATTATAGGTCATGTAGTGTGTAAATATGTAATACATCCCTTATAGATAGATGTGATGTGTCCATGTCCTTATTAACATCTTATTCTTTGGAAAGTATCACTGATTAAAAATAATAGAGTGGGGCCAAATATAGAGGAAAGTGCTTCTTAAGTAGGTCTGAATTTGGATCACAGAGGTCACATGATTTGCCAAGGACAGCAAATAATTTTTAGAAAAGAAGTAAGACTGCATTAATTTCTTTTGAAGTTCATTCTTGGCTTGATTTAGATTCTTTCTCTTGAGTATACAGTAAAACTATCATATTAAAATGTTACAATAAATTTAGAAATTTCTGGAGATATAAACAATGAATCACGAGTCCATAATTTGAGAACAAAGGGGGAAAATGAATAAAGCACAAAAAAAATTGTAAAGTATTTACATAGACATTATGCAACATGTGCCTTAAAGAAGATGCATTGGCTTCATTAATTCAAGTTTTCTCAGTATATAAATCCTGCTAGAAAGCTTATCGCTTGTTTACATCAATCCTTTGACCCCACAATGGAACTTTACAAAATGCCACCAACAGAAACAATACTGAAAGGCATGAAAAGAATGAGCCCATTAGGAATTATATTTATTCTAAACACTTCTATATATCACCATCAGCCTAAAGTTACAATTTTTTGTCCATCAATAACCACTGACTGTTAAAATGTGTCACAGATCCTCATAGCTTCCACACTGCAAACATGCTGCCTTCTTTTGTCAAGAACCGCTTTTAGATAAGGGCATGTGGCAGATTACTGTTTCTACTGTTCCTTCCTCGCCATTATCAATCTCAGCATGTAGCCCTCATGCCTTACAGAATTTCACAAGATCCTCTATGTGATGCAAAATTTTCACTTTACATGGACTAAACTACCCCATGACAATTCCCAAAGGACAAGCCCTCATCAGCTGACAACACTTAAATGTGAGATACAGAACACAGAAAACTAATACAGCTTCTGTCTTATTTTCGCAGCTGGACTCTTAAGAATTTTTGACCCCAGCATGTTAGACATTAACAGAACTGATTTTTGATTCAGCGTTTAAGCCTCACTTTGACTTTTTATTCCCATTGCCAGATGATTACTATCTCTGATCACGCTATGAAAGTTTACCAGGCACAAATCCCTATAATGTGTAACCTTTATACTGCCTTGATTTACATTAATCTGATCTACCAACAAATGGACTCATCTGTTTCATTCTGACAAAGTTGATTTATGTTGACATGTTGAATTTTGCGCTTTCCAGTGCTGAATTACCTTTACTAGGTTTCTGACTTTGTGTCAGCTAGACAGGGCTGCCTTTCCTGCCTTTTTTTTTATCCAGCTGGGGGATATTTCAGTGCTTCTAAAAATTAGGGTGCTGAACTACTTAAATCAACAGATCTGTTACTAGTCTGGACAGTTCAATAAGGTCCCTTTTCACTTCCTAAGATTTCAGTAGTTGGATTTCCTTCTCATTTTGGTTGATGTAAATCATTAAAATATAAGTAAAACTATTTAAATTACAGTAGTGGAAAGGCAGAAATTTAGAAAGAATTGTTGTCTAATTATTTTTAAACATTTATCCTGAACATTGGTACTGAGTGGTACCTTTAATTCCTAAGAATGTCTAAGTACTGTTAGGCACAGTCTTAAAATCACTTGGGGTCTTCTGTGGCCCCTGGTGTGATAACTGTGCCGACAGCAAAGGGAGCATTAAACTCATTGCCCACGGGAAAGTGTGGGGAGTGATGCCCATGTTCCTAGAATCCTTGGATGGGTAGGATGTGCTCATTAGCCTTCTGGCAGTCATCGTAGGAGAAGGACAACTCTGATTCCAAACCCAGGCAGATGGAGCTCATTTAGCCCTGTGAGGCCTTCCATCTAAGAGAAGGACACTCTAATAAAACCTCCGTCCTAAGGACTTGGCTGCCAGCATCCAAACTTGCTAGGCCCTGGCAGATGAACCTTAGGACTAAAGGGTGGGTCCAGCTCTGCACGTGCTGTGTCTCACCTAAAAAAAATCCCTTGCGCAGGCTCGAGGGTGCTATCTGCTATCCTCTTTTTATCAGCGCACTTGGAAAAGGCGCTGATGAGGAGCGTGGGTGGAGCCCTCCCTGGAGCTTCGTTCGTGAAGCCTAGCCATATACTAAGTATTGTACAAGGAAAAGATAGTATGTGTTTTTCAGGTGTAACCTAATAGGCCTTGAACAAGATTTTGTAATACTATGATCTGGAAAGCATCTTGAGAGATCACCAAGGCCAATGCAATTAAACCAGAGATTGAACTTCAAGACCTCACCTGATACATAGGCATTCAGCCCACAGAAGCAGATTAAAGCTAGTTGAAGTAACTTCCTTGAAACCCATTTTGCTCTTTAATCCCAATCTTATTATGTCCCACTAGTTCCTGACATAGGCAGAGGCTAAGTATATCACTTTGCCTTAGGGATATTGAAGTTATGAAAATTTTTATTAAATACTATTTGCTTAAAAATGTTATTATCCTTAGTACTGTACTATTTTAATCTCTGTTTCTCCTCTAATTTTACTATTTCAGTGATATTTTCTTTCCATATTAAGGGATTTTCTGAAGTTTTTCAAAATCTGTAGAAAGCAGCAGCTTGGGGAAGCTCACAGGAGAGAAGTTGCAAAATAACTGTACTAGGGTGGCCCAGCAGTGCTCTGTAACATCACCTACCTTTCTTATTTTAAAACTGAAGAACAGAAAGACCAAAAGGCAACGACGCTGGGGCGACACAAGGACACGCAGAAGTGGCTGTGATCCCGAGGCCAAGCGTGCCATCTAGTGTTGGATATCCTTTGTCAAAGGGGAAGCGTTAATTAGCTCTGCAATGCTTAGTGTTCGTAATGTATCCTTCATCACTTACTGGAGAGACTACTGATATCACGCTTGGATACTGAATGTAAGGCTGAACAATAATAATAATATTAATAATAATAATTTTTTACCCTCATGATGTTTGGGCAGTATGTATGAAGAATTTGTGAACATCTTTTGCTTGAAAGCATCCAATAACAAGCACATCCAAAGAGTAATGAGTCTTGCAGAGAAACAGAGCTGCCAAACACTACAATAAAATACCTTGAATGTACTGTGGACATTCTGATGGTCTCTTATTTCAGCAAATTGCTGGAACTGATAGTCAAGCTTGCTGTGCAACAGATTGTAACAACATACTTCTCCTGAAATCCACTAAGAAGGATAATATAACCAAATTAGCACATGCATACACTAGCAAAATGTGCAATGGAAGTTGAAGACATGCAGACTGCCATTTTTTGTTCTTTTGGTTCTTCTCAGCTACTCCATATTCCATGATGAGGTATCAGCAGCAACACAGACATCAACAAACTCACAGCATCACTTTCATTCTGGCAGTTCTCTTAGCACAAACATTCTGCTATCACTTAGGAGAATAAGCTTCTAACATATATTAACATAAAGTTCTCCTAATCGATTGCTAGAACATCTCAAGGTACAGTAAGGGCACGTACCAACACCTGAAATTTGATGAATTCCCACAAATGTCAAAATGAATTCTTTNCATTTATCCTGAACATTGGTACTGAGTGGTACTGGAGTACAAGAAGCTTTGCACTCTGCTCAACGCCTACATTTGCCAGGACAGGGATCCGAGCTTTCAACAGAAAGCTGTGTTTTATGTCCCAATTCCCTTCTTCAGGAAAAAGAAACATCTGAGCCAAGGTTCTCACTGGGGAGATTATACCCTGATAATAACCCCAGTTGAGTAGAGGTTTATAACAGAATAGCAGAGGTCTGTACTCAGATATCATCAATGCAACATCAGGGTTGTGTAGCCAGGCCTCCCATGATAGAAAAGGATAAGGCATGAATAACACAGAGATATATGTATCTTTACATTAAAATGAGGTAAAAAACAGTTAAAAATACTTTAGTGAGACAAGGAATTCATGAATGCTTCTATTCCTGGCAGCAAGCAATGTGTATTTTTCTACAGCTAAGTGATGAAGTACAGAGAAACCCAACTATTGGTGCACTGTGTTGAGGGCATCAAAAGCAGTATTTTAATTCCTAAGAATGTCTAAGTACTGTTAGGCACAGTCTGAAAATCACTTGTGGTCTTCTGTGGCCCCTGGTGTGATAACTGTGCTGACAGCAAAGGGAGCATTAAACTCATTGCCCACGGGAAAGTGTGGGGAGTGAAACCCATGTTCCTAGAATCCTTGGATGGGTAGGATGTGCTCATTAGCCTTCTGGCAGTCATCGTAGGAGAAGGACAACTCTGATTCCAAACCCAGGCAGATGGAGCTCATTTAGCCCTGTGAGGCCTTCCATCTAAGAGAAGGACACTCTAATAAAACCTCCGTCCTAAGGACTTGGCTGCCAGCATCCAAACTTGCTAGGCCCTGGCAGATGAACCTTAGGACTAAAGGGTGGGTCCAGCTCTGCACGTGCTGTGTCTCACCTAAAAAAAATCCCTTGCGCAGGCTCGAGGGTGCTATCTGCTATCCTCTTTTTATCAGCGCACTTGGAAAAGGCGCTGATGAGGAGCGTGGGTGGAGCCCTCCCTGGA